>CM023101.1:39113229-39462987 GCA_013103745.1 Gardenia jasminoides | reverse complement strand
GGTTGGCTAGCATTACAAAAGCAATTGCCAAGGAGGTTCAGTCATTAGTGATGGATATAGTGAGTAATCGATAGGAGGCAATGAAAGCAGGGGAAGCCAATAATGATGACTTTTTGGGTTTTCTATTAGACTCCAATTTCAAGGCCATCCAACAACATGGTGAGAAGAAATTTGGCATGACTTTAGAAGAGGTCGCTGGGGAGTGCAGGTTATTCTCTTTTGCTGGACAAGAGACAACCCCAAGCTTGCTGGTCTGGACGTTGATCCTTCTGAGTAAGCACTTAGACTATGTTTTGGTGCCAGAGACGAGAGGTCAGCAGGTTTCAGCAGCAAAGAAACTGAGGCTCTGATGAGTTAAGTCACCTCAAAGTTGTAAGTGCATTTTTCATGTAAATGTCATTTATCATGAATGAACTAGTTTACTCAAATGTAAATTTACTCCTTTTTGTTTGTGTTTCTTGTGTTTTATTGATAAGATTGTTAGACTCAATTCTTGATGTATCACTGCTTTTTTGCCTTGCAGATCACAATGATCTTCAATGAGGTTCTAAGGCCATATCCACCAGTAGCGATGATTATTAGAATCACTGTTGAAACAACTAAATTAGGGAACTTACTTTACTAGCTGGACTGCATCTCCATATGCCTGCAACCTTTTTGCATCACGACACTGAGATATGGGGCGATGATGCAAATGAATTTAAACCAGAGAGATTTAGTGAAGGGATTTTGAAGGCAACAATGGGGCAGCTTACTTATCTTCCGTTTGGTTGGGGACCCCGGATCTGCATTAGACGAAAATTTTCACTGTTAGAAGCAAAAGTGGCATTGGCTGTGATTCTACAGCGCTTCTCTTTCGAGCTTTCTCCACTGTACGTGCACGCTCCTCACACAATCACCACTCTTCAACCCCAGTATGGTGCTTAGCTGATTTTGCACAAACTCTAGTCTACAACAAGATACAATATATGTATCCATGATGTGAGGATAATGATTTCAGGACATGTTTTATGCTGTATTAAGCAGGTCCAAGAACCGTGGACGATAAATTGCATTAAGAATGAGGCTTTGACATTGCAGCTCATGGACTGTTTAACTCATATTGTCGTGTTATTAAACTACTTTAAAATGTTATGTAAGTGCTGTAGAATTTTGCAATTAATTTGTTAGAGAACTAGATGGTTTCAACTTTCTTTTAATCAGGAACAAATGCAGAGTAAGAAAACAAAAATGGGAAAATCGCCAATTTCATACCTATACTTTTATTTTTTGTCGATTTCATATCTAAGTAATAATTTTGTCCAATGTAATACCTAAACTTATATTTCGGTTCCAATTGAGGATCTCCACGGCGGCGCCACCGTCGGAATTCATTTAAGCTCTTAATTGAGCACCTAAACAGGGGTAATATGGGTACTTTAGTTCCGGATCTGTAATAAACGTAGCAAGGGTGTAAAAAAATTTGGGAAATTTTACCCTACATTAAACTTTACACTTGAGAAGAAAAAACCCAATGTAAAACCAGGATTTTTATTGATGCTGTGTTGAACAAAATTGAAACGAATTCATGATGAACGAGGAATCAAAGGGCATAGCGACTCCAAGGACAAAGCAAATGGGTGATGAAATGCACAAAGGAGACGGCTTTGAGAAAGAGGAATCAAGCAAAGCAAGTAAGTGTAAGCAACTAAATCTGGTTTTTTTTTTGTTCCTATGTTAATAGCTTAATCGCATTGAGTAGAGGTTATTCCTACTTCATACTGTATGTAGAATGTAGCGGCAGCAAGATTGGTTTAAAAAGGTTATCTTTCCTATTTTCCCTTTTTCAATTTCGAAACAGGGTTCATGTGATCCCTAAATAGATAATTATTTTATTTTGTGTGATGTTGCTTTCATGCTCCCAGAAAGGTAGACAAAGATGTCCAGAAGCATGTGCTAATTTTTTTAATAAAACAGGTGAACATTCGGATTGCTTTAATCTATATATTTACTATGGTGGGGCATATGTTGCACAACCAGAACAAACATATTTGGGGAGCACCATGGAAATTTTTGAAGGGGTTTTGGAAAAGAGATTGAATATAGCTGTCATGAAGGGCTACTGTAGTTTTCTTGGGTGTAAAGAAAATGCTAAATACATGTATAAAATGCCTACTCAAGATGGCAGGCTAAGAATGAGACATATACAAGTTGATGTGGATGTCATAGATATGCCTGCTATAGGTATAAAAGATGGGAAAGCCGACCTTTATGTTGTTGATGATTTTCATATCAGATTCATGGATCCAAATGGAAAATGCTCAACTGTTGAAAAAAAAGCTGTACATGGTAATCTAAACTGCTCAAATGTTGAAAATGAAGCTGAACATGAAAATGAAGATTTGTTGTATGTGGATATGACATTTGATGACTTGTTAGGAAATGTAGAGCTTTCAGTTCATGTAACCAAAGTAGCAAATGGAGAGAAAGTGAATGAGATTAAACTTGGTGGTTGTGAAAGTAAAGAAGATGATTCTGCACAAGTTGAATCTGAAACTGAATTAGGCTCAACAGATGGTAGTGACATCTTTCATGATTGTGAGTACGATTTTAGTAGAGATGAAGATGAAGTAATTTACAAGACCTCTACTGCTACTATTGACAATGGAATTGATGAGCAAAAATGCATAGATGAGGATGATTTGCTCCGAAAAGATGCCATGCCTAAAGCTACAGAGAAGAAAGGCAATGTACAGGATCATAGGCCTCAAAATTCACAAGGGAAAGCCACTGTTGCTGCTGATTTCAATATTTATGAAGGGGATAAAATTCCTATCCACGAGGAATCGGATTCAATGAACACAGAGGAGTTCATTAGCTACTATGGTTCGTCGGATGAAGACACTGCAAGAAAGAAGCCAAATTTTATAAGGCTTAGGCGAGAAGTTGACATGCAGGATCCAAAACTTTCTGTTGGTCTACTGTTTGATACAAAGCAAATTTTTAAAAGGGTAGTTGAATATTATTCTGTAAAGTGGGGCAAGGAACACATTTGGCAAAGGAATGATTAGCAAAAAATAAAGGCAAAATGCAAGAATGAGAAATGCAAATGGCCAGCCTATGCTTCCAAAGAACTAGATTCTGTAGCTTTTGTAATTAGAACAATGGGGCCTGAGCATTCTTGTGGGAGGACTTTCTATCACGAACATGCAAATTCCGGATTCCTAGCAAGGCATTACATGGAGTTCTTGAGATTGAATAGGAATGTGACAGTTGGTGAATTTAAGGATAAAGTACACCAGCAGTTGAATGTACATATTACTAAATATCAGGCATACAAGGCATTTACGAAAACCAAAAATTTGGTACAAGGAAAGTACAAGGAATAGTATGCATGATGTGGGACTATTGCGAGAAACTATTGGCTTCAAATCCAGGTTCAACAGTGTATTTGGAGACAGAGGTTGATGACATTAGTGGGAAAAAGAGATTCCAAAGACTGTATATTTGCTTTGCAGCCTTAAAAAAAGGTTTTACAGAGGGGCGTCAACCTGTACTTGGTGTTGATGGTTGCCATCTAAGAGGACCACATCAGGGAGTACTATTGACTGCTGTTGGGATAGATGCTAATGATTGCATTTATCCTTGCATCTGTATAGTAGTAGATAGAGAACAAGAGATCTTGGAAATGGTTCATTGAGTTTTTGAAATTTGACCTCAATATGTATGACCAGAAGCAATGGACTATTATTAGTGATCGACAAAAGGTATTTTACATAAGTTAAATAAACATATTCTGGTTATTTCCCTTTTCATTACTAATTTGGTAAGTGATATATCTAATTTCTGCCCTTATGTATGTGTCATATGGTAGGGTCTGGGTTCAGCCATTCATGAAATTTTGCTAGGTGTAGAGCACAGGCACTGCGTTAGACATCTTTACAACAATTTCAAGAAGTTACATCTGGTGAAACTTTCAAGGGTATGTTGTGGACCTGTGCAACTTCCTCCTACATAAATAAGTTTGAAACAGAAATGGATGTGATAAGACAGTATGATGAAAATGTGCACAAATGGTTGGTGGAAAATACATCAGCATACCATTGGTCCAGGTCACATTTTAGGACCACTCCTAAATGTGACATTCTTCTTAACAACCTGTGTGAGAGCTTTAATTCTGTGACTTTAGAAGCAAGAGAAAAGCCCATTCTTGGTATGCTTGAAAGCATTAGGATATACCTAATGGAAAGATTGAGGACAAAGAGGGAGTGGATGAGAAAAAGGAGTGATGAAATATGTCCCAAAATTCAGAAAAAACTTGAAAAGGCCAAGGATGATACCAAGTCAAATATTGCAAGATGGGCTGATGATCACAGGTTTGAGGTCACGCACATGTATGGGAGCACCTTTTGTTGTTGACTTAACTACAAAGACGTATTAATACATGTAGGAAGTGGGAGCTATCGATTTGCCGTGCACATGTTATCCTCGCTGTATTGGATTGACTAAAGCCGAGCAGAGGACCATGTTCATCCTTGTTATTCGAGGTTCATACTTTGAAGGTGTATGAACCAGCCATTGGCTCCCTTAACCCAACAACTGGAAAAAAATCAAACAAGGCTCCCTATGCATGCACCAAAGAAGTTGATACCGGCAAGCCCAAAAAAGCTAGGAGGAGAGAACCAGATAAGGCAACGAAAGATTCTTCAGGAATTACAAGACTTTCTAGGAAGGGTCTCACACGTATGATTTGCTCCAAATATCACCAAAAGGGACATACAATAAGAAAATGTCACCTAAACATTGAAGGTGATGAGGTAGCTACTGACAACACCACAACAAGACCAGCAAAGCACACTAACAGGTGTGGAAAGTGCAAGGTTCTTGGTCACAATACCAGAACTTGCCCATTGGTTGCTTCCGAAAAAACTAAGACTGCTGCAACTAAAACTGGTATAGCTGATATATTACCACTTGTATATTATCTATCATATATTACCTCATCTACTCCTCATCTTTTTTCTTTTTGGCTGCTGCTACTACGAATATGGGAATAGCAAATCACAACAGACTGAGATAGTGCAAAATCCCGTCACATGTATGTTGTCTTTTGCCACTTCATTATTATGTTGATTGCTGTGTTCATTATTATGTTGATTGTTGTGTGTTTGAGTTTTTATTAATATCTTATGTAATTGCTCGTAATTGGAATATGGAAGTTGCTCAAATGCCTGAAGAATTGATGTGCAACTCACTGCTCCAATACAAGCTTCTCAAAAAAAAAAAACGCAGGAAAAAGATAGCAGCTGTGAAAAGAAAGAACCAATCAGTAAGTTTTTTTATTCTTCCATACAACATTATATTTTAGTTCAACCTTGCAAATTCTCACTAGATATGCGTTTGCAATGTCACAAGCTAGTGGATGAGGCAGACAATGCTATGGAAGATGAAGTTTAGACTAGCTGAAGATTTGCTACTATCTTTTGTGACACAAAGACTCTTTTGTGGCTGGATATTTCTCTTGTTGTTTTTTTTTTAATTTCCTTTTAGGTTTTTATGGTAGGTACTTGCTGGATTAATGAATAAGACTAGCTTCCCGTTGTCTTTTATCCATGGTCCACATTTTGTGGTAGTTGGTGACTGCATTTGGTTGACTGGGATAAGCTCCATTTTGTCTCTTATCCCTTTGATGGAAGGTCATTGTCTTTTGGATGCTATGCAATGGATCACAGACCCTTTATTGGTTGTCTTCTAACCATTGTGTACTTTTTGAACTGACTGTTATTTTGTTGTCATGAATGACGTTATTTTAGTTCATGACTAAATATCAGATGATGATATTGGAAGACTCTTACACTACTTAGTTTCATATGCAAAAAGTTCTTTGGTATTAAGCCATTTCCACCAGCAATAATCAACCATCACAAATATGCAACAAACAATGTCGCTTAATTAGGCTTCTCAGTTTCACATTTATCACTAAATTTTTACACACATACGGCTGGAACTCAAAACTACTAGAAGCCGAGGACATATCACTACCTAGATGAACAACAATGATTCATACATTGTACAAAGCTAGTTCAGCATTTTCAATCCCTGCAACCCTGCTTCTTCCTTGGATTAACTCCAAGTACCACAACAACTAAAATGCAGCAACTGACATAAGCCAACAGCAGCAATTTCACTTTTTTCTTCAATTTCGTTATTTCAATCTTCAGAGTTGCATTTTTCTTCTCAGCATTTCTAAGGTCCTTCAACAGTGAATCCATCACACTCTTCATTTTCTGGGGTATGGGTGGATCATACCACAAAGCCATCGGAATTCTGCAGTAAGTACCACTTCAAAGTCAATAATATTTATAGTCAAAAATACAAAACATTTAAATAATAGCAATCATCTACCCAGCATCAAACTGCATGAAACACAGAAAATTACCCCATAATTTTTGCAGCCATGAAACCTTCTTGAGGGGTTTGACTCGGTCCATGCAGTCACAACTCGACATTGTTCAAGGCAATGGCATCGCACGATTTTACCTCCATTGTAATTTTCCTCATTTCCTTCATAAATTAGGCTTCCTGAATTCGAACCATTTGAGGCGATGCTATTTGAAGCTCGAACGCTTGCTGATGTAGTGGATGCTTTCTCCCAATTCTTTCTTGGATGCATGTAATTGCACTTGTTTTGTAAGCAGGTTTGGGATATTTGGTGGAAATCCCTTTTTCAGATGAAGCTAGGGTTGAAATTGGATTCTTTCATCGCCTCGCTTCTTTTATTACAGATCCGAGACTGAAGTACCTATATTACCCTTGTTTAGGTGCTCAATTAGGAGTTTAAGTGAATTGACGGTAGCGCTGCCGCAGAGATCCTCAATTGGAACTGAAATATAAGTTTAGGCATTACATTGGACAAAATTATTACTTAGGTATGAAATCGACATAAAATAAAAGTATAGGTAAAAATTGGCGATTTTCCCAACAAAAATTGCACAAGGAAACATAGTAGTACCATTCAATGTCTAAACTAAAAGGAGAGAACAAGACGATTGCCAGTTGTCATAGATTGCGCCCCCACAGAGATAATGTAATGGAAATAGTAGGAGACTTTTAGTACTGCTGTGCATCTTTGTACTCTTGTGAACTCAATCAAGGCAACAATAATACTCATAGTCCCACCACACAACTGATTCAGCACTACCATTTACTCATAAGAAATTCACCAAGAAAGCAACAGATACTCTTTATAGCTTAGATGGTGTTGTCTACCACATTTCTGGTGATATGGTCATGAAGAGCTCTGAACTGGCTTGGGTCAGCCAAAGAAGCTGGAAAAATGCCTCAGACAACAGGGTTTAAGTGGAAACTCTTACAAGCTAGTGATTCGAAACACAAAAGAGTAGGTCAAGATGACACAAGGAGCAAAGTTTAAACCTATTAATTTCACCAATGATATAATCTCCAAAGTCGTACCTTTCATTGGTAAGACCATCAAAACTAACGGTATATTTTCTTCTTGTTCATACACTAATTGAATTCTTTCTATATGTATATTATTCTTTAGGGCCCGACTATTCTATTTGAATGTGACAAATCTATTCAAGAGTGCAGCGGACAACAAACGAAGGATAGTCTTTCTTTTCTTTTGCTAGTTTTAATCCAAAAAACAAGAAGATGGCCTGCAGTCTTTTCCTTTCAATTTTGTTCAATTTTGTGTGATGTTTTCGCCATGAGGCGGGCAAATTCTTTATTTAGTCAAAAATCAACTCAACGATGCAATCCCAATTATCTGTGAGATTTAATTGATTTATTATTTGTTTATTTAATTCCTTAATATTTGTGCGTTCTCTGTTCTATGTTCTTGTGATTATTTTGTTAATTAAATATCAAGGGTCCGATATTCAAAGTAATCTAATAATCTGCTGCCAAATTAATTTACTAAATCCGTAATTGTTTAGTAGATTAATATTAGTGGTAACTAACGTTAACACACGTTAGAGGAACATGCAATCTAACTTAAACAACCCTCTTAGTGCATTGTTGGTTAGGGTTTGGACTTTCCTAATTCTTAATGCAATTGGAAAATTTAATCCTACAGTCTTATCTAGAGTTATTTGTTGGTTAGGGGTAGTTAATGGTCATATCTTAATTATCAATAAATAAGGAAAAGTTTGTTGTCAGAGTTTGTTGATGACTATAACCATCATGTTAATGAATTGAGTGAACAATCTATTGACTGTGTGTGAGAAATTGAATTTTTGACTAAAGTTTGTCTACTATTAATTTAGTCATGCTTACTTTAGTAATTTGTTTTATTATTTAGCTGATTGGTTATTTCTGAATTTTTCCAAAAATCTTCCTATATTTCTCACTTAAGAGGAGACGAATTTTCCCCAATCCCTGTGGAGACGATCCTACTCACTATTGTATTTGAAATTCATATTTTCTGAAATAGGTAATTATTATTATTATTGCACAGGCCCGACACCTGTCACACGTGAATATATTTTCTCAAACTTTGACATCTGTAACATATACTAACTTTCTTTTCAAAAATTTTGATTAATAACACAATATTGATAAAAAAAACTGTGACAAATAAATATAATCATTGCAAGTCATATACAATCTTTATTGCATTAAAGAAAAAACGTAAATGGTTATTGTGCATTCTACTATTGTAAAAGCTTTAGAAATGGAAGGTTATCATAACTAAACTAAGCCACTGTATATTTTATTGGAGTTGCGATATCAAAAAGATGAAATATTCTATCATGTTTCAACCTCATGCATGCAATCAAACTTGAGAAAAATATTTATTGCAATATGCTCATTTTAGCCATTGCAAAAGTGATACCTAGGATAACCTCCTCTTTTAGTTCTAAATAAAATGTTTTGGAAGTCATGGCCTCTAAAATCAAAGTAAGAATTCAAGATCTCTTAACTTTAAACTCGTATAGTTTCATAAAAAATTTACATAGGGCTAAACTAATATTTTAAGATTCTTTAGGGCCACTCTCAAGTATATGAAAATTAAAGTTTCAAATCTACACCTTCATTTTATATGCCCTCTTCATAATTAGTACTTCTTTTTCATGCAACTTGAAAAGTATATTTGTAATTTTATTCTTTAATAAATCTTGATTTAGGCCATTTTATGGGATATAAATGGCTCAATTCATGATTAATACTATCTCTTTATTGTTCCATTTTTCCATTTTAGCAATGGTTGCCTGAGGAGTTGGAGGAAATTAGGAATAGTGAAAAAATGAGATGAAGCGAAAAGAAAAGAAGTAATCAATGAACGGTTTTAAATTGGAATGTTACATTAAATTAATCACCATCATAACTCCAAATGGGGAGCTTTTTTTTTTTGTTCCTATAACCATATGACAATTTCATTCCCAAATTTGGTGCATAATTTAGCAAGTCTTCATTGATGGCTTGATAAATTTTCATTTAAAAAATTGAAGCAATGGTTCTTTTTGCCAATGACATAATTCTTAAAAGAATAGTTTGTAAATCAAAATTTAGGATAAATTTGAGAAGAACATTTGCAAGCAATATTTTGATGACGTTTTAGAGTTTAAAACATTAAGAAGTCAAAAAAATGGGAGAAAAGGTGCATATAAACACAATCTTGAAATGTCAAATGCAATAAAAAATGTACATAGAATAAATATTCATTAGTTTTAGTATTTTTCAACAAATATTCATTTGTTTCAATATTTGTCAACCTTGCATCTAAGTATTTTGAAATAAATTTTGCATATTATTTTTCTTAATCAATATGGTGTAGTATGGAGAATTTGATTATTAATTTAACCTTTTGCCTTCTCATTAACCATTGATTGATGACAATTTGTCTTTTTCTTCACCATTATTTTCTTCTAAACCACTATGTATAATATAATGTACTTTAATCAACACTAAATAATAAAGGCACATTATAAAACTTAATGATTAATTAATAAGGGCATAATAGGAATAAGCAAAACTAAGATCACAATAGTGTTTACACTTACACTCTAAAGTATCAAGTCTTGTGGTACTTTCATATAGAGTATAGATAGACAGATATACTGCTCGATTTAGACTAATTAACATTCTTTTGATTGTTACATCAAGTTTAGGCTGCCAGCAATTTATTTGAGGCTCTGTTTGGATTTATACTGTAAATCAAAAACTGTTTTTGCAATTGAAAAACAGGCCCCACAAACTCACGGGCCATTTTTTCAAAACAGTACACTTGTGATGAAACGACATCATTTTTGGCTTCCCACACTAAACACCCTCTGTTTTCTAGCTTTCCTTTCCATTCGGGCAAAAATAATTTGAACCCTAAATCTACCCTGCTCCTCCTCCCCTTTCAAAAATTCTAATCCCGACCACCGCCGCCGCTCTGGGAATCTAGAAACCCACGAATGCCCGGATTCATCACCGTTACCAGCTTTCTTTTCCGCATCAAGTCCGACGCCGAAGATGAGCTGCGTGCGAACCGAAGTTCCTTGCCTATTTCCCCCCTCTCTCAAAACTGTTTGGATTGACGCCGACTCACGAAGCACGACCTCCATGCCGCCGTGGTTGCATTTCTCCGATTTGTTTTTGTCCTCGACGCCGTCGCTGATCTTCTCCAAAGCTAAGGGAATTCTGGTAGGCCTGTGGAGGTTTCTTTGTCTATTTGGAACAAAACTTGTCCGGCGATTATAACAAATTTTCCAGTATAATCCGTTGAACGCATTTGGCCTAGCATTTCTGTTTCCTCCTCCAGGCATTAGAGCTCCCAATTTTGTGAGTTTCTCCGTTCGGCAATTTTGTGATGAAGCGGACTTCAAACAACCGAACGATTGGAGGTACGCTCAGCGGCGCCATTTGAGGTAACTTCGTTTTCCTAGTTTTTCCAGTTTGGGCATTGAAATTGTATTTGCTCTTTGAAGCTCCCTAATTTCCTGTCCGTGAATTCCCATACTTGGATTAGTTGGTTCTGAAATTGCTTGTTCCGCCCAGTTGCAATTTCAGAACCAGCGCATTTGATTGAGGTTATATGCTCCATTTATTGCCCAATGGCTTTGACTGCGTATTGTGTTGCCATTTTTTTCCTTTCCATTTATTTGTTCATTTTTTCCCCTCCGACTCCCTCACGATGCGTACTGAGCTGCTTTTTTCTATTCTGGATACCATGCGACTATTTGTTGGGTTGGCTGGTTGCTGTGGACATATAATCGATATGGTGCCTATCTGTTTGTGCTGTAGTTCAAATTTTTGACAATTTCACAAAATGAACTCAGAGAGATTTAACTTGTATACACTGATTGTATATACTATGCTGTGGATGTAAAATTTATGTGGCTACTAGTGTGAGGTGTTGAATGTTGCGTGAAGTAAAAATTGTGGCACAACTTTGGTTATCGAAAATGAGGAGCAAAAAATTGAAAATAAACTTTACTTTGGCTCAACAAGCAAGGCTGTTGTGTACTAATTATACACGAACAATTAATTGTCCTCCTTTTGTGTAGCCTTTAATCAGAAAACTGCGACTAACCTACTTTCGTTAGGCTGCTATTTCTCTGGTGGATCATTTCCTTCATGCCCCCTATTAGTAGAGCTGCTAAAAAAGGTATGAATGTTTATAGCACAACAGTGGAAGCCTAAATGTTGATATGTCCTTCTTATTTTATGTGATAAATTTTCCCCACAGCCCTTAGTTCACGTCCTATCCAATTTACTAGTACCGCATCAGCTTGGGGAGAGAACAATTTACGCGTTTGTGTGACTAATTACTTCAAGGTGTAGTCCTAATATCTGATTTGTTCCCCTCTTGTGATTAAAAAAGTAGTTCTATGTTGTCATACACCCATTGCTTTGTAATTTTAAAATAACATTTTTGTACACAAAGATGAGCAAGGCAAGACGGCCGTATTCTGAGCGCGTTCACTTTAGTAAAGAGCATGAAATTGCCTTCGCCCAGTGCTTAGTGAACTTGTATAGAAAGAGGGAGATTAGTGTGAACAACATTTCCAGCTTTGTTGTTCCTCACATTCAGAGGCTTTTCCAAGAAAATTATGATACATACTATAAGACTGACACACTATGGGCCAAATACTATGCCTTTCGTGATCACACTAAGCTGTACATAGACTTCAAGATGAGGGGCACTGGCATGGGATGGGACAGCCAGAACTAAACATTTTTTATGGATGATTCCCAATGGAGAGAGCTGGAGTAGGTATAGTAGCACTCTAAATCTACAACATGGTGCAATTTGGATCTTTTTTTTTTTTTGTTATTAATCCTATTGTAGCTTATTATGAGCTAACTTTGCTGACCTAAAGTTTCTTTTCTGCTTATAGGTCAACAAGAAGTTTCTTAAATTCAAAGACAAAAACTGTTTTGTCTACCACTTGCTTGAGGAAGTGTTGCACTCCCAAGGGGCCATCGGGGATTTCAGTTTTGGCTTTGACACCTCGCCTCCCAATTCTGAAGAATAACGTAGAATGGAGATGGCATCCAGAGGTTCTACAGGAAAGGAGCCAGCATTGGGCATTTCTTCAGAGGATGACGGACCACTTCTGCAGCCAAAGAAGGGGAAAGAAAAGAAGGGTAAGAGGAAGCAGAAATCGGGCGCGTCGAATATTGAATCCCCCATTCCTTGCCCTTCCGGTGGGTCGGCGGATACGTACTTTCAGCTGCTTGATGGCTTGCAAAGCCTTGTTAGTAAGAGGAGGAGCTGTAGTATGAGTTCATCAGTTAGCTCTCCGTCCAAGAATGCACCTCCCCCAGCCCCAAAGGAAGATGAAATGAAGCGTGCCTTGGAACCACTCATGGCAATGGAGCTGGACTACGAAATTAAATTGATGGTTGTAGATATTCTAAAAAATGACCTAGACCGTGCCATTTGGTTCACAGCCAAGACGGACGAGGAACGGCTGAAGTTCATAAAGCACCGAGAGTGCTTTCCCCCAAATGCTTAAGTGACATGCATAGGTTAGGAAAGTCCTTAGTCGCTTCTAGTTAGATCGTTCGTCCATTTTCCCCTAAGGCGCGCTAACTTAGGTCGCTTATCTAGTTCTCGTTTGAGGATAAGTGTTATTCTTTTTTTTTTAAACCATTTCAAACCGGCTTTGGACAAGTATTTTAATTTATGCATTTGATTGTTCTTTTATGAAAACGTGAGTGCTTTTTCCTTCCCGATTTCACTCCACCCACACTTGGTAGGAGTTGTGGATGTTGTAACAAATGTTTAGCGTGCAATTATTCCAAACTCGTTGGTTAAGCGATTTGCAATTTAATAAGATGGAATTTGAGTAGATGTGTTATTTCATGCATTCTTGGAGTGCTAATATAGTCGTAAAGCTATGGTTAGCATTGTGTATGGAAGTTTGAAAATAGGTCAATTATCAGGTTTTGGCTTGTTATGTTGTTATATGATGTTATCATAACAGGTTTGCTGTTTTAACCTTGCTATATGAAGAGTTTTGGGGCTTCGAGTTGTGGATATGATGATACCATGACATTTTGTTGGTTTTAACCTTGCTACATTGCGTGTTTTGGATAATTCAGTGGTTACCAAATGGTTATACTTATAGTTGGGCAATTTGAGGTTGAAAGCTTAACAGTTTGGCAGTATGAAAGTTCCTATATTGCGTGTTTTGGGGTTATTAGTTGTTATACAATGATTGACTCACAGTTTGGCTTGTTATACCTCTTAAAAGTTTGTTTTTCAATACATTGAAGTGCCAATGGTATGAAAAAGGAAAATGTTATTGACCAGAAATTTTTATGGATTTGGATGTTTGTGAAGTACCGTTTTATGAAAACAAGTTGATTATGCTACATTCTCTTATATTAACAGCATCAAATTGGCTTTGTCATCCCAAATCCATCCCTCGTTGGTAATAGAAATAATCATTTGACTTTTCTTTGATTACTTTGATAGTTCCCTCATAGGCTTTATGATTACTAACATGTCTAAATTCCCTGCAACAATTTTATGAACTTGTCTATGTCACAACCTAGAGGCCAACAATTTTATCATGTAGAATAAAGTTAAAGAACTCACAAAATGAATGCCTAACAGGACATTTTCAGGCTGGCTCAGCATATCATTTCCTGATTTAGCTCAATTACCAGGTATATCGAATTTGAGAGGGATGGAGGATGATATATTTTGTTTAACATAATCTGGCATGTCTTTCTTTCCTAGTTCCATTTTGGTTAATGTTTTCGTTCTCTTGCCCTTGGAGTGCGAAGCTTAGCATTGGCATGACCTTAATAGATTCTTTCCTCTACTCTCAAGTTGCTTGTAGTAACAAGTTTCTGGTGCATTCTGCAGTATGGCTTGTTCTACTGTCACCGTGCCTTTTGCATATATATAGTCGCGGATCCACCTCGCGGATTCGATACGGATGTCTCAGGACTTGATCCGTGATCCAGCCTCACGGATCCTGTGCGGGAGTCTCAGGACTTGATCAGCGCATGACAGAGATAACCTCGCAGATCTTGCTCAGAACTTGATCCGCGTATCAGGGATCCACGAACCAGTTTGGTGGATCTGGTCGCGGATTCGATTGGAAACACAATTCTGAGTTTTCAATTTTTAAAAATTTCTTGATTCTGATCTTGCAATTAATTGTTGAAATTTGTTATGAAATTTATTATTTCATGTTTTATCAGGTTGGGAATTGATTTGAAATTTAATTTGACATCAATGCCTTTCTGTGCCTTTTGTGAATGAGAGCATTAGTGCCTTTCTGTGGCTCGTGCAACCAATCTGGACTCTTATTGAACTTTGCTATTTTAACATTACAACATGCACAAAAATGTTTATATATTGTGTTTAAGTTTGTTTTAATTTTGAAAAGTATGACAGTACTATTTGAAATGCTTTCTTTCCTGTTTTATTACTAAACAAGGATGAGTTGGATTGAAGTTCAGTTCTATTCTGCAGTGTTTAACCAAAAAAGTGCTCTAGATTGCCCCTTGATGACTTATATTCAGTTCTATTCTGTAGTGATGACTTATATTTATTCGTTTGATTGCCTACTGACCTTATTGGTGTCATCAATTTTCATTCAGGCACTAGGGGTTTTCGACATAGATCAACCATATTCCCATTTTTTGATCTTCAGCAGCACTTACCATATTCAGGATTCCTACCGGGCCGTGATCAAATGGATGGAAATATACATGTTCATGGTGGAGATCTTGATGAAGAAATTGATGACGAAGCTCTTGACGCTCTGGTGGCCATGTTTGTGCTTATAAGCCTTGCTATGTTCGATCGTTTCCAAAATCAGCCGCCCTCGCGAAGGATTCGAGATAGTGCCCTCTCTGGTAGTCAATGGGTTGTACAGCTAATTAATGGGCACAGAGATAGAATATTCGACAACTTTCGAATGAAGGTTCCTTTGTTTATGCAATTATGTACTACATTGGTGTAGCGTGGCTATTGGGAATTGGTGGGTGTCAAACCGCCAAAAATAAAATACCTACTCTAAGAATATAAATTCAAGTATAATGGCGAGTAGGGTCGTATCCACAGGGACTGGGTGATTTATTTCCTACATAGAATTTGGGGGTTTTTGGAGAAGATAACAAATAATTATAAAGAACTAAAAGCTGAAATTTCAATTTAATCAAAATGGCAAGAATCAAATAACACAAATATCAATTAATTAGAACAATCTAGTCAAGAAATTAATCTTGGTATCGGTGCACATAACTAATCATAGATCCAAACAGATATTTACATGTTCATGAATAAATTGGTTATAGTGGTCAAACGACGCGCCCAACCACCAATCTTTCCTTAATTTTATAGTAACCCAGAGACGCTCATAGACCACCCTTTTGTGAACTGGACAACCCTAGATACGCTCATAGGATTTAATGCAGTCATAGCATTAGGAATTAGAAAGACCCAATTCTAGATGGCAAAACACACGCGGGTTTATTTAGGCTAGATTAATTATCCCCACGATACAAATTAGACCACTTGCGAGGCAGTGAAACTGTCCCGTTTGCCACTAATTAGGTTGCTTAAAGGCGACACGCCAACACCCTAATTGGCTATATATTATTTAGACAATTGAACAACAGGCCTAATTATCCAATAAACTTAAATAATAATTAATTGAAAACAGAGAATAATTAAATACCCATGAACATATAAATTAAAATTAATAATCAAAACGATCTCACAGTTATGGTGCCCCGAATCTTGATTATTCCTCAACTAGAAAAGGAATTAGCCACGCCTTGACATTGTCACCATGCAAGCCGTGATCTCCATGCAATGCATATGGAAGTAGAAGAAAAATAAAGACAACACTCGAATTAGTAAGGAGAAGAATTCTGCGATTAACTCCAAGAGCAACCAAAACAAAATCTGCCGAACTGAATTCGGTTGGTTCTGGTGAAGAAGGACGGATGAAAATGAGAACAAAACAAAAGCTAGACTAATCTCTTTTTTTTTATGCTAGTGGCGGCAGCCAAAGAAAAAACGAGAAGAACACAAAAGGCCAAAAAAAATCTACTAATCAACTACTGTCTAAGCTAACCGACAAGGAAAACAACCAAAGGGAAAACAAGGACTAAAGCTAGGCTAAAAAGGTATTGTCTTTTTGTTCCACCGCCATTAACTAATATATATGTATGTATGTGGTTCCCAATTCCAATTAAGCTTCGGATGCCACAAGGGAACTCTCCAAGCTTCACGCGACTTCTAATCCACGCAGGACTTTGCCTTTCCAATTCGCTACCCATTGCTTTGAGGAAAGTTTCCTATATACATTCGACTTCCAATTAATTCTTCAAAATATCAGCACATGTTCACAATTTCAGCTTCACCAATTGCTAACTCAGCCCAACTACCCTTCTCTGACACAGGCACGTCCTAGAAGTGTAAGTCTTCTGAGATTTTGCGCTTAATGATCACTTTTAATACCAATAAGCTGTAAATGACACAAAAACCAATTATGAACAGAAAACCCGATACTTTGCACAATAAGTGACCAAAATTAAGATCAAATACCAACAAATAAAGTGCACAATTATCTCCCTATCAGGAATCTCACCCAACTCAGAGGGTGGGCATACATGAGTCAATGGCAATTGCTTTGGTGTGCCTTAACCATAATGAGCGCCATCGGGTATTATTCGAACGATTTCAACACTCATTAGAGACAGTTGATCGTCATCTATGGCAAGTTCTGAGAGCATTGGTTCAGTTGGGGCGGGAGATAGTAAGGCCTTCAAATTTTCATACGACCCATCCACGAATTTTAAACAGTGGAAAGTTTTGGCCATAGTTCAAGATAATTATTCCAGTGTTAATGAGATAAAAGTATGGCCAAGTAGGAAGTAAAAGTAATCTTTTTTTGATGGTGCAGGATTGCGTAGGAGCGATTAATGGAACGTACGTTTCGGCTTGGTGCAGAGCTGAAGACGGGGACCATTTTAGAAACAGACACGGGGCTTATGTCAAAATGTTTTAGCTGCCTGTGACCATGATATGAGATTTGTTTATGTTCGGGTTAGTTGGGAAGGGAGTACCCATGATTCACGGGTTCTAAGAGAAACTTTATTTGATCCAAATTGCCATTTTCCGATGCCCCCTTGGTAAGTTGTCACTTCATTACAAAATTATTAACTTGGAAATTGTTTCATACATTGCATGACTTGAATAACCATTGAAATATAGTTTCACTAATTCATGCCCCAACTAGTATTTATTGGATTAGTTGTTACTATGCACTTTAAAAATTTTACCCAAAGTTATCAAATGAGGCACATACAACCCCAATTATAAAATTAATCATTCTCCCTTTGTTGATTGAGGTAAAGGTAACCATTAAGAAGATGTTATCATGTTATTCATACCGCATCAGCTTATTTGGAAACACTGAATGCCTTGGGATGTACAGGTAAATACCATGCTGTGGATACCGCCTATACAAATATTTTCGGATTTATGGCTCCATTTAGGGGTGCACGCAACTTGAACATGAAGCCAAATCCTTATTCAACAAACGACATTCGGGAGTTAGAACATCATAGAGCATGTATTTGGGGTATTGAAGAAGCGGTTCCCAATTCTAAAGGGGTCAATGTAAAACTACATGATGGCAATGCAGAACAACATAGTTCTAGCGTGTTGTACACTCCATAATTTTATGCATGAGAATGTACCTCACGATGCATACTTCTATGAAGAAGCAGAAGCGGGGGCCTATGAAGATGAATATGAGGATGGGAACCATGTGACGACCCCACCTTCCCCTAAGACGAACCAAAAGGGGTTGGCGGATCGCCTACTCAACTCTCGCCGAGACTCACTACAATCCTCAGTCACATTGAAGTGCCAACTTTAAATAATTACAGTAAAACTCTAACAATTACATCCAAATACTTCCCAATAATGACATAACCATACATCTTACAATTTAAACTCCATTACATATAACCCAAGCATTTCAAAATCATGTTACAATCATGAAATGTTACTTCCATACTTCAATACAATAAACCCATTGTCCAAGACACCAGGAATAATATACACAGATGAACTAGAGTTAATACAGCTAGTCTCTTTAGTAAGTCTCTTTAAGTGCTTCCTTTGTCCCGAGTCCCTATGGGGGGGAAATAAAACATTTTTGGGGTGAGTTTAAAAGTTCAGTGAGGTTCCAAAAATTAAGCAAATACACATTTAGTCAAAATCTTAACACTTGAGTCAAATAGTACTCTTCCAAAATTTTCACCATTCAACTTAAACTATGAGTAAAGCCTTTCATGTAGAACGATAGCAAATCACGTCTGATTTAACTCGAAACAAGAGTAAATCTTTTAGAGAAACTCATTTCACTCATTTAAGCATTCGAACAGTAATTAAACAAACAAATCACTTCATTCACATCAAAAGTACTGAGACGAGATGAGAGGTGCCTACCACCCTGATTTGGTGTGACACATACTTCCGTTCAGATTTAATTACACTTAAAATACTGAGGTGAGATGAGAGGTACCTCCCACTCACTCGAGTGTGGTACATACTATCTCTCAATACGTATGGTCAATGAGACAACGCTCCAATCGACTTATTCAAGATTCACTATTAAGGCGGGATGAGAGGTACCTACCACTCACTCGAGTGTGGTACATACTGCCGCTTATCATATAGGGTCGACGAGACAACGCTCCAATCGACTTATTTAAAGTTAAGATTCAAGCGGAATGAGAGGTACCTACCACTCCGTAGAGTGTGATACATACTTCCACATAACACATATGGCGGGATGAGATGCACCTACCACTCACTCGAGTGTGGTACATACTTCCGCTTATCAACACAAATCAAATTTCAAGTCACAGCACATATTCAACATATAACTCATCTCTAATCACAGTCTCAAAATCACATAAACAAATCACCATCTCATTTAGTATTTGTAAATCAAGACAAGTAGCATACATAGAAACTCACAAACTCTTCATAATTTTACTTGTAAAGCATTTCAATGGGAAATAGTAGTAAATCTCTTCCATAAAACATTCCTTTGTAAATACTAGCAATTCATTTCACAAATCATTCATTTGCAAACCATGGCAAGATTTTCATTTAAAAGAGAGTTAGAACACTCACCAATTAATCACAGTTGACAATCCAAGTTAGGATCTGGTTCAAACTCTCCCCCACTTCCTATGATCAAGAAAAAGAAGAATTAAGTTTTGCCCCACAGATAGCAAAACTAAACCCAAATAACTCATTTTTCAAACGATTTTCACTAGGTTTCAATACACACAATTCGTGGAAATTAGTTAAAATATTTCATACCCTCAAATCTTGTCCCAAGAATACATTTATTTCCAAATTAGCAAAAACTCTGCTTTTTCACCATTAAAATTCAAGATTTTCACTTCACTCAAACATATACTCATAAATGAACATAATACATATTTATTTAGGCAAAACCTCTTCAAGAATATCATAAAATTTTAAAATCAAACATCAAAATGCCAAGTATAGGTTCGGCCATCTCACACATTATTCCTCTAAAATGCTCAACAACCAAAACCCTACTTTCTAACCATATCATGACAAATTTCACAAATATCATTCAAATCCACAATCAGGTCCTCAAGTCCACTACCTAGAGGCCACCTCAAGTCCGCTACCTAAGTTGGGATTTCAAGAGCCCAACTTCATCATTTCAAATATAATGATTTCTACCAAAGTAAACCATAGATCTATGATATTTAACACTAACAAAGCTATATCTAATAGTTTTGAAACTTATACCTCCGGATCTATCAAGATTCAACAAGATCAAGGAAGATCTTGTGAGTTCCTCTTCCAAAGAATGTCTCCAAGCCTAGCAAACTCCAAAAGCTTCCACCTTTGCCCTTGATCCACTCGATTTGTTGGTGATTTCCCACAAAATTTCCAAGAACAAGAACAAAGCACCCTCACAAGCCTTCTTTCCCTTCTTTTCTTTCTTTAATTTTTTTTCGGATCTTCCCCCTCTTCCTCTCACCTTCACACAGCTGCCATGGATGAAGAAATACAAGCCAAGATTTTCCACTAAAGTCTCACAACTTCAAATGGTAGGATGAAGAAAGAAATGGAAGCTCAACCCACAAGTTTTTCCTCTCTTTTCTCTCTCAAGAATGGGACCAGCTCTTCTCCTTCCTCCCCTCTCTCTGGCTGCAACAATCAAGAGGTGGAGGCCTTCAATGGTGGCTTGAAGGTGGAAGAAAGGATGGAAGAAGATTTGGAAGAACTAGCAAGCTCTCTCTCTCTCTCTTTCTTGCTGTCTTTCTCGGCTCACTCTCTCTCCACTCTCTCAAGTTGCAGCTGCAAAATGAAGTCTAAAGGGACCAAAAAGTCAAGACAAAAAGGGGACAAAAAGGTGATTTTTTCCTTGCTTTAAGGAAAAGTAGTTTTTGGTCGCTTTATGTCGCGTCGCGCGCGACAGTCTAACTTACACTGTTTTACTCCATTCCAACACTGTCCAATCTTAATAATATTTTCATAATATCACTACATATGCTCGATTTCAATTTAAAGTCACTAATCACGCACCGGTACAAAATTGAACACTTAATTCGGCCGAAACCACACAACGGCAAATAATTCGTATAAAATTCTCTAAATTGGAAAATATTCACTTTAAACATATATTCACTCATATTTCAATGAATAAACACAATATAAACAATATTTGGCATTTTAAAATAAAATCGGGATTTTTCGAGGCCCTCACAAACCACATACAACCTATTGATATGTCACAACAGGGGATCGAGCAATGGAACAAAAATAGACGGGCAATTGCCAATCACATGTACATCTACAGAAATGTGTAACTAAAATCTTAAATTGGGGCATTAAGACTGTTCATTGAGGTTAACTCAAAATTTTCTTCCTCCCCCAGTCTTTAGTGAGCACTTTCTATTCCACAACTTCAAGCTGGAGGCAAGCATGTAAAACACATTTATCTTATTTTCAACTGTTTGGCATTTCCAGGTTGTGTTAGGTTATGACTCTCCAAAATCTGTAAGACTTAGCATCCTCTACAAACTAATTAACACACTTAAGTAGAAATTGTGGAAAAAAATTGAGATGCACATCCACGAATTCCAATTTACAAAACAAGGGTGCATATATAGTATAATTGTAGGAAACACAGGGCTCTTAATCATGAAAGTTGGGATTTATTCACTGAAATACTGTTTTTCAAATACTGCCTAATCCAAACAGCCTGTTTTTTAAATACAGCAATCCAAACAACATCACTTATTTTTCAAATACCGCTACAGTAGTGTTTTTAAAAAACAACTCCAAAAACAGCAAATCCAAACAGAGCCAAGCTAAAAACACAGAATCCAAACATGCTACTCTCACTTTTGGAGTTCAGCTAACCTTTATCTAATAGTAACTAGCAAGATGAACTTGGAAATGTACCTCCGTCTGTGCGGGCATTTCCATGAATTTTCCAAGTATCTTTCAAAAGATAAGATGCCAGTTGTTGACATATTTTAAACCAAATACATTTAGAAGTTTTATTAGTATTAGAAGTTGATGAATGGTAAGTACGTTAGAATTAGGTATCAAAGTTGTTTAGGAAATATGGTTGAGTCATGTTTTGAAATCATAATTAGAGTAGGATTCGTTGTTTTGTTTCTCTATTTACGGATTTGAAATCCTACACTTGTAGTTGAGGAAAATCAACTTTTTGGAATAATTTTCTTTTATTCTTCCATACCTTTCTTATTTGTAAAGTTTTAATTCTTACTTGTAAGATTTTAGTATTACTTCGACTTTATGTTTTTTGTACTAACAAGTGGTATCAGAGTTCTACATTCAAGAGTTTGATCTTGAGGTATCTGCCGTACCTGAAGAGTTTAGAAAATTTGTGATAGATAAACCTGTGCCATAGAAGGGTATAAAGGTTGTGGTAGAGTATTCGTATTGAAAGATTAGACCACGAGAGTTGGTATAAGAGAACTTGTTTATTAATTGAAATTAGGAAAAAAAAAGACCCTAATTGGACAGAAGTATAAAAGGAGGGATTCTGTCAAAATCGTTGGTGGTGTGCAGTGATCAGGAAAAAAGATCTTGTTGAATCGTTGATTATCAATAGTGGAGTTTGATCAAGTCTAAATCTAGGGAGGTCAAAATTTCAAGCAGGAAAGGAAAAAAATTATTTGTGAAAGTACGTAAATTATTTTGAATTGCCATGGAGAGAGAACTTGTCAATGGTAAAAATTAGTGCCATAAAAAGATTATGAAAGGCATGTTTTTTTAGTTGAAGATTATATGGATTATCATTATTCAGGAAATTATGGTGACTCTAATTGCAAATGGGTCAATATGGATGACTGTTTTGATTGAGTAGAATTAGTAATAAAATTGCATCCAAAATATAAGTTCGGTCTGATAAAGTGCATTTAGTTGGTATATTTGCTTATATTTTTCCTTTAATTTATATCAAATATCGCCTTATTTGATTAGTTCTACTTACAATTGATATTTTGTGTTAATTTCAGGAATTGAAATGAAAAGTGCTTAAATGAAGACTTTCTAGCAGTTTGCATGTGGGAACGCCTAATTTCAGGGTCCAAAGCCAAGGAAATTGGGATAGACATCGGGCAGTTTCCCAATCTAAATCAAATTACAAATTGATAGCTGCTAATGTTTCCTTATTTTGTACTCCGCTTCATCATCGAATAGGAAATAGTTTTGGAAAAGGATTTTTCCTTATCATTTTTCCGAGGGAGTAGGACTTTGGTTTGGGGAGATTGATTGGTAATAGAAAACTAGAGATTCTCTAGTTATTTGGAGTCAGGGAGAATAGGAAAAAGGAGAAGATGACTTCATTTATTGATTAGTCTTTTTCGAGGGTTTTGCTGAACAAAAAAAGAGTGAATTACTTTCTTTTTAATTGCCTTTCGTGGTCTTTTTGCGAAGGAAGAAACAAAAGCTTTTTGTTCTCTTTGCTTTTCGACAATTAGGAAAACAATTGTGGTGAACTCCAAACGAATTTTTTTTGCATGGCTTGTTCTCCATTAATGGAGAACTAATCTTGTATTTCTAACCAAGGGGCAACTGAGGATTTGGTTCAGTTATCACTGTGAGATCTAATCGATTTTATTTATTTCTTCTATTCGTTGGCCTTTGTATGTTTTCTGCTTTTATTGGTTATGATTATTGTGTGTGATTGAATAGATGCGCAATATTTGATTATTCACATAATCTATTTGCTAATTAGAATAGGTGAATCCGTAATTATTTAACTACTCTAATCATGGTAGCAAGCATAATTGGGTTTGTGTCAGGAAAACGTACAATCTAATTTAAATAAACCATCGTAGCATGTTTATTAATTAGAACAGGGTTTCTCTAATTTTTAATACAATTAATAAATTAAATCCTACAGTCGTACCTAAGGTTATTTCTAGATTAGGGAAATAGTCAATAGTCGCCTTGGTAAAGCAAGTTGGAGAAACCGGTTGTCGGTCATCGGCTTAAAACCTATTTATTAATGAATGTTGGGATTATATTAGCATCAATGATCAGTTAAATGAACCATCTTTGAAATGTATTCTTGGCTAGAGTTTTTCCTACTATTTGTCTTCTCTAATAATTGTTCACATTTTATTACTTTGATATTATTTTGTTAGTTTTAATTTTTAAAACTCCCTTGTTTCTCTTTAACTTTGAAAAGAGTGAATTTTCCCCAATCCATGAGAATACGATCCTACTTGCCCTATATACAAATTAATAATTCTCATGAGTAAATTCTGATCTATCGGATTAAGCAAACTCTTTGGAGTCAGGGTGAATCAATTAGTCCATTGCACATCCAAAGTCCCTGCTCCAGTACTAGAATTGACTTGAGGCTACTCTTGTTGGCAATTAAGTTTATTATTATTGTTATTATTATTGAACATATTTGACACGTGTCAATTTTTGGCGCCATTGTCGGGGACTGGTGCCTAAATTATTGCTTCTTTTTGAGTTCGTTTATTTTATTTCATTTCATTTTGCTTTGTTCTGTTTCTTTGGTGCCTTTTTTTATTATTTTTTTCAATTTTTTTCTTTATTTCTTCTTTATTTTTCTTACTAGTTGATGGCTGCTAATTTTCAATATTTTGGTGATAGATTGGACTTTGTTCCTAATTGGGTTAATGAGAGCTCTTCTATTAGTGATCATCATTTAAATGATTTGGCCTCTCTTGTGCAAAAGTTGAGTGACGGACAGAAGCAACAAGTTGACACTTGTGGAATATGTCTGTTAAATCATCTAACTGACATGTGCCCGCTACTCCAAAATGACGTTAATGTCCAAATTTGTGATGTTGGAGTATTCCAAAATTCATCTCCATCAATGTTTAATCATTATTCAAATATGTATAGTCAAGAATGGTGAGACTACCCCAACTATAACTATGCAGCAAGGCCACCACATTTTCGACGGCAATATCATCAACAACAACCATCATCAATGCAATGTACATCTTTTGAAAAGATTGTTGAATCACTAGCTACTAACATACATCAATTTCAATAGGAGACGAGCAAGAGGATTCGAAATCTGGAGGATCAAGTGTCTCTAATGGCATATACGATAGTACAAATGGCATCTCAAATGTCTGAAAAATTGTCCTCTCAAGCCATTATTAGCAGTGAAGAAAATGGGAGCGTAGTTACCTTGAGAAGTGGTAAGGAACTGCAAGAGTCTCAAAAGAAAGGATCCATGGATGTAGTTGAAGAGGAAGTTAAAAATGAAGGATCTCAAACTCAAAATCTCTCCAGTGGAAGAGTCTAGTGAACAACCTCCAATTATGGTGATATCTTCTCCATCCTCTAACCAATGTGCTCTTAAATCTCATTCTATATTTCCTGTTAATGAAATTGACTTTATTATACCAAAAGAATTTGATTTTCTTGGTAGGAATAATTTAGGAGTCATGATGACTATTAAATTGTTAATTGATCATCCAGGAGTGAATGAAGAATTGAAATTGTTATTTGATTGCTTAGTGCCATCCACTAGTCAATGAAAGAAAAGAACTCGTGTGCATAAGGATTACTCTACTTATGAAGGGTATGAAGATTATATAGAGAAGAAAGCAATGAAGCGAGCTACAAGATTTTATTCTCCTTGAGCAAAGACAGTTAAGTCTAGCCAAAGACATTAAAAAAAAAGCTGTTTGGGAGGCAGCCCAAGGATTCATTTTATGTTGTTGGTTATTTGAGTTTTTAGTTTAAGTTGTTAAGTATCGTTTAAGTAAATTTCTTTTGGTAGGAGACACTCGGTTGCAAGTACAGTGTTGTGGTCATTCATGGTTTGCACTTCGATGCAATCTGGTAGGCAGAAAACTATTAGTTATCAGGATGTGCCCACGTCACGATAACTGATACAATTTTCAAAAATGAGTTGGGCCGACCAAAAACTCTTAGTTATCAGGATGTGCCCAAGTCACGATGACTGATACAACTCTCTAAAATTAGTTGGGTCGATCAGAAGATTTCACCTAGTTAGGACATGCCCATGTTATTGAGTTGCATTGCAGTTAGGAATTTTTCGAGGCACTTCCCAGAAACCTTCACCTATTTTGAACATGCCCACGTCTAGCATGGCCGTTGTAGTAAAAAAAAACCCTAATTTTTCCTTTTTCTTCTTTCTTTCTTTTTCCTTCTTTCTTCCCTTTCGTTCTTCTCCTCTACTCCCGATCCACCGCCGCTACTGCTCCGTTCGCTGCTGTCGCTGCTGCTGATTGCTCGATCCATCGCCTCTTTCTTGGGAGGCACAGCTGCAGCATCTTCATCACCAGATGGGCAGCATGGATGATCGTCTTTCCAGATTGGAGTTTCAGGTGTCTCATATGGTGCATAATTTGGCGCAATACGTTCATCATGTGGGCTTTCCTCCTCCTTTCCCTCTCACGCCTTAACTTGCCATCCTCTCCCCCTTGTCCAGGGAAGTGCCTTTGTCCTCCTTTTTCTCTTGTTTTTTACTTGTTACATTGAGGACAATATAATGTTTAGGTTTGGGGGAGGGATTTGATTGGCTAGTATGTTTGCATAATTCTTATTTTTCTTTGTTGGTTATTATTGGCTATGATGAAATGCACAATCCAGATGTGAGTTTGAGTAGTAAATCCACGCTAGTTAAATTTCTCATTTTTCTTAACAGCAAATGTGGGTGATGAATGTGCTAAATTTGATAGATTTAAACCACCTTGTAAGCTTTTGAGCTTTGTGATGAGCATTTCACTCATATCTTTATCCATATTCTGTTCTACTTTCGTTTGTTGTGTGGTTAACGCGCATGGTTCGTCATTTTAGAACTTGCTCTACTTCCGTTTGTTGTGTGGTTAACGCGCATGGTTTGTCATTTTAGAACTTGCTCTGTTATGCATGACGAGGCCACGTCTTTTGAATTTGATGAATTAAAATGATAAGAGCACCTAGGATTTAGTCATTTTTGACTTTCTTCTAAAAAGAAAAAAGAAAATTTCCTTATTTAGTTTACCACTAGAAGACCCCCTTTTGAGGGTTAACCTTCCTTTGTTTACGAAATGCAATTATTACCCCACTACCTCTCTTTAGACTTTCTTTTGGAGCCTTCTGTCAAGACAATGTCTTAGTTCAACTACGTGAAACTTCCAAGTTTTGATTGAAGGCAATAAAGTGCCGTAGCAAGTGTTGGCGAGTAAGTTGTTTTACAATGTTTGTATATGCAGAAAAATGGTGGAAAAGTGAAAAAAAAAAAAGAAGAAAAAGAGAAGCTCTGGCCTAACATGCCATGAATTTTCCTTTATGCATAAGTGATGTGGAGTAGTGATGGAAGCTGAAAAAAAAAAAAAGCATGTCTTGCACTTGCTAAGTAGATGGAAAGAATTGTGCCTTGTTATTAGGAGTTTGAAATTTCTTTCACTTAGTGAATTTTGGCATTTTTCTTGACAGATTTTCACCTTCTCACTTATCTTGTCTTATCCTTATCTTAAACCCCATTACAACCCTTTTAAAGTCCCTATGATTTTTGCATTAAATTCACTCTTAGTAGGGGAGATATGATATATGAGCGAGTATATGGTAATGTCACTCCATGGTGTCGAATTGAGAGTTAAAATTCCATCCTATACACTGTTGAGTGATGAGCACTTGTAACTTGTGAGATTGTTGTACTTGGTATATTTTGATTCCAATAAAGTTGTTGGAAGAGCAAGTTATTTGTGCTAGTATGGGTTGCTGCAAATTACTTGAATTCTTGATTGTACTTCTGAGTTTGATCATGCTTGAGGACAAGCATGACTTGGGTGTGGGGGAGTTGATAAGGTGCATTTAGTTGGTATATTTGCTTATATTTTTCCTTTAATTTATACCAAATATCGTCTAATATCGTCTTAATTGATTAGTTCTACTTACAATTGATATTTTGTGTTAATTTTAGGAATTGGAACGAAAAGTGCTTAAATGAAGACTTTCTAGCAGTTTGCATGTGGGAACGCCTAATTTCAGGGTCCAAAACCAGGGAAGTCGGGATAGACATCAGGCAGTTTCCCAATCCAAATCAACTTGGAAATTGATAGCCGTTGAGATTTCTTTATTTTGTACTCCGCGTCAACCTCTAATAGGAAATAGTATTGGGAAAGGATTTTTCCTTATTATTTTTCCGAGGGAGTAGGACTTTGGTTTGGGGAGATTGATTGGTAATAGAAAACTAGAGATTCTCTAGTTATTTGGAGTCGGGGAGAATAGGAAAAAGGAGGAGATGACTTCATTTGTTGATTAGTCTTTTTCGGGGGTTTTGCTGAACAAAAAAAGAGTGAATTACTTTCTTTTCAATTGCCTTTCGTGGTCTGTTTGCGAAGGAAGCTTTTTATTCTCTTTGCTTTTCGACAATTAGGAAAACAATTGCGTGAACTCCAAACGGATTTTTTTTGCATGGCTTGTTCTCCATTATTGGAGAACTAATCTCATATTTCTAGTCAAGGGGCAACTGAGGATTTGGTTCAACTAAACGTACAATCTAATTTAAATAAGCTTTCGTAGTGTGTTTATTAATTAGAACAGGGTTTCTCTAATTTTTAATGCAATTAGGAAATTAAATCCTACGGTTGTACATAGGGTTATTTCTAGATTAGGGAAATAGTCAATAGTCGTACCTTGACTATCGAAATAATAAGGAAAAACTGATTGTCAGATCATTTCGACAATTAAAAACCTGTTTATTAATGAATGTTGGGATTATATTAGCATTAATGATCAGTTATCCGAACCATCTCTGAAGTGTATCATTGGTTAGAGTTTTTCCTACTATTTGTCTCCTCTAATTATTGTCCACATTTTATTATTATGATATTATTTTGTTAGTCTTTAATTCTCAAAACTCTCCCGTTTCTCTTTAACTTGGAAAAGAGCGAGTTTTTCCCAATTCCTGAAGATACAACTCTACTTACCCTGTATACACATTAATAATTATCGTGAGTAAATTCTGGTATATCGGATTAAACAAACTCTTCGAAATCAGGGTGAATCAAGTAACCCATTGCACATCCAGAGTTTCCGCTCCAGTACTAGAATTGACTTGAGACTACTTTTGTTGGCAACTAAATTTATTATTATTATTATTATTGAACAGGCTCGACACTTGTCGTGGTCCATGTCAGAGAGTGAAGAAGAAATTAAGGATTTGCTGCAACTTGGAGTTGCATATGAGTTATACTGCTACAGAGACTGCAAAGGTGATTCAAACTCATGATGGCATTGGAGATGACAAGATCAAGAGATTGGTTTAAGGGAGGTATTGTTGACATATTTTAAACCAAATATATTTAGAAGTTTATTAGTTTTAGAAGTTAATTTATTATTTGATAAGTAGGTGAAAATTGTATATCAAAGTTTGTTTAGAAAATAGGGTTGAATCATATTTTGAAATCATAACTAGAGTAGGATTTGTAAGTTTCTTTTTGTAATTAAGGACTTGAAGTCCTATATTTGTAATTGACGAAAATCAACTTCTTGGAATAAATTTTTTTTTATCCTCTCGTGCCTTTCTTATTCGTAAGATTTTAGTATTAATTCCGCTAGGTATTTTTGGTGCTAACACCAGCACTGAGTTTGCCAAGTACCTTTCAAAAAATAAAATAGCAAAAAAAAAAAAAAAGGTAGGAGAGTGATGGGATGTGAAGAAACAAAAAGGGCATAGGGGTGATTTGGATATAGGATCTAATTTCTGGACTCTCCATCTTAACTATTAAATCAAGTCAAACCTTCCTAGCCAAAAAAGAAAAACAGAAAGGTCGTTCCTCATGTTAATGCATACTTGTTGCGTGTACAAGAAATACATTGAAAACAAATGCATGCTATAAGATAAGACCAATGCAAATGAAATTTCACCAGCTTCATATTTTACACCAGTATCTAATTCAAGAAATCGAAAGAACAAGAAGAAGCTTCTAAAACAAATGTAGAATATTGAATCAGTCCTTTTCAGTTTTCACCACCTCTACAAAGAAATACATTGAAAACAAATGCATGCTATAAGATAAGACCAATGCAAATGAAATTTCACCAGCTTCATCTTTTACACCAGTATCTAATTCAAGAAATCGAAAGAGCAAGAAGAAGCTTCTAAAACAAATGTAGAATATTGAATCAGTCCTTTTCAGTTTTCACCACCTCTCTCAATCTTATGCACAAGCAATCCATTACAAGAAGAATGTGTCATGGGCTGCAATAGAATTCTCTTCTACTTAATCACTAAGTTTTTTTTTTGGGATAATTTCACAAACCTCCCTTGAGGTTTATAACAATTGCAGGAAGCTACCCTCAAATTTTAAAAATTACACTCACCTCCCCTATTTTCATTGTTTGAGTAACAATATAGACCCAAGAGGCTATGCTTTTTCTCAAAAATCCTAAAATGCCCTCATGAATATAACTAGTAACAAAAGGGAAGAAAATGACTTTATGAATCCACTTCATCCCAACATCCTTGCTTGCATAATACCAACTCAACAGGTCCGTTAAAATTTCTAATTCTAGCAGATTTTAGCAATTTCAATATATTTTTTTACCTAGATGTTTCTACCTGTAATAATTGAATTAACTAAGATCTCTCCATAAAATATCCAAAAAGTCGCCTAAAATATTATGTCAACCTCAATTTTTTACCTAAAATCCAACATACTATCCATCAATCTAACACCTTATATTACACTACCATGACTGGCAGTTTCCTAAAATACAATAATTGAGATAATCTAGATTATTACTATAAATAGTAATATTAGGAGTATTCCCTCTATAACATATACCTCTGATTAGTACAAAAATAGATATCAAATTTTATCAAATTTTACCTTTATAGGAAAACCTTCAATTAGAATTACAAATAAAAAATAGCAACGTAAATGAACAACAAAATTCGCAATTCGTTCTCTCTTTATCTTCCGGAAAATCCTTTTTTCTTTTCTGTTTTTTTTTTTGGTTAATCACTTCATTAGCTTCATCTTCCATATAGTTTGACATGAAAATATTCAATTAACTTATGACTTGGTAATTTGAATGTGCTAATATCTTCCAAAAAATTGAAAAAAAAAAGAAAAAAGAAAAGATCTCATAGTATAATAATAAGTGAGAACAAAATTGAAAATAAATATTGAAGTGATAGGCAAGCATGTTTGATTCGTCTATATAGTGATTTTGAAAAATCCTGTAGGAGGAGAAAGATAGAAGGATGCAGCTTAATTTCATCCTTGAGCGACTAATTGTTCATAATATTCTTTTGATGAATTTAACTATTATGTGAAGGGTATTGTTGTCATTTTATTGCATCAAGGGCGGTCCCTGTAATTATGAAAATCAGAGGGGAGCTGAGTGAAATTGTTGAAAACCACAGGGGAGGTTTCTGAAATTATCCCTTCTTTTTTGTATCAGCATTAAACAGAGAGGGGCAGGATATTATTGTTGAAAGTGAGTTAAATGTTGAACAAATTAAGTTACATTCTGTTCATTTTGTATTACCCGTTCCGAACAGTTATTCCAACGAAACAATTGTTTGGCCCTTACCCATTAATGTGGTACTAGTTGGATTGAGAAAGCGATGATGTCATCCATGACGGTATAACAAAGACAATACAATTAAATGTTTTAAACAAGGATCCAAGTAATATTCATAACTCAGCAAACTAACTCCAACAAAGTGGGGATAGGAGTAATAGCAAGCTGGGGTGATCATATTAAAGCAGAACGGGCACTGGTAGAAAGAAGTTCAAAATCTAGAGTCCAAGACGAAGCATAGGCAATCAAACTGGCCTTGAGCAAAGCAATTGAGAAACAGTGGAGAAGGGTCAAAGTGATAGTCAAAAACAAGGAACTAGCTTCAGGCGCGAGAGACACTAGATTGACGGTCCTACTAGAAGATATTAGAGAATTAGTTAACCTGTTTCAACTGTGCTCTTTTGTTTAGATAAAATCAAGGAACTAGCTTCAGGCTCGAGAGACACTAGATTGACAGTCCTACTAGAAGATATTAGAGAATTAGTTAACCTGTTTCAACTGTGCTCTTTTGTTTAGATAAAATCAATATTAACGATTTAAACTATGATTTTAGCACTTATGCACTAAATATTTTATATGATGACGAGAGGGTTTACCTTATTCCTCAGTGCTGAGCGGCACTGGCTTGGCTTCCCATCTGAGGACCTTTGTCCCACAAATTGTACAATTACAGCAGTTATCAACACAAACTCTTATCGTTTCCAAAAAAAAAAAAAAAAAAGACTTCGCAATGAATTAAAGCAACAAAAGTTGCTCTGACATTATTGCTCTGACATTATTACAACTACTTCAACAGTGGCATTTCCTAAATCTATAATAAGAGGGGCAGAAAAGTCGTAAGGAAATCAAGAAATGCATATGGAAATTCTCTATAGCTTAGCTGCAGTATTATCTGCTTCCTTTCTTGTCATATTGTCATGGAGAATCTTAAACTGGGCTTGGTTCAAGCCGAAGAAGTTGGAGAAATGCCTCAGACAGCAGGGTTTCAGGGGAAACTCTTACAATCTTGTGTTCGGAGACATGAAGGAGACTATCAAGATGACCCAAGAAGCCAAGTCTAAACCCATTAACTTTACCAACGATATTGTCTCCAGAGTCATGCCTTTCATTGATAAAACCATCAAAACTTATGGTATGTTTTTCTTGTAAACACAGCTATTCAAAGTTTAAACTCATTTTATCTTTTGCATTGAATTACCTGCATTTCATCATCCATGTATTAATTGGTTATAATTAGCCTTTACTTGTTTTATCACGGTTTGTTTCTGATATGCTAGTGTATTTAAGGTTTTCTCCTTGAAGTTCTGGTAACTTAGCCTGAACCGGTTGAGCATTTTAGACCTTTTCTTTTCTGGAAAATTTGGTGAAACATGTCGGTTTCAGTTTAATCTTTAGTAAATGGTTATGCTTCTTGATTAGTCTTCGTTGTAATGGCTGGATTTGCCATATAGGTGAAAATTCCTACACATGGGCTGGTCCAAGGCCTGCAGTCCTGCTCATGAACCCTGATCATATAAAGGAGGTCATGAACAAAAGTTTCAATTATCTGAAGCCTCCTGGTAATCCACTGACTAAGCTACTTGTCACGGGACTTACTACCTATGAAACTGATAAATGGTCCAAACACAGGAAGCTGATTAATCCTGCTTTCCATCTAGAGAAAGTGAAGGTAATTTCTACTTTATCTAATTGGCCTAGAAAAAACCATATGCTTTTTCAGTTTTCACGATGCTACTGTTAAGGCTGTTTATTATGAGTTCAAGAATTGAAACAGTATTAAGTCTCTGTTTAGGATAAACATACCATTTGACCCAGGCTAATTAGCTTTCTTCTAATTGTTATTTCTAGCTTATGCTGCCGGCATTTTGTTTGAGTTGTTCCGAGATGGTGAGCAAATGGGAACAATTTGCCTCGGAAAAAGGATCCTGTGAATTGGATGTATGGCCTTATCTTCAAACGTTAACAAGTGATATAATTTCAAGAACAGCATTTGGAAGCAACTATGAAGAGGGAAAGAAGATTTTTGAACTTCAAAAGAACAGGCTGAGCTCATCCTGCAAGCTGCGCAATCACTTTATATTCCAGGATGGAGGTACGATATCATTGTTTAAATATGTATGTCTTTTGGTCTGTGTATCTCGTAATTTACTGTGAGTTTTTGAACAGGTTTGTGCCAACTAAAAGGAACAAAAGAATGAAGGGAATTTGGAATGAGGTTCGGTCATTAGTGATCGATATCATAAATAACAGACTGAAGGCAATGAAAGCAGGGGAAGCTAAGAATGATGACTTATTGAGTATACTATTAGAGTCCAATTTCAAGGAGATTCAACAACATGGAGATAAGAAGTTTGGTATGACTTTAGATGATGTCATTGAGGAGTGCAAGTTGTTCTATATTTCTGGACAGGAGACAACCTCAGTCTTAATTGTCTGGACTTTGATTCTTCTGAGTAAGCATCAAGACTGGCAGGACCGTGCTAGGGATGAGGTTCAGCAGGTTTGTGGCAGCAAGAAACTGGAGTTTGAAGAGCTAAATCACTTGAAAGTTGTAAGTTTGTTGGACAAAATTGAAATCCTTTGTTTTGATTACAGTTTTTCTGTTTCTCATATTATAAGAATGTTTGGTCTCTATCCTTGACGCATCACTACCTTTTTCCATAGATCACAATGATTCTCAATGAGGTTCTAAGGCTATATCCACCAGGAGTAATGCTTAGTCGAGTGACCACTGAAACAACCAAATTAGGGGAACTAACTTTACCAGCTGGAGTGCAGCTCCTGTTGCCTGCAATCGTCTTGCATCACGACAGCAAGATATGGGGTGATGATGCAAAAGAATTCAAACCAGAGAGATTTAGTGAAGGAATTCTAGAGACAACTAAAGGGCAGCTTACTTATTTTCCATTTGGTTGGGGACCCCGGATCTGCATTGGACAAAATTTTGCAATGTCAGAAGCAAAGTTGGCATTAGCTATGATCTTGCAGCGCTTCTCTTTCGAGCTTTCTCCTCTGTATGCGCATGCTCCTCACAAAATCATCACTCTTCAACCCCAGTATGGCGCTCAGCTGATTTTGCGCAAACTGTAGTCTACAACAAGATGCAACATATGTATCCGTGATGTGAGAATAATTACTTCAGGACATGTTTCATGTTGTGTTAAGTAGCTCCAAGAACCTTGGACAATAAATCTAGATTTTCATTAAGGATGACACTTTGATATTGCAGCTCAGGGATTATTTAACTCTTATTGTTGTGTCATTAAACTACTTTAAAATGTTAAGGAAGTACTGTATGATTTTGCAGCTAATTTGTTAGAGAACTAGATGGTTTCAACTTTCTTTTAGTCAAGAACAAACGTACACTAAGGAAAAAAAAATCTAAACGAAGAAATACAAGACAGCTGCCACTTGTCATTTATTGCCACCCCCAAAGAAAAAACGTAACGGAAATAGTAGGAAAAATTTAGTGCTACGGTGCGTCTTTGTACTTTTGTGAAACTTAATTCAATCGGGGCAACAATCATACTCACATATCAGTGCCACCACACAACTGATAATTCAGCACTACCATTTACTCATCAAGAAAATTCGCCAAGAAAGCAATGGATGTTCTTTATAGCTTAGTTGCGGTGTTGTCAACTACATTTCTGGTGATATGGTCATGGAGAATTCTGAATTGGGCCTGGTTCAACCCAAAGAAGGTGGAAAAATGCCTCAGACAACAGGGTTTAAGGGGAAACTCTTACAAGCTAGTGATTGGAGACACGAAAGAGAAGGTCAAGATGGCACAAGAAGCAAAGTCCAAACCTATTAACTTCACCAATGATATAATCTCCAGAGTCATACCTTTCATTGATAAGAACATCAAAACTTATGGTATGTGTAAATTAATTCAATTCGTTTTATATGTGCACATACAATTTGAAATAATCCTTGTGTTCCATATTCTTGTATTAATACATAGATTAGATGCCAATCTTGCCAGAGGTAGTCAGAGAATTTTAGCAAACTGAATCAGATTTGTGTGTTTTCTTTCTTGGGGTGTTTTTATTTTTAATTTTTTTTTTTTGGGGGGGGTGGGGGGGGTTGGGTGTGGAGGCCACTTCATAATCTTGTGGTTGACAATAAGATACCATGTCTAAAAATGGTCGATTACACCCTGAAGGCCATTTTTCTCTTTTGTGAACTTCTGATTTGGTTTAATTAATAGTTGTGTTTCTTGATTAGCCTTCATTTTCGTGCCTGGCTGTGCCACTGCCATATATAGGTGAAAATTCCTACACATGGAATGGACCAATGCCCGCATTGCTGCTTATGGATCCTGAACTTATAAAGGAGGTCTTGAATGATATTTTCAATTACCGGAGGCCACCTGGTAATCCACTGACTAAGCTATTAGCCACAGGAGTTGGTGCCTATGAAACCGAGAAATGGGTTAAACACAGGAAAATTATTAATCCTGCCTTTCATCTAGAGAAACTGAAGGTGATTTCTTCCTCTACTTATCATCCTAGAGAAAATATATGAATCTTACTTATCCTACTTGGTGAGATTTGAAAGTGCTACGATCAAGACTTGTTCAGTATGATCTTGAAATCTGGAATGGTCTCTTTTTATGATTAATACACTAGTCGATTTAGGCTAATTTTCTTTCATTTAATTATTACTTAAAGCTTATGCTACCGGCGATTTATTTGAGTTGCTCTGAGATGGTGAGCAAATGGGAACAAATTGCTTCAGCAAAAGGATCCTGCGAATTGGATGTGTGGCCTTATCTTCAAACTTTAACTAGTGATGTAATTTCAAGAACAGCATTCGGAAGCAACTATGAAGAAGGACAGAAGATCTTCAAACTTCAAAAAGAACAAGCTGCGCTTATGTTACAAGCTTGGCTGTCACCTTATATTCCAGGATGGAGGTATACCATCATTCTCGAAATGCTTGTAATTCTTTTTCCTTTTTGGGATCTAATATCTGTTTTAACACAGGTTTCTACCAACTAAAAGGAACAAAAGAATGAAGGCAAATGCCAAGGAGGTTCAATCATTAGTGATGGATATCATAAATAATAGACTGACAGCAATGAAAGCAGGGGAAGCTAAGAATGATGACTTATTGGGAATACTATTAGAGTCCAATTTCAAAGAGATCGAACAACATGGTGATCAGAAATTTGGGATGACTCTAGATGAGGTCTTTGGGGAGTGCAAGTTATTCTACTTTGCTGGACAGGAGACAACTTCAGTCTTGCTGGTCTGGACATTGATTCTTCTAAGCAAGCATTTGGACTGGCAGGCTTGTGCTAGAGATGAGGTTCAACAGTTTTTTGGCAACAAGCTACCAGAATTGGATGAGTTAAATCACCTGAAAGCTGTAAGTGTGTTACCTATACTTCATTGAATGCTTCACTGGAATCATAATATGTTAATTTAATTTCATTTTAGTCATTCGGCTTCTTGTATAAGAATTCAGAAGTGAAAAGCTGTTAGTATCTACTCTTGACATATTACAACTTTTTCTTCCCTTCCTTTTCTGCAGATCACAATGATCTTGAATGAGGCTTTAAGACTATATCCACCAGCAGTAATGCTTAGTCGAATGACAGCAAAAACATCCAAATTAGGGAAACTAACTCTACCAGCTGGAATGCAGCTCCTAATTCCGGCTATCTTTCTGCATCACAACAGTAAGATATGGGGTGATGATGCAAATGAATTTAAGCCAGAGAGATTTAGCGAAGGAATTTTGAAGGCAACTAAGGGCCAGCTGACTTATTTCCCATTTGGTTGGGGGCCCCGGATCTGCATTGGACAAAATTTTGCTATGTTAGAAGCAAAATTGGCATTAGCTATGATTCTACAGCGCTTCTCTTTCGAGCTTTCTCCTTTGTATGCACATGCTCCTCATACAATCATCACTCTTCAACCCCAGCATGGTGCTCAGTTGATTTTGCGGAAACTCTAGCTTACAAGGAGCAATATGGATCGAGGCTTTCATGTTGTGCTTACAAGTTCGTGACATTGGAAAATAAATCACTATTTGCGTTAACATAACAGTAAGCCTTTCACGTTGTAGCTAGGGGATTCCTTAACTCCTATTAATGCCTTAATCGACAACATTAGCATACTAATTCAGAGCCAACAAAAGGAAAAAGAAAAACTCAATTTGAATAAATTTGACACCAATTTGTTAAACAGCTAGATACTTTCAACCTTTTGTTAATCAGGACTAGAACCAATGTACGAGTGGATCAAATATACAGAGACAAAGTATAGTAGAAACTTTCATGTGTATACCACAACGAGAGAACAAGACAATCACCATGTGTCATGGATTGCCTACTCCAAACAAGAAAACGTAACGGAAGTAGCAGGAAAACATTTAATCCTACGCTGCATCTTTGTACTCTTGTGACTTCTCAATAAATCAAGGCAACAAACTCTGGTGTAAGTGCCAGCACACCACTGATTCAACACTACCATTTACTAGTCAATAAGAAGTGCTGAAAACTGAACAGAAAGACACCGTGCAAGAAATGGAAATTTTTTATAGCTCAGTTTTAGTTTTATCTGCTATTTTTCTAGTGTTATGGTCTTGGAGAACCTTGAATTGGGCTTGGTTCAAGCCGAAGAAGCTGGAGAAATGCCTCAGACAGCAAGATTTCAGGGGAAACTCTTACAAGTTGTTTGTAGACGCGAAAGAGAAGGTCAAGACCTGAGAAGCAAAGTCTAAGCCCATAAATTTCACCAACGATATGGTCTCCAGGTCATACCTTTCACTGACAAAACCATAAAAACTCATGGTATGTTCTTTTTGTTCATAGATTATTTCAAAATTCATCTTATTTTCAAACAGTGTGACTAGAATCCGTGCTGAAAACCAAACAAAAAGACACCGTGCAAGAAATGGAAATTTTCTATAGCTCAGTTGCAGTTTTATGTGCTACTTTTCTGGTGTTATGGTCATGGAGGACCTTGAATTAGGCTTGGTTCAAGCCGAAGAAGCTGGAAAAATGCCTCAGACAGCAAGATTTCAGGGGAAACTCGTACAAGCTATTGTTTGGAGACGCGAAAGACACGGTCAGGATGACCCAAGAAGCGAAGTCTAGGCCCATAAATTTCACCAACGATATTGTCTCCAGAGTCATACCTTTCATTGACAAAACCATCAAAACTCATGGTATGTTCTTTTTGTTCTTAAATTATTTGAAAATTCGTCTTATTTTCATACAGTATGACTAGAATCCGTTAACTAGTTGATAACCGTAAAATCTAGCAAATTGGTCAGTTCAACCACCAATTAAACTATTATGTTATTTCTTAATAATTTAAAATGATTATTACATTATATAACCATTGATTCAATCATTTAATCGCTAATCCGTTGAACTGATGCTTTGCCAGGTTGATGTGCAGATAGGGTTTAATAATAACGGAATAAATCCTAGTGTTTCATCATCCATAAATAAATAAAAAAATCAATTATGTGCTTGGGCTAGTTTTTGCAGTGGTCGTTGAAGTATTTCAATTGAATGTATCAAACTTCATACTTTTTTTCCTTTAAAAAGAAAAAAAAAAAAGGTCATGTCATAATGGTGAGGGTTGTGGCGTGAATATTTTTACCACAGCTTGAGATTAAGATCCCATCTCTGAAAATGTTGTGAAATATCTCAATTACACCTTGGAGGTCATTTTTATTTTTGAAGAGTTCTGATCTGGTTTAATAAATAGTTATGCTTCCTGATTGGCCTTCATCGTCATGGCTGGCTGTGTCATTTAGGGAAAAAATCCTACACATGGGATGGACCAGTGCCCGGATTGCTGCTCATGGACCCTGAACTTGTAATGAAGGTCATGAATGATAATTTTAAGTATCGAAGATTTCCTGGTAATGCACTAACTAGGCGACTAATTACTGGAGTTGTTGCCTATGAAATGACAAATGGGCAAAACACAGGAAAATTATCAATCCTGCCTTCCATCTTGAGAAACTCAAGGTAGTTTCTTCCTCTCCTTACCAATCTAGAGAAAATGAAGGTTACAAAATCCTGCTATAAGAGATTACAAGTTGTAACTATATGCTGAGACTGCTTAGTTTGAGTTCAATAATTGAAATGGTCTCTGTTTAAGATAAATATACCAGTTGATTGAGGCTAAGTAGATTTCTTTTATTCTTCTTGTAGCTTATGCTACCAGCAATTTACTTGAGCTGTTCTGAGATACTAAGCAAATGGGAACAAATTGCCTCAGCAAAGGGATCATGTGAGTTGGATGCGTGGCCTTATCTTCAAACTTTGACAAGTGATGTAATTTCAAGAGCATCATTTGGAAGCAACTATGAAGAAGGACAGAAGATTTTTGAACTTCAGAGAGAACAAGCTGCGCTTGTGATGCTAGCTTTGCAATCACCTTATATTCCAGGATGGAGGTATATATTATTCCTAAGCTTTTATCAATATAAAGTGTGGGTGTATCTTGCATTTATTAACTGTTTTAACGCAGGTTTGTACCAACTAAAAGGAACAGAAGGATGAAAGCAATTGCCAAGGAGGTTCAGTCATTAGTGATGGATATTGTGAATAATAGAGTGAAGGCAATGCAAGCGGGAGAAGCCAAGAATGATGACCTATTGGGCATTCTATCAGACTCAAATTTTAAGGTGATCCAACAGCATGGTGATAAGAAATTTGGAATGACTTTAGATGAGATCATTGGGGAGTGCAATCGATTCTATTTTGCTGGACAGGAGACAACCTCAACCTTGCTGGTCTGGACGTTGATCCTTCTGAGTAAGCATTTAGACTGGCAAGCTCGTGCCAGAGATGAGGTTCAGCAGGTTTTCGGCTACAAGAAACCGGAGTTTGATGAGTTAAATCACCTCAAAGTTGTAAGTGTGTTTTTTGTGTAAATATCATTTATCATGAATGAACTAGTTACTCAAATGTAAATTTACTTCAGTTTTTCTTTTTCTTGTTTCTCGTGATGTATTGATAAGATTGTCAGCCTCAATTCTTGATGCATCACTGCTTTTCTGCCTTACAGATCACAATAATCTTCAATGAGGTTCTAAGGCTATATCCACCAGTAGCAATGATTACTAGAATGACTGTTGAAACAACTAAATTAGGGGAACTAACGTTACCAGCTGGTGTGCATCTCCATATGCCTGTTATCTTTCTGCATCACGACACTGAGATATGGGGTGATGATGCAAATGAATTTAAACCAGAGAGATTTAGTGAAGGGATTTTAAAGGCAACAAAGGGGAAGCTTACTTATCTCCCATTTGGTTGGGGATCCCGGATCTGCATTGGACAAAATTTTGCACTGTTAGAAGCAAAATTGGCCTTGACTATGATTCTACAGCGCTTCTCCTTCGAGATTTCTCCCCTGTACGTGCATGCTCCTCACACAATCTTCACTCTTCAACCCCAATATGGCGCTCAGTTGATTTTGCACAAACTCTAGTTCGCAAGATACCTTGTGTATCCTTGCTGCGAGAATAATGAATTGATGCTTGGATGTGTTTCATGATATACTAAGTAAATTTACGAACTTTGCAAGATATGTTTCTATTTGCAATACCCATATGGCCTACGAGCCTGCAGCTCGGCCTTTTAGCTATACTAGTAATGTTGTACGTGCATTGCACGTGGTTGGATAATATGTAGTTTGATCATTTTACTTTTTTTTTAATGTATTTATCTCTGTAATAGAGAGTTTGGAATAGAATTAAGCTTGGAAAAAATGTGTTACAAAATTTTGAATAATAAGTTATGTAAATCAATGTTATTGAATGTAAAATGGACATAGAGAAGACAATAAATATGAAAGAGTAATAATTAGTGTCTTAATCTTTTTTGACTTCTAGCAAGAAGATTTGGCTTGTAAGTCATGTAATTTAGAGCGAACTGGTACATAAGATAGCTCGACTTAAAAGATTAAATAAGTGAACTTATTAGTTTTTCTAAATTTATGTGACTTACATATAGAAAATTTAGTTAGGCATAGATTTCCTCTTGCTATTATTTTCTAATAGTTTTTGCAATGCTTCAAGTAGCCAAGACTCTTTGTTTATTTTCCTATTCTGAATGCAGCTCTGATTGTATACATGCTTTCTTTTTTTTTCTTTTTTTTTTTGTTTAAGAAGCCATACCAGACCTCCTTTGCTTTTGTTAGTGTAATTTGATTTGCACCTAGAACATGTTATCAAACCTAATTTGTAAGAAAAATATGGCATTCACAAAAATTTTCAAAAATTAAAAAATTCATGATTGATTAATTTTTACAAATTAGACTATTTTCAACATGTGCAGATTGTTAATAACTTGGGATATACATTGTTTTATAGAGCTACAGTTCTAAATTTTTCTAACCTGCCTTGCTTTAGTAGGCCATTGGTTGAACAATTTCTTTTCTTCTCTAGACAGTGAAGCATATCAACTCCTTTTCTGACCTCCTTCATTAGTTTCAAGGAATAATTTAATAATATTTCAATCTCTATTTTATGTATCAGAATTATTTTTTTGAGGAAAAAATAAAAAGGAAAGTTAATATTTGTACTTTTTCAATGTGTGAAATTATTAATACCTTTTTTCTTAGACTATCTTGCCTTAGCACACCGCTAGCTAAACAATTTTTTTTTTCTGGTTTGAACAGTGAAATATATCAACTTTTTTTCCGACCTCCTCCATTAGCTTGGACCTCTTCTGAAACAGTTTAATAAATTTGGTTCATCATTTTATATATGAGAATTATTTTTGTAGAAAAAATAAAAAAAAGAAAGCTAATATTTATACTATATAATTGATCACATAATTTTCTATCAAAGAGTAGTTGCAGAGAAAAGTTGACAATCTTGTGATTTGAATATTATTCTTGGATTGATAGATGCAACTTTTCGTGCCTTGTTTGACTGAGTACATTTTTCATTGTACTGCTTTCGTTGCTCATCAATCAATAAAGCATACCAATTGTTATTTTGTTCTCTTGCATCACCATGTAATTTTCATTTTTCTTTCTTTTCACTAATCATTTTGAATACAAAGAAAGTCAGACTTATTCTAATGTAGTATTGGTTTGTACTGAGCCTTCTATTTGAATAGTTTAATTGAATATTTTGAGTACCAAATGAGAAGCAAAATCTGTTGAGTCATAATATTTTTTAGATTTCTCGACTTACATAGAGCCTTCAAAATCAAATTAAAGAAATAATAAAATTTTGGCTACAAAAGTTACCCTGAACTTCTTATTTGCGAATTCATACATAGTTAAAAGACCGCGATTTTTCAAATCCCCCAAGGTATGTAAGACTCCATTTCCTCAAACTATTTAGATGTTATAGAAATACTATTTTCGTTTGTTATGTGTGTTAGTAAATATGTCATTATCAACGTCTTGAAGAGTTTGAAACTACCTGTGTCTCACTTTATATTATGACTATTGCAAAACTTGTGAAGAAATATTAATGTATTCTTAGATTTAGTTGTGTACATTAGCTATTGGCTATAGATTACCAATAGATTTCTTTTCTCTTTGAATTGCAGCAAAATGTCCCCTAATAGAATTTTTTATAGACACCAATAGTAATACTATAGATATATCTTACATGCCAAATTAAGCATAATTTTAGCACAAGTAGTTTTTATACACAAGTTATGAAAGGTGGTTAAAAAATTATAGTATTTTATATGCTAACCTTTTCTTTTCCTCCTTTTCCTTGTCCATTGAATATGGCTCCTGTATGGCTTGGTTAACACAAATGACTTGATTTGCTTAAAGTAATATGAATCAAGCACTACTTTATTGCTGCCAATAAAAATGTTTGTCTTCCCTTGGATTTCAATGGCATAAATTAGGATTTGAGTGATGATGTTATCTTCGGTATCGTTTCAATTGTATTTTTAGCTTTTTAACTCATTTGCCATTAACTTTAAGGCATTTTATGAATAGTTTTTAGTTTTTTTATTCATTTACCATTCACATTATATCATTTTATAAATAGTTTTCAGTTTTTTTCAGTGTTTCTTGTATTAAGGGATTGCTATTAATGATAATAATAGGTTGATGATAATGATGGGTTGCTATTTTCAGTTTTTCATCAAGTATATATGATACAATTAATTTTGGCCATTAAAAATTCATAATGAAACTTTAACCCACAATTAATATTATGTGAAACTTTAACATCAAATTAAAAAGGGCATATTTGAAATGACAAAAAATAAGATCACAATAATACTTACTCTCAAAGTACCAAGACTCATGGTACTCTTATATAAGAAAAATAAAATGTTTGCTTCTCTTGGATTTCAGTAACATGAATTGGGATTTGAGTAATTTGGATGTTATCTTTGGTATCATTTCAATTGTATTTTTAATTCATTTGCCATTAAGGCATTTTATAAATAATTTTCAGTTTTTTTTATTCATTTGCCATACACTTTATATCATTTTATGAATATTTTTAGTTTTTTCCAGTTTTTCTTCTATTAAGGGATTGCTATTAATGATAATGATAGGTTGTATGATAATGATGGGTTGCTATTTTTAATTTTTCATCAAGTATAAATGATACAATTAATTTTGGTCATTAGAAATTCATGATGAAACTTTAACCTATAATTAATATTATATGAAACTTTAACATCAAATTAAGAAGGATATAATTGGAATAACAAAAAATAAGATCACAACATTTTTATTCATTTGCCATTCACTTAAGATCACAACATTTTTTATTCATTTGTCATTCACTTTATATCATTTTATGAATATTTCAGTTTTTTTCACTTTTTCTTATATTAAGGGTTTACTATTAATGATATTGATAGGTTGTATGATAATGATTGGTTGCTATTTTCTGATTTTTATTCATTTGCCATTCACTTAAGATCACAACATTTTTTATTCAGTTGTCATTCACTTTATATCATTTTATGAATATTTTTAGTTTTTTCACTTTTTCTTATGTTAAGGGATTGCTATTAATGATATTGATAGGTTGTATGATAATGTATGATAATGATTGGTTGTTATTTTCTATTTTTCATCAAGTATATATAATACAATTGATTTTGGTCATTAGAAATTCATAATAAAAATTTAACCACAATTAATATTATATGAACCTTTAACATCAAATTAAGAAGGGCATAATTGGAATAACAAAAAGTAAGATCACAATAATGCTTACACTTACACTCCAAAGTATCAAGACTCATGGTACTTTTATATAGAGTATAGATATAGATATAGATATAGATAGTATTGCGTCGATACAGGGTACCGTAACAGATCATGAGTATTGGAATTTAGACCATACTCAGAGTCTCCAAATTGTTGCTGTAAAATGATTCCCTTCTCCTTTATTATGTCTCAAAGTTCCATTTGAACCAGGCTATTCTATATTTGTTACGATTGTCTTGGATTGGAACTTGGAAGAGCAAAAGGTTGGGACCAAGGTCTGTCAAAATCTCTCTTAGTCAGTGGCAATCTGTTTTCTTGAACTCTAATGATTCATGTTCCACTTATCTTAGTGCTATTAGGAAACGGTCTTTAGGATTGTACAATCAAATCCTACTATTGTGACTTAGCCAAACAAACATGAAATATTTTTCCTTATTCTTAGATTAAATTGTGTGAAATAAGTTATTGATATAATTGCCATTGATGTGACCTCTAATGGTCCTTTAGGATAAGTAGCTGTATCTAATTTGGCATGATCTGCTTTGACAATATCATCACCCCTAATGGAGACAAACATTTCATGTTAAGACCTTTTATTTCTGTTCATGGTTCCTTTTTTTTTTAATTATAACATAATTGCAATTGCAATTTCAGTGTTTAAGTGAAAATTTATGCACCACAAAATGTGGAGTAGATTCACATGGTGCAACAATGACTAGAATAATTATTTGTTCATTTTGCTTTTTCTAACTGAAAAAATAATTAGCAAACAAAATAGCGAGTACAAGAAATGTAAATTCTTTATCAAGCGTTTTTTAAACTTGGATTGCATCAGCAGGTCTGACCAATTAAATTGAACGGACAACTATTCTGTCCGTGTTAATCAATTAAACACTACGGTGAAATCTGTTGAAAAACTCAGATTTGATTGGAAAAACATTGAGAAAGCTTTCTCTTTTTTGTGCTGTTTAATATTTGCTAAATTATGTGCAATTAACACATAGTTATGATATCATGATGATGTCATCTGATATTTATGACATTATAATGACATTTTTTTTCCAGTTTCTTAGTATCTATCCAATTAGTTAAATATCTTCTGATCCTTGTGTTGATGGCCAGTCGAAATTCAAAAAAGTAAAATAAAATAAAATAATAATAATAATTCATCAAAACGGAAAAAGAATTATCAGAAATTCATTTGAAGTAAAGCTGCGATTGGATTGAGAGATTTGACGAAAGATTTGAAATTAATTTTTAAATCGCTCTAGTTGTTTGAATTATTTATAAAATTTGAATTTATAATTCACAAATTATCAAAATATATGTTAAATACTACAATAATTTGTAATTTATGAATTCAAATATCTCATAAATAATCTAAACAATTAGAGGAATTTAAGCAAATTTCAAGTCTTTCGTCAAATCTTTTAATCCAAACGAAGCCTAAAAGTATTCACCGACAAAAACTTCTTCAACACCCACAAACTCAAATTGCAGCCCCAGTTGGCAAACCACAAGGGGGACCTTCACAGAAAAAGTGCCCACCTCTGGCAGGGGTCACTTGAGTGCCTCAGTTGGCTGCCCACCAGCAAGGCGGATGGTGTTAGTTACTAAAATTCGTTAATAGTAACAGCAAGACATATAAAATCCAAGCAATGTCGAAAGAAATTCCTCTTGATCATCTAATATTCTTGCCTTTACATATTTAGTAAACTGGTGAAACTGCAAAAGCAAGTCAACTCCAGCTACCTGTACGAAATTTCACCACGAAACTACAAAACCACAATCATTCCTCCTAAGCCATGCCATGACAAATGAATGTTAGTGACGACAGTTAAGAATAGTGTAATAATTTTTGAACTGATTATAATTTTATATGAACAGCCTTATACAAATTCATAACAAATATAAAATTATTATGCATGTAACTTACATGAACAATAACAAAATATTACACTTCTGTTGTAAAGTTATACAAGCCATTCATATAAAATTACAACCTATCCAAAGTTCCAGGGTTGTCACTGACAGCCGTAGATGATTGTTAGTCACAAGTGTTTCTAACAATTCAATGAATCCAAATTTATCAATAAAAATTTAAATCGAAATAATATAATAACTCTAATATAATTACTTTGTACGGATTCACATGAGCAGTAATTAAATATAACATCTTTATTGTAAGCATGTACAAGTTATTAACGCTTAGTTACAACTAGTTGAAAATGCTCGTGTCGTTCAAAAACGACCACACTCGCAATCTTCCTCCTCCTCCCGGTACTTATAACCGTTATTAAGTTGATACTTCAGTTCATATCACAGCAGCTCATGTCATCCCGTGATTGGTCTAAGGTTAAAAATGGAAAGTACCTGGCCATCAGTCTTGACTAAGAGAAAGCAAGAATCGAGATAAGGAGAAATTTATGCTTCTCTAGGCCTGTGGACTGTTGCCATCCAAGTGATCTGCGCAGATTCAGTGCGATCTTGTAGAATTGTTTCAATCAAGAACTCCATTTGCTGCCCTCTAAATTTTATTGATGGATCCATTTCACAGCATAACTGGAGTTTTGTGCACTGTTTTTCTTGTGATATGGGCATGGAGAATCTTGAATTGGGTCTGGTTCAAGCCGAAGAAGCTGGAGAAGTACCTCAGAGAGCAAGGTCTTGGTGGAAACCACTACAGGGTACTGTTTGGGGACTTGAAAGAAACAGCCCAGATGGTTAAACAAGCATATTCCAAGCCAATTAACTTTACCAATGATTTCAACCCCAGAATCTTGCCTTTCGTCGATAAAAACATCAAACATTCAGGTAGAATTTGCTAATGGCTAGACAATTTTACGCTTTCTTTTTTTATAAAACTGAGGAAAGTATTTGAATATTCATACATAAGTATGCAGCATCTCCTATTTAGCCGATTCAATGTTAATAAAATGTTGTTGCAGTGTAATAGAACTAGATGGTGATATTAACTCTTAAGTGATGTAGTTCAAACTCGTTTTTCTTGGACATTTTTCCTCTGAAGCTGCTGTTTAATGTTTTTGGCATCATTTGATTGAGATGGAGTAGGGTGTTTCCTTACTGATGTCATATTATTATCTTATCATTGAAAGATACGAGGGAAAAGGATTTGTTGGAAATATATATTATGAATTTTACGCAAATCCATTAGTCCTATCACTCTTTCAGTTATGACGTAATACCCTATGTTTTGCTATCCAGAAGACCGAATCAACTATAGTAGAATATAAATCATTACGTATTTCACTGAAATTGTAAAGAAATTTTATTTATGGATGAAACTATAAGCCAGCAATTTGTTCATTGAACGACTGATTTGCATCTTGCAGGTACAAATTGCTTAACATGGATGGGACCAAGTCCTGCATTGCTTCTTACTGATCCTGAACTTGTAAAGGAGGTCTTAAACCAAAATTATGTTTATCAGAAGCCTCATAACAGTCCCCTTAGTAAGCTGGTTGCAGAAGGATTTGCTACATATGATACAGATAAATGGGCCAAGCACAGAAGGATTATACATCCTGCTTTCCATCTAAAGAAACTGAAGGTAATTCTTACCTTTTGACTAATTAAGTTGCACAATTCGTTGATATTGAATTGGTTGTAGGCAATTTTAAATTTGCTAATTCGTACTTGAGATAGCATATACCTGAGGACATGAGCAATTTAACCATTCAGATAGGTTTTAATTGATACCGAACTTTTGTTTCCCCTCATTATTCACATAGCACATGCTGCCAGTGGTGGGTGTCAAACCACCAAAAATAAAATACCAACTCTAAAATATAAATTCAAATATAATGGTGAGTAGGGTCGTATCCTCAGGGACTGGGTGATTTATTCTACAAAGAATTTGGGAGGTTTTTGGAAGAGATAGCAAATAATAAAAAAGGAAACAAATAATTAAAGATGCAAAAATACTAAATTCTAATTAGACAAGAATGCAATAAATTGACACAATCTAGTCAAGGAATGAATCTTAGTACTGGTGCACACAACTGATCATAATTGATCATAGATACACACAAATATTCACATGTTCATGAATAAATTGGTTATAGTGGTCAAGCGACGCGCCCAACCACCAATCTTTCCTTAATTTTATAGTAGCCCAGAGACGCTCATAGACTACCCTCTTGTGAACTAGACAACCTAGAGACGCTCATAGGATTTAATGTAGTCACAGCATTAGGAATTAGAAAGACCCAATTCTAGATGGCAAACACACATGCGGGTTTACTTAGGCTAGATTAATTATCCCCACGATACAAATTAGACCGCTTGCGAGGCGGTGAAACGGTCTCGTTTGCCACCAATTAGGTTAAGGCGACGCGCCAACACCCTAATTGACTATATATTATTTAGACAATTGAATAACTGGTCACATTAATCAATAAATCCAAATAATAATTAATTGAAAATAGAGAATAATTAAATACCCATGAACATATAAATTAAAATTAATAAACAAAACAATCTCACAGTTATGGTGCCCCGATCCTTGATTATTCCTCAACTAGAAAAGGATTTAGCCACGCCTTGACATCTTTTCCATGCAACTCGTGGTTTCCATGCAATTCTTGTAGAAGAGAAAGCACTTAAATTAACAAGGAAAAAGTCTTCAGTTGAGAACTACGAACAACCACTGAAACATAAGCCAAGTACTAGTCTACTGCTACTACTGCTATGTTGCAACGGAAACGGGAGAAGACGAAAGACGGAATGAGGGAAAACAAAAGATGAAAAACTAAGGAAAACTCAAAGATGTATATTGTACTAGTCTCTATGTACGACGACGGAAGCCAAAGCAAAATAAGACTATATATATAGTCTCACCCAAACAACCTACTACTAAAAGGAAAGAAAAAGATTCCTTCTATTAATCTCCTCTTGCCGGCTTTGTAGGAGACAAAAGATACCAGTCACCCTTGCTTCCGGATTCCTCCCAAAACTTAGAAGCAATTGGACTTCTCCTCAAATTGTTCCACCGCCCCGTGAGCCTTCCCAATTGCTAAACGACCCCTTTCCATTTATGCTCATCCTGATTTGTTAACAGTTCATCCGAGGAAAACACTTCCCAATTGGACACGACTTCCAATTACTCTAACAACTATATCGGCAAGTGACCAGAAATTTAGTTTCGAACATTGCCACTTCAGCCTTGCTTCAAGCTCTCTGACATAGGCACGCCCTGGAAGTATAAATCTTCTGGAATTTTGCTAATAAACGCCACTTTTCACATCAAAAGCCTACAAATGCCACAGAAACAATTTATCAGCAGTAACCCAACTCTTTACACAATAAATGGTCGAAATTATGATCAACACCAACAAATAAAGTGCACAATTATCTCCCTATCAGCCAGCATTTTACTTGAGTTGTAGTGAGATGTTGAGCAAATGGGAGAGCAATGCCTTGGCAGATGGATCATTGGAATTGGATGTGCGGCCTGATCTTAGAACTTTGACTGGCAATTTGATCTCAAGAACAGCATTTGGCAGTAACTATGAAGAAGGGCGAAAGATATTTGAGCTTCAAAAGCAACAATGTTAACTTTTTGAGCAAGCTAAACAATCAATTTATGTTCCGGGATGGAGGTAATGTCATAATTGCTTTTCACACATTCTTTTGATGATCAAGATTCAGGATAAATACTGTTTATGTTGGATCACATGTCAAAGTCAGCCATCAGACAAAAATTATTTACTTTAACCAAAGGAGACATGCATCCTTGATTTTGTAGGATTTAAACCTTCTTAACCAAATTATATGCTTTTAAGCTATTTTGGTTCAGTCAGACACCAAAGATCCAACTGATGCAACCAACAGTTCAGAGGACAATCTATAAAGCAGGGCATGTGATTTGACCAATATATTTTGTCTACACTGTTTGACATATTATCCTTCTACATATAGATTTTTACCTACAAAAAGAAACAAGAGAATGAGGAAAATTTTCAAGGGCGTGCAGTCATTGATGTTGGGCATCACTAATAAAAGAGTGAGAGCAATGCAAAAGGAGGAAGCTACTCATAGCGACTTGTTGAGTTTACTCCTAGAATCCAGTTTCATGGAGATCCAACAACATGGGAATGAAAGGTTTGGAATGACTTTTGATGAGGTCATTCAAGAGTGCAAGCTATTCTATCTTGCTGGACAGGAGACAACTGCCATCTTGCTTGTATGGACACTAATTTTATTGAACAAACATTCAGATTGGCAAACTCGTGCTAGAGATGAGGTTCTTCAGGTTTTTGGCAACAATGAACCTGATTTTGAAGAGTTAAATCGGCTGAAAATTGTAAGTAGCTTCCATCTATTAAGTATCAAAAGAATAGCTCGTCAGATATGGGCTTTCAGTTTTGTAACATGAATTTTTGGTGACCAAACTGGAAGAATATGATTGTTAAGCACATTCAGACAAGAACTAGAATTTTAGGTTCTGTTTTTGATGAATAATTAGTTTCCTGGGCCCGATGCAGAAGAGTTCATTACAGTAAACACACTGTATACTGGCATTGCATTTACTTAGGCCATGTTTCAATTTTGCCATTACCTGAAGAGAGAAGATATCTGAGTATAGCGTAACATTTCTGCTTTGTAGTGGACAAAGGATATTTGTTGATATTTTCTGGATACTTATCTTTACTTGTCTTGCATTTTTGTTCTCTGGGGACAAGATTTATACTCCAATCTGGCATATCTTGATAATCCTTCTTTAACAGGTGACTATGATCCTTAATGAGGTTCTAAGACTGTATCCAGCAGGAGTAATGTTTGCCCGAAAGGTTAATGAAGACACTAAATCAGGGGAAATATCTCTACCTGCTGGAATGTTGGTCTTCATGCCTTCTATCTTGCTGCATCATGATCCTAAGTTATGGGGTGATGACGCAAAGGAATTCAATCCAGAGAGGTTTAGTGAGGGAGTTGCCAAGGCTACTAAGGGCCAGCCCTCTTTTCTGCCATTTGGTTGGGAACCTCGGATATGCATTGGGCAAAATTTTGCTATTCTAGAAGCCAAGATGGCACTAGCTTTAATTTTACAGCGTTTTTCTTTTGAGCTTTCTCCATTGTATACACATGCCCCCTACTTAGTGCTCAGTCTTCTCCAACCTCAGTATGGTGCTCAGTTGATTATGAAGAAACTGTAGTGTAAACCAGTTAATCTGAATCATCTACTTCATACACCAACCTGTCCAGGATTTGAACTGTGTACTGTCAAATGTTTCTTATCTAACCTTATGGGTTGCTGCTTAAGTTTATAAAACTTATGATGCAATCACAAGAAGTTTTTGGAAAAACTGCTATTTTGTAAAGTAATATGTTATTGGTAGGAAATACATAGACAAATGTTACTGGTCCTTGCCCTTCAGTGGTTCTTATTATGTTTATTGAACTGCATTAGAGGATGCAGTTGATCCAAACAAATTTCACATTGAGGTTTTCCTTGCCAAACCATTGACGGTCAAAAGACTCAAAACTGTGACAAAAAATTTGTTCCGTTGCATCAAAGTTCTTGCTCCTTATATATAGTTCTACACGAGCTTCACATTGTACAGCTTTTAAAATTGGTTTGGCCAATGAATAACCATTAAGGGGGTTCCAAGTCTTAGATTCAGTTTAATAACTCAGTTCAGTACTTAGATTTAATAAATTCAGATCTTAGCGTATTCAATGTTAGAACATTTGAATTAATTTAAGTGATACTGAATTTTCTAAATAAAAGTTGCTTCCAAAAATAAGTAATAAGCTGTTTACTTATAATTGAATGTGATATACGCTCAAATATGTCATATTTAGTACTTAACAATTTAGTAATTTAATAAATTCAAACTTCAGATTTAATATTTCAGATTTCAGTTTTATCAAATGCACATTTATTTTGTATAGAATATATAATTAAATTAGGGAAGTGTATAAATGCAGAGGGTGTAGTACTTGTGTTTATATATACTTATATAATGAATAAGGTACAATTTAGTTATGCTAATGAATGCCCATTAGGCATCCATTAGGAAAAATTCTTTTAAAATTACATTCAAAAACTAATTGCAACATTTGCCCCTAAGCTAAAATCATTTTTAACTTTGCCCCTTAACTTTTAAACTTTAGTACCTTACCTTTTCAATTTTTGCACATTGTTTAGACAAATTGCACGTCGTGCAATTTCTTTTACTATGTGTAAATTAAAGAGACTTTGATACCCCTAATATGCATGCATCTATTCACTTAGGATATTAAAGTTTTTTATTCAACAGTAGCTATAAAAATCTTTTGGATGCAATAAATTTGAGCAAAAATATCATATACTTAAATTGTACCCTTACTTTTTTCAGTAGAAGCTCTAGAATTAATTGTTTATGGATTAAATCGCTAATTAACTAGAGTTGAGGGGTGCAAATTGCTACCGAACATCACCATATTAATATGTTTGTTTTTATCAGAAACACGATGACAAATGTCTATCACATCCATAATTGATGATTGCTAGTGCGGTAGAGAACCTGTATCAAGCAAATTATGTAATCATAATACATAACAAGTTTATGCCCATAAATCCAAGAAAACTATAACCTTCTCATTTTATTCTAGATTGAGCCACAACTAGTGGGAGAAAGACTAACAACTTCTAATTTCTTAAGTCTTAACATTGATTGTCAGATCAAGACCTGATCATCAAATGGCACTAAATGTCCCAAGGTTTATTCTCGACTAATTATTATAATTGATTATAGATTTTGATTTTTAATAATTCCTTTTTTTTCACTTTTGCTTTGACATATATTAGAATTTTTTTTTTTACTAATAAAAAGAATCCATAATTCAATTGGCCACCAGCAAGAATGCAGAAGTCAACTACGATTTGAGTTTATCTGAAAGAATGGAAGTCAAGGTTGGGTTACCTCAACGAAATTTCACCAGGAAATTACAACAGTACACGCATTCCCGTTACACCGCACCATGACAACGTTGCAACATAATTTATAAGCATTATTCACTTCAGATACACTTCACATCCTTGCAGGTCACATCATGATTCATGACTGGCCTGACATTGGAAATGGAGAGGACACGGCCGTCAGACTTGACTAAGAGAACTCAAGATATTTATACTTCTCTGGGCCTGTGGACTCTGGCCATCTAAGTGATCAAGTATAAAACGAAACTCACAGAATCAGTATGATACAGTCAAACCTCTGTTTCAATCAAGAACTTCATTTGCTCCCTCTAAATTGTTTGTATTAATGGATACGTTTTACAGCATAATTGGAGTTTTATGCTCTGTTTTTCTTATGATATGGGCATGGATAATCTTGAATTGGGTCTGGTTCAAGCCGAAAAGGCTGGAGAAGTACCTCAGACAGCAAGGTCTTGGTGGAAACCACTACAGGCTACTCTTTGGAGACATGAAAGAAACAGCCCAGATGGTTAAACAAGCATATTCGAAGCCAATTAATTTCACCAATGATATCGTTCCCAGAATATTGCCCTTTGTGGATAAACTCATCAAAAGCTCGGGTACGATTTGTTAATGCAACGTTACCCTTTCTGTACCTTTCTTTTTTTTAAAACTTAAAGGAAAGTGTTTGAATATCATAAGTAGTATGCTTCATCTCCTATTTTGCCGATTCGAAGCTATTAAATTTTTTGTTTCAGTGTAACATAATCAGATGGTCTTAACGCTAAAGTAATTTAGTCAAACTCGTTTTCTTGAACATGTCTCCTCTGATGCTGCTGTTTAATGTTTTTGGCATCATTTTGTTGAGATCCAGTAGTATGCTTCCTTAATTATAGATGTCATATTTTTATCTTATCATTGAAAGATACGGGGGAAAAGGATTTGGTGGAAATATATGTTACGAATTCTAAGCAAATCCATCAGTCCTATCGCTCTTCCAGAAATGACGCGATCCCCTATTTTTTGTTGTTCAGAAGACTGAATCAACTATAATAGAATATAAACAATTATATATTTCACTGAAATTGTAGAAATCATTATGGGATGAAATGATAAACCATTCATTCAACTATGGATTTGATTATAAAATGTCTTCAGCTATTATCAGTGGCAGTATCTTGCAGGTACAAATTGCTTAAAATGGATGGGACCAAGTCCCGCATTGCTTCTTATTGACCCTGAACTTGTAAAGGAGGTCTTAACCAAAAATTATGTTTATCAGAAGCCTCAAAATAATCCCCTTGGCAAGCTGTTTACAGAAGGATTTGCTACGTATAATACAGATAAATGGGCCAAGAACAGAAGAATCATAAGTCCTGCTTTCCATCTAGAGAAACTTAAGGTAATACTTACCTTTGAACTCATCAAGTTGCATAATTCATTTAGATTGAATTGGTTTTAGGCAGTTTTAGTCAATTTTAGATTTGCTCATTCATACTTGAGATGGCATATACTTGAGGAAATCAACAATTTAGCCATACAGACACCTTTTAATTGATACTGAAACCCTTTTTTTCCCCTCAATATTTACACAGCATATGGTGCCAGCATTTTACTTGAGTTGTAGTGAAATGTTGAGCAAATGGGAGAAAAGTGCCTTGGCAGATGGATCATTGGAATTGGATGTGTGGCCTGATATTAGAACCTTGACTGGCGACGTGATCTCAAGAACTGCATTTGGTAGCAACTATGAAGAAGGACAAAAGATATTTGAGCTTCAAATGCAACAATCTGAACTTTTCGAGCAAGCTATACAATCATTTTATGTTCCAGGTTGGAGGTAATGTCATGAATTTACTGTTTTAAGCACACTGGTTTGATGATCTAGATTCAGGATAATGTACTCCTTTACTGTTGGATCACATCAAATCCAGCCATCAGGCGAAACTATATATTTTAACCAAAGAAGACACGCATACTTGATTTAGTAGGATGTAACATCTTAAGCAAACTATATTCTTTTGAGCTATTTTGTTTCAGTCAGACAGTAAAGATCCAACCAATGCAGCCAACAGTTTAGAGGAAAATCTACACAGCAGGCATAATAATTGACAAAATTTTTTGTCCGCACCGTTTGACATATTATCCTTTTGCATATAGATTTTTACCCACAAAAAGAAACAAAAAAATGAAGAAAATTTTCAAGGACGTGCGCTCATTGATATTGGGCATCATTAACAAAAGAGTGAGAGCAATGCAAGAAGGAGAAGCTACTCATAGTGACCTGTTGAGTTTACTTCTAGAATCCAACTTCAAGGAGATCCAACAACATGGGAACGAAAGGTTTGGGATGACTATTGAAGAGGTCATTCAAGAGTGCAAGCTATTCTATTTTGCTGGACATGAGACAACTGCACTCTTGCTCGTGTGGACCCTAATTTTGTTGAGCAAGCATTCAGATTGGCAAGCTCGCGCTAGAGATGAGGTTCTTCAGGTCTTTGGCAACAATAAACCAGATTTTGAAGAGCTAAATCGGCTGAAAATTGTAAGTAGATTCAATTTATCAAGAGGACAAGCTTTGATGACAGAATAGTTTGATATAATTGAAGAATTTCAGTTTTGTAACACAGACCTATGGTGACTAAACTAAAAGATCATGAATGTTAGCCACATTAGGACTTGTTTTCTATGTTCTCTTTTTGATGAATAATTAGTTTCTGGAGTTCAGATATGCAGAAGAGTTCATAAAGAATATCATATCCTAACATTCCGTTACACTCAGGACATGTTTTACTTTTGCCATTACCTGAAGTGCAACGATACCAGAATGTAGTGTAATATTTCTGCTTTCTAGCAGACAACAGCTATTAGTTGACATTGTCTGGATACTCGTCTTACAATTTTGCTCTTTAGGAAAGAAGTTCAAACTCCACTGAAGCATCGGTTTGTAACTCTTCTTTAACAGGTGACTATGATCCTTAATGAGGTTCTAAGACTGTATCCGCCAGGAGTAATGCTTTTCGAAGGGTTAATGAAGACACTAAATTAGGAGAACTATCTCTACCCGCTGGAATGTTGGTCTTCATGCCTTCTATCTTGCTGCATCATGATCCCAAGTTATGGGGTGATGATGCAAAGGAATTCAACCCGGAGAGGTTCAGTGAGGGAGTTGCGAAGGCTACTAAGGGCCAGTTCTCTTTTCTGCCATTTGGTGGGGGACCTAGGATATGCATTGGGCAAAACTTTGCCCTGCTCGAAGCAAAAATGGCACTGGCTTTAATTTTACAGCGTTTTTCTATTGGGCTTTCTCCATTGTATACGCATGCCCCCTACTTGTCTCTTACCCTTCTTCAACCTCAGTATGGTGCTCAGTTGATTATGAAGAAACTGTAGTATGAGCCTGTAATCTGAATCATCTCCTTCATGAACACCAGCGATTCCTGGATTTGAACTTCGCGTGTTATTGATTATGTGAATGAACTTTTGTAATTGCTACATATTATACTGGCCTTTTAGGTTGCTGCTTCTAAAAGGTTTAATAAACTTTTGATGCAATTACAAGAAGCTTTTGGAGTAATTGCTATTTTACAGAGTATTAATGTTATTGGTACAAAGGGATAAATGTTAATGTTCTGGGGTTCTTATTATGTTTGTATTGAACAGCATTAGAGGATGCAGTCGATCAAAAACAAATTTCACATTGGTCCTTCTGTTTCCAAACCACTGAGTGTCAAAGCTATAACCCCAAAAAAGAAAAAAAATTGTTATTTTTCGCATAAAATTTCTTGGTCCTTAGATGTACTTCTACATGCGGCCATCTCTTACTCAAGTATTTAAAATGATACTCAATCCTAACTGCAATATTTTCCCCTAAACTTTCTTCAATTATCAGTTTTAGGACTTCAGAACCTTAAGCTATCAATTTGCAGCACTTTGTTTAGCTAATTTGCAAACCGTTAAATTTATCTTGCTAATTTTAAACGAAAAAGACTTTGATACTCTTAATCTGCATCTATCACATTAGGGTACTAAAATCTTTTCATTTGACAGTAGCTGTCAAATTTTTATTTTTAATAGATTTTAGCAATAACATAATATACTTGAGTGCTACAATCACTTTTTTGGTAAACAAATGGTCTGTTGGTTGTTGGCCAACGTAAAGGCCCTTTGCGAGGCAGGTGGTCAAGGATTCGAACCTTGTTTGTCTTGTTTCCCAGTACTTGCCACTTAATATGTGGTTTTTCAAGATCTAACAGACGCTGAACACACCCATCTAGTTCGATAATAATTCAATCCTCGTAGGTCCTAATGATCCACTTGGACTTGTTTCCTTTTTCCCATACTTTCTGTGTAATGTTAAAAAAAAAAAAATTTGTGCTTAGAAGTGCTAAAAATGATTGTTTATGGTTCAAGCCTTAATTAATGATAGTTGTGGGGCGCAAATTGTTATTACACATTACCTCATTAATGTGCATGTTTCTACCATTGCTTTTGGTGCTGTCGTTCTAGTCGTCTCAACATTAGAAATACAATTTCGATTCAAGCAACTCCAACTGGTTCTCCAAACTTCAAGAATCAAGATTTAGTAAAATCCTGCAACAGAATCCCAATTAGAAGACCAAACTACAGCCAACCGTTCCGATCTGGAGGTTGAGAGGGTCGGTGGGATTTGTATTCTCTTTGCTCAATGGAAATAAAAGTTTCTCCATTTAATCAATTGTTTAATGTCCAAAATGCCTTTCATCGTTGAAGCAGAAGTGTTTCAACGAAGAGATTTTGTATAGGCTGCCTTTCTTTTGTTGTGGAATTGAATAGTAATCTTTGATTCAAAAATTCTGGACCAAGAATAAGTAAGTCAAGATCTGACTGCAAAGATTTGATGATGATGGCTTCTAATACTTCTTCACTTCTTCTGTTCAGCAATGGATGGAGTGTTTGTGGTGTCGCGTAATCACCCAACTCTGAAATAGATATTTTATTATAGGAGGTTAATTTTATTTTGCACCCTTCAACTATACTTAAATTTTTATTGTTATCCCTAAACTTTAAAATGAGCCACTTTAGTCCTTAAAATATAAAATTTATCACACTTAAGTTACATCACTCAGGAAATGAGATAGATTTATCACTAAATGGGTATATTTTAGGAATTAAATTGGGGTAAATTTTATAATTTACCGACTAAAGTGGACAAGTTCTACATTTTAGAATCTAAATATGACATTTTATAATTTAAGGACTAAATTGTCACATTTTAAGGTTTAAGAACCAATGTGAGAATTTGGATACAATTAAAGGGTGTAAAGTGGAATTAACCCATCACAGGAAACATTTACAACAGAAGTAATTTACCGACTAAAGTGGACAAGTTCTATATTTTAGAATCTAAATATGACATTTTATAATTTAAGGACTAAAGTGTCACATTTTAAAGTTTAAGAACCAATGCGAGAATTTGGGTACAATTAAGGGGTGTAAAGTGGAATTAACCCATCATGGAAAACATTTAAAACAGAAGTTTTGTAGCAATACAACTTATTTGTTTCAAGCCACGTTATCACTTTATTAGTTGTTTGATAAGAAACGAAATCTTATATTAGACAAGAACCACTTTTATTAGTGTAGGTGGGAAAATTCTAATTCGAGATCTTTCACTTGTGCTCACTCCTTCTGAACCACCTAATGTATCATTCTCCCCTTGGATAGAGACTTAGGGTGCATTTGATAAAACTGAAATTTAAAATTCAAATTCTAAATTTATTAAGTGATTGAATTATTTAGTGCTAAATCTAATACATTTGAATTATATCAAATTAAATAATAAGTGAATAGTTTATCACTTAATTTTGAGAGCAAGTTTTGCCTAGAAAATTCAGTATCATTTAATTAATTTAGATGTTCTATTTTCGATCATCAAACAGTCTGAACGTGTTAAGATCCGATTCCATTAAATTTAAATGTTGAATTGGGTTCTCAAACGTGACCGTAGACAGAAAAAATTGGACAAAGGATTTGGAGCTGTGCAATGGGCACTCGTCAAGGGCCCCCAAATGTATTAGTTTGTTTGGAGAATATAGATAATTTAGAAAAGTATCTACATACAAAGGATATAATAGTTATAATTTTGTGTGTTCATATAATAAATTAGGTATAATTTAAGCGAAGAGAGTAGAAAAATCCTTTAACCATAAACAAGAATATTAAAGGCTCAAACATCCGTTAAGGTAAGTGTCAAAGTCCTAGAGCATCTCCACTGGAGCAGATTTCGTAAACATAGAACATATCATCAAGTTACTTTGTCTTTACTGATTTTACAGATGGATATGCATATTGAGCTTCTCCCTCCTTAATAAATAGCCGTTTAGCAAGTTCCTCTGCCAGTAGAAAGTTTGACTGGAGTGGAAGCTCATCAGAGGAAATGGACTTTTTCTATAGTTCGATTGCAGTCTCATCAATTATATTTCTTCTCATCGGGGCATGGAGAATCTTGAATTGGGTTTGGATCACACCAAAGAAGAAGGAAAAATGCCTCAGGCAGCAAGGTCTACTGGGAAACTCTTACAGGTTCTTGTTTGGAGACACCAGAGACATGGGAAGGATGCTTGAGGAGGCCAAGTCCAAACCAATTTCTTTAACAGATGATATCTTTCCCAGAATCATGCCCTTCATCAATGAAAATATACAACGTAAAGGTTTGTTTTCCAAATTTGCCAAAAAGACTATTTGGGTTTTTTTTTTTTGGGTGGAAATCATGCAATTTCACATATGATTGATGAATTCAACCCAAAAAAGAAAAAATATGAACTTGATATAGTTATCTTGGTAGTGGTCACCATTTGACAATTATTGACCGAATCATGTTTTTTTTTTAAGTGGATAATTGCTTATCAAAAACTGTTTTATAGGTAAAAATAGCTTTTTTTGGCTTGGACCAAGGCCGGCAATGGTTATCTTGGATCCTGAACAAGTAAAGGAGGTCTTCACAAGAAATTTTACTTATCAGAAACCTCCGGGAAATCCAATCAGTAGACTTCTAGCACTAGGACTTGCTAGCCTGGACGCAGAAAAATGGGCCAAACACAGAAGACTATTAAATCCTGCTTTTCATGTAGAGAAATTGAAGGTTGCCTCTAGCTCTTTGTCCTGAAATTTGGTGCTGTTTCAATATCTTGCGTGCTTTTGGCTGTTTTTTGTTATTTATCAGACATGGGACTGGATACGATTTGGTATTGGGTCATATAAATGTAGTTATGGTTCCAGTCGACTTCAGATAAAGAACCAAATGCAAACTTTTCAATTGTAAAATTTGACTGACTGATGTTTCCATTCTTAATTTTTTATTAAAAAAAATAAAACCTGGAAGACTTACTGTTTTAATGCTTCACATATAGTACATGGTACCAGCATTTTATCTGAGTTGTAATGAGATGTTGAGCAAATGGGAGAACCTTGCTCCAGCAGAAGGATCTTTTGAATTAGATGTGTGGCCTCATCTTCAAACATTTACTAGTGATGTAATTTCAAGAACAGCTTTTGGTAGCAACTATGAAAAAGGGCGAAGGATCTTTGAACTCCAAAGAGAACAGGCTGTGTATTTTGAGCAAGTTATTCAATCCATTTACCTTCCAGGGTGGAGGTATGTTACTGCCTTTCAATAGGTTGATTGTAATTGTATCATTTAGCTTATTTGGTTATTGCTATTTTGCATACAGATTTGTGCCAACAAAAAGAAACAAGAGAATGCAGAAGATTTTCAAGGAAGTAAATTCATTAGTTATGGGTATTATCAACGAGAGGCTGAAGGAAATTCAAACAGGTGAAGCTACAAGTGATGACTTGCTGGGTATTTTACTGGAATCCAATCTGAATGAGATCCGAGAACATGGAAATACGGGGAAGGGAATGAGCTTGGAAGAAGTGGTTGAGGAGTGCAAGCTGTTCTATTTGGCTGGACAAGAGACAACCTCAGGATTGCTTGTCTGGACATTAATTTTATTGAGTCAGCATTTAGATTGGCAGGCTCGTGCCAGAGATGAGGTTCTACAGGTTTTTGACAGCAATGAACCTGATATTAGTAAATTGAATCACCTCAAAATTGTAAGTATGACTTACAAAATAATGTTCCTACCTTAGCACTTTGATGATAGTTGCTCCAATCTTCACTAATCATTGTCCTGTTTACGTTTATTTTCTAAGGTTACCATGATCCTTAACGAGGTTCTAAGGCTATATCCACCGGCAATGATGCTTTTTCGAATGATTCCAGAAGAAACTAAATTAGGCGAACTATCACTACCAGCTGGAATGTTCATCTTTGTGTCCCCAATCCTGCTGCAGCAGGACAAAGACTTGTGGGGTGATGATGCGAAGGAATTCAATCCAGAGAGATTCAGTGAAGGAGTTTCAAAGGCTACAAAAGGCAATCTCTCATTCTTTCCATTTGCTTGGGGACCTCGAACTTGCATTGGGCAAAATTTTGCTGTGCTGGAAGCAAAGATGGCGCTGGCTTTGATCTTAAAGAGCTTTTCCTGGGAGCTTTCGCCAAGTTATGCACATGCTCCTCAAGTTGTCCTCACTCTTCAACCCCAATATGGAGCTCAGTTGATCTTGAAGAAACTCTAAAAGAAAAGGTCTTGTTATATATAAATGGCTGAAACAAGGACCGCTTTGTTCTATGAAGTTGTGAGGATCGATATATTTCTCTCAGATCTAAAAAGGGCTTAACTTTAACACTGCAGGCTTGCAATTCGTTCCACGATTTAACAATGTAAGAGTAGTTATTAAAGAAAAATAGTCAAAATCCCAGAAATAGATTTTCTAGTTTGACTCAGAGAGGCAATGGTCGCATAATAGAACAAAAGAAGAATACGAACAAGTGGAAAGCAAATTCAGGCTGGAGAGAAGTGGGCCAGCAGGAAGAATTAGTCAAATAAAAGAAGAATGACTTCTAAGGCCAAAACTTTTAGAATATTGTGTTTGACGCTTTGCATATAATACAACTCTGATTAAATGTGTAAAAAATATTTACCTATCTTTTTTTTTAATTATCGTTTAAAATCTTATAATGGTTGTTGAAATATCAATCTAAGAAAACAAAATGGTTGGTGAATAAAAGACAAAAAAATTAACATATTGTTACTAATATGCTCATTTTCTCTACTTTAAGATTGTAATACTAAGTGTAATGGAAACTATAGAATTTTAACACAGCAACTCCAACTCATCGGCCTTTGTGGCTGTAGAGGAGAAAATCCTCCATCTGTTGGGCCCATTGTGGATTTGTTATCCGTCGTCACGAATAGGTTTGAAAACTCACCACCTCAAACTTGCTCGACCCAAAACCTTTGTACCAAAGGTTCGGGTTCAATCCGGGGAGGCCCCCACAACCCTGGGTACTACTACGTTTTTGTAGGGAGAAAATCCTCCATGTTGGATTTGTCCAGGTCGTAGTAGTACCCGTCGTGGATGGTGGGTGGCACCACCTCGAGGTGGTGTTGGGAGCTCCCCAGGAGCCTCAGACCTTTGGTACAAAGGTTGGGGATAGAATCTGGAGGCCCCCACCCCACGCGCCGCACCACTGCACGGGGACAAATCCACAATGGACCTAACAGATGGAGGATTTTCTCCTCTACAGTGGCATATGCCAATTTTGCATAGTCATACGAAATCTACAACAAAATTAAGCATAGCAGTTGCAAAGTTTAACCAAATTGGTAAAAACCACTCAAGGGCCATATTTTGCTCTGTCCATCTATTATTACTATTTAAGAGTATGATGAGTCTTGGCATTATAGGACATAAGCACTTTTTTTTATCTTAGTTTTTATTGTGCCCATATTATCACCCATCTTTTAATTAGACTTATTGTATTTTAATTGTGGTGGTAATTAAAAATATGAAAAATTACAAATGATTATATCTCAATAATAATGGTAATTAAAATGAAAGACTCCCTATTAAAACTATTTAGCAACCCTTACACTCCATCTCTAATTCTTGTGTGCATCAAATTTTATTACTCAAAGCAATTTCTCACTCAAAATAACATAATCAATTGCATTAGCCACAATTTTAAAATTGTAAAAAGAAATATTAGCATAAAAACAGATACTTAAAAGAGAAATATGTCTATCTATCTATTATCTATTTATCTATTATCTATTACTATATTAAAAGTACAATGAGTCTTGTCATTGTAGGATGTAAGCACTTTTTTATCTTAATTTTTATTGTTTTCATAATACTCCTTATATTTCAATTAGAATTATTTGCATTTTAATTGTGGTAGTAATTAAAAATGTTAAACATTACAAATGATTAAATCTCAATAATAACGATAATTGAAATAAAAAACTTCCTATTAAAACTATTTAGCAACCCTTGTACTCCATCTCCAATTCTTATGTGCATCAAAATTTCTTACCTAGAGCAACTTCTTACTTGAAATAGTGCAACCAACTGCATTAGCCACAATTTTAAATTGTAAAAAATAATATTATTAAAAAATAGATGCTTTTAGAGCAAAAGGGATGTATATAAGAAGAAAAGAGTCCACATTCATTTAGAGAATCTTAATATGAATATCACAATATAGATGTATAAGAATGTGTTTTTTGTCAGTATCTATAAATACTAAAAGAAAAGTAAAAATAAAAGAATCCAACTATCTAAAGTAAAAATAAAAGAATCCAACTATCTCCGTCAATTCAATGTCAAAAGACAACTAAATAGGCATTCAAAGATAATTGATCAGTATAAGTTGTTTACATTTTTTATTAACCTCAATAACACTTAGAAGAAACGTAAATAATCCAAATTCAATAATGCAACTCACATTATTTAATTCAAATTTACCAAAAAAAATTGAAAAGTTCAAATGCACAACTGGAAAGGTATACAATGGAATAATTAAACATTCATGCGAAGTTAGATGTAAGCAAGATTCATACATTTTTTATTCATTCTAATTGACAATTGTATTTCGTTCACCTTAGCAAGGGAAAAAAAATAACATTCAAAATGTTATAGCAAATAACATTCAAAATATTAATACAAATTTTTTTCATTTGTTAAAATTTGTTGATTTCATTAGAAACTTAACTACGGATTTTTTTTTTTTAAGTGAAGCAAAGGCACATCTAGACTTTAGCTAATAAACAAGCTTGACAAGGGATAAAGGGAGGGGTGAGTATCGTAAAAATAATTAGAATGGTAGAATCTAACAAGTCAATTTATTTATTCTAGTACACCTCGAGAAATTGATTTTACAATTTAAATTCTTGCTTTGCTAATAATTATGAATTCTATTTACTAGACTCACACTTGATATGTGTAAATGTATTTCCTGTTTAACAATGTCTTTTGTGTGGCATTAAAAAATAATATTATGATTTAATAGTAAAAAATATTGTGAGTCATTATGAATTAAATCTACTAGAAGTCTTGAACTAGTTGTTGACTTGGTTTTGGGGGCAGGTCTGTGGAAACACTTCCTGAAGCGTCTATCTTTTTGTCCACAACTTATTTGTCAGGATCGCGATTCGAATCGTGGGATCTTACGATCCGACGATCCGAATTATGGCTTTCAATTTCGATCCAATTTTAATACGATCCTACCATTTAAAGATATGATGATAAAAATTTTAATAATTTGATCATAATTTTGTATAGAAAATTCTGCTATTTGTTGCATTCGAAACTAGATTCAATAAACTTTAAAACCACATGATTATGTTACGCTAATTCCTTACCTATAAAAATTGGTGAATCTTTAAAAATTGGTATTTAATTGTCTTATTAATAAATACTTAAATGATATACACACATACACACGCACACACACATATATAAAGTCAATTTTTTCACCTATCTTGTCTAGTAATTGCATTTGGACTCAAAATTGAGAAAAAATAATATTTTTAATTTAATCAGACTCATTTACAATATGTCACATGTAGTTCCAAAATTTTTATTTAATCTTTAGATTATCCCAAATATTTTGGATAATACGATTGTGACCTCAATTAATAATATTATTATATTGATTTTACATGAGTTGCATTATTTATTGCTGTATATGTGAATTGCAAACATCAAAATTACTAGTAAAATTATTTTTTACGGTTTTTGTAGGATCGATCGATCCTACGATCCGATCCTGCAAAATAAAAAACGATCCAAAATAGAATCCCGATTTTAAAAACCTTGGTCTAGAGTCATCTAGTAGCTTTCATCTGAATTGGGTGATAAAATTCGCATCTTTTTTCAGAATCATCGTTAATTCCTCCAGCAAGGTGTGATCCAAAGGTTTGTTTGGACGGGAGTTTATTTATAAAAATTTTTTGCTCACGTCATCAACACATTTTTCAACAATTTTTTAATTTTACATATACCACATCAAAAAAATGTTGTAATAATTTTTTCAAAAAATTATTTCAAATAATCTACTATCTAGTCAAGGTGCAAATTCACAATGAAAATTTACAATGGAAGTCCAGAAGGTGATAAGACATTGTCAAAGGCCTCATGGATTTTTTTTTTTTTTTTTTTTTTTGCTTTTCACAACTATGGCAACAAAAACAATAATTTGAATAATTCTTTGATCAGTAAATTTTCTCATGACTATAGAAGAACTACAAAGCAGAAAATCGGAGCAAAGATCTTCTGCCTAATCCAAGGAGAGTCTAATTTTGTTATTTTAATCCCCACGAAATCTAGCAATTTTGGAGCCAAAATAAGTTATCTTGATTAGTACAAACAGAACATTTTTTCACAAAAGGTCATGTGATCGAATCTCGGTACCAATGTAAGAGTTATGATGGTGAGTGATCTATAAGAACCTTTGTAAACGACTTATAGTTTCAAAAGCATGCCTTGAATTAGAATTGAATCCACTCAAATTCTTTTCTACACAAAAAAAAAAAGAAGCTATTTTGGAATAGAATTGAGCATTTTTTTTTCTTGGATTTTGAAATGATTACCAGTGGGCCACAATTTTGTGGAATCTAAGTCAACCCCATTATAACTATTAACCCACATATAGAGCTGTTATTTGAGTCGAACCGAGCCCGAGTATCGGAAGCTTGAACTCTACTCGAACGCGCGTTCGATCTGGCTCGAGCTCGCTCGAAACCATTAACGAGCCGAAGACTGAGTCCGAGATCGACTCAATTAGACTGTTGTTAAGCTCAAGTTCGAGCTCGAGTTCCTCAATTTATTCATTAAAAATTTTTAATTACGCAGAATTTGCAAAACATTGTTCCAATTGCTGTCCTTTTCTAAATCAATTAACATCGACTAAAACATTAAACAATAAAAGAGAAACCTCCAACATGGAGAAAAAAAAAAAGAAACAAACAAATAAACTAAACAAAGACTGCACCAAGAATAATTCAAACATGTCCAAGATTATTCTATCCTAATCAGTCAATTATCCAAATGTAGGAGGCCAGAGAAAATTTGCACGACATTCACCATCTCTCCCTTGACGTTGACCTGCAAAAGACATGATAACAATAATTACTGACAATTCCAGGTTATCATCATCTCAAATTTAATGTAGAAGGTGGAATTTTGGAAAATGGCTGATGGAGAAATTGGACAAATCAAAACATGGCCTTTGCACTTTGCAGTATATACACAACAGAACTGACAGGATCCATAAGTAATCATTAATGCACCAAATCAACCTCGAGATTAACCCAGTTGAACAACTGACTTGTTTAAATGCCATTCTAGTGACCAAGGATAATAAACTAGCATCAAAACCAGGGAAATATAAAAGGACTGGCACACTTCAGCTCCGAAAAGATCTTAGATCCAAAGTCACGTTATCTCGACAGAGATCATGTTATGACTTGCATTTTGTCACAAAACATTTTTTAAGATTTCACAGGGGAGTATATAAGTAGAAAATTGCTGGATAAATCTTATAAAGAAAAATCACACAAAGTTTAGATATCCAAGGATCAAATTTAATTATGGTAGAGCAATAGGTGCAACTAATGCTGGAGTCAAGAGAAAGAACACCAAAAGACTAACAAATGGTAACATCATCAGATGCATGATGAGGACACAAAGTGATAGTTACTGGCCGAAACACCTAACATATTCCCTGTGACTATATGCAGGAACTAGAACCCATTGAAAGATGCTGAAGCACATTTTTACCAACAACTTCAGTATCTAGCTGTAGATTTCTAAAGCCGCATAAACCAAAAAGTCTCAGATTCAATACTATTTACATCAATATTTCCCGAGACAAAATAACTTAACAACTACAGCGTGTCACAATTGAAAGCCTATTTCATTCCAAAGGACCTTAAAAAAGTAGCATGATGTAGTTTATAGTGCAATATGGGGTGCACGCATATGTGTAGGCAACTTGAAGGACAAGAAAAAACCTGTTACAGAGGAAAAAGTGCTTAGCGAACAAATAGTAATGGTTATGAGGATCATGAAAATTAGTAGCTTTAATTCCATGTAATGACCTTGTGATATAGCATAAATGCTTGACAACTAACAAAAGAAAAGCAATTGAAAACTCCAATCACCGTCGCAAAGAATTGGTATCTATAACAGGAAAATAGGCCCTTACCCCTTCTTTTTTATAGAGAAAAAAAAGCAAGCATTAGTATCAGACAAGATTGGAAGGTTATCATCATCTCAAAATAACAAGAGCCTAACAGTGCATATCAAGTCCCAAAACAGCCATGCATGCCAAGATTTTGGCCTTAAACTTTCCTGCTTTGAATTCTTTAACTGTAGAACTCTTACTTTGAATTGAAAAAATAGTAAAAAGACATACTAGGTTATTTACCGAAATATTGATATTTTTACTGGAAATTAGAGAAATAATGTGTGTACTCGGGCAGCATTTAGTAATAGTTCACCAGATCAGTAATGATAGCTTTCAATATTTCCAGCTCATCCCTTATACCAATCCATTCACTAACCATTTCACTTTTTAGATTTGATTAGATGAATTCAATCAAACTTTTAGCAAGAAACTTAAACCATAACGACAACTAAACAGTACCATTAAGCCCAACGATCCAGCCACTAAAAACTATTTGACACAAGAAGACAATCATAAGCACACTCATCGAATTTTACATAAGCATAGAAAAGACTAATACTTAGCAATTTATCAGGTGACAATCAAAGAGCTTCTCTATCTGTTGTGTTTAAGACCCATGAAATCAAGTAGACTAACAAAAACACCACTGGTGCAATTTGTCAGCAAACAGCAAGCAATTGTCATCTTAAAATGCAGACACAAAACTAACTGAGCCATACATGATAAAACACCCATCAGTCGCCAAGTCAACTGCAGTTTTCATATTTTATTCCCCCCCCCCAAAAAAAAAGCCAAACCATAAAAAACAAAACAACCAACCAACCTTTTGAATTGTGTGCATGTGTGGACACACACACACACAAAAACTCAATTTTATTCAGGTTTTGATCTTTGTAAGGCTCATTCAAGCTGATGCAGGAAAATAGAGAATTCGTAGCCAGGATAAATTGCAGATATTAGTTGAATTGATGACAAATTGTTGTGGATGCCAGATGTCCATTTTGTAAATTGGATCAGTGAACATACTGAAATGGTTAATTTTAAGCTAAGGTTCATGATCAATAAGGAAGGGGTCGTAATTACCTTTCAAGACTTGGAAATCAGTTTGTGGAGGAGGTGAAGGATTAGCTTCTGGAGGCACTGGTGGCCAGTGGAGGTGGAGGATGGCGGCGATTAGCTTGTGGAGGCTGAGCCTTGCAACGGATCGGCGATGAGATGGTTTCGGAATTAGGAACTTGGGAGCGGGAGAGAAATGAAGAGTTGATTTAGGGATTTAGGACTGAAACGAAGAACAGAAGAAGAAAGAAACGATTCTCGAAGACTTGGACACGTCTTACTAGCAAAAATAATGAAATGACAATATTGCCCCTCAATTTCGAACCTGTCGAGTGGCTCGTGAGTCGGGATCGGCTCGGCTCATTTATTAAATGACCCTCCTCCAGGCTCAAGCTCGGCTCGTTTACTATCATAAACGAGCCGAGCTCGAGCCGGGTCGAGCTCGGCTCGTGAGCTACCCGAATTGTATAACAGTACTACCCACATAAAAGGGGGATGATACTACCATACAGTAGAAAATTGAATAAAAAATATTGTAACACTTTTTTGATAACATATATATGAAAAGGGATTGAAAATTGTATCGATAATGCAAGTAAAAAAGAAAATAAATAATAACAATCCCAACAATAGATTGCCATCCTCATCCTCATCCTCATCGAAGGCTGGGTCATATTTTTACTCGACCAAGATTATCTGCCATCGTCATGGCATAAGTCATACAGTTGAATTTTGGGTACAAAACTCGCTTGCGCACTCTCCAAGACAACAAAATTATAAATGGACATTATAGTTTGACTCTTTCCTTGTTCCATATTTTTCCTATGTAATAATTGAATCTTTAGGCATTAAAATCAACGGATTGTTGGAATTTACACTAACCCTGTACTTAAGATTGATTACGACTAAAATATTTGATTTTCAATTCCATATCTTTCATTAGCGAATTCACGATTTTCACTTTCTGTATTCATTTTGAGATATAATACTACATGTTCTAACTGTTTTCTTTTTTCTCCTCTAGATTCCAGCACATGAGAATTACTAGGAGATGTTTCTTTCCTCACTGGCGTGGGATTAAAGGTATGGGGTATCGGGTTCAAATCTTCTGTCCCCTCTATTCCAAACCTATAATGTTGTCATGTGTCCCAATCCTATAATGGTGCATCAATCGAGATTCGTTATTTGTTATGGGTTAGTTAGAGTGATCAAACCAAAATGAACATATGGCAGCATTATAGGTTTGAAACATAGGAGACAAATAGATTTTGGGGATAGAAGATTTAAAACCAATTCATAGTCACAATTTCATATTGCGTTTTCAAGCTTTTAGATTATTAAAATGCGCGTCTACTTTTCTTTGGTCTTCCTCCATTTGGCGAATCAATTAATTGCACCACTTTCCCTCCTTTCATCCTATCATTCAGTATTACCCACCATCTTTGTGGCCACAATTTTGTGTCAGAACTCGCAGTGCAAATAATGTGATGCCCCTATGAATTAGCAATCATCACTTTGTATCATAACAGTATTGACAAATCCCCAAAAGACACTGTACTCTGTTTGGACATCAGTACAAAGAAAGAGTCTTTCCGCGTTAAATTTAATGCACCGTTACCTCTCACCCATAAAAGTTAATTGCTTGATTGATTGATTCCCAAAACTAATTGCTGCACACCTATTAATTGTTTGCCAAACATTTCAACTACAAATTGCAGTTTTCCCATTGCGATAAAAACACAAAAGCAGAAATAATAAATGTTTGATATTCAAGACCATGCTTCTAGACAGTGATGTCGAGCGTGTGAGATATATATATATTTTAAATCTTTTCATCTCTCCCACATCTTTTTTATCCTCAATTATAAGACAAACACAAGATTCAAACCCTATCCCTAATTGCCAGAATTCAAACCCTGCACCTGATAGTGAGCCCCTAGCCGTTGGAGCGACCCCAATTATTAATCAAAAGAACAACTTAAACATTAGTATTATACAAGAACATTTGGAATGGACACAGGTGGCTAATTAATGCATTATGTATTTTGATAATTGTTGGATGCATGTCAAGTTCTACTCTTCAACCCCTTTTATAACTTTTTGCAAATTCTTTTTTCACTTTCAATAGTTTCTTCTAGTTGCTTTTTTTTTTTTGAATAATCTTTTAGTTGCTTTCATTATGACTTTCCTTTTTGTCTCATCCTAACGCCTAAGAGGCCGAAAAGGGTAATAAAGAAAATTTATTACCCAACCAATCATTACTTAATATTACAACCAGCACTTAATGGGTTTGTTTGGATAGAGAGTATTTGAAATAATAATTTGAAATAAAACACTGTAGCACTTTTTTGATGTGATGTGTGTGAGATAAAAAGGTGGTTGGAAAATGTGTTGATGATGCAAGCAAGTAAATTTTGGGAGAATTCTCCTATCCAATCAAATCCAATGTTTCACAGTAGAGAATCAAAAAAACTACTTGACCCCTAAAATGTAATAAAAAGTAAGCCACTACCCAAGTCCCAAACTCCTTATTCAATTTTGTATTCGAGTTGATTGTCTAGTCTTTTGTGTTCTTCTAGAACATCAGCCCACGCTAAGGTGAGATTATAGTAATAGTTTCCTAAGCTGTCTCTGTCTGCTTTAGCTGTCATCCTGTTGAGTTACACGTACCAAAAGCTCGAAATTGTTCTACAGTATGATACTTGGGTATTAACTCCAAATCAGCACGGATTTTATTTTTTTTCTAATTTTCTTGTCCCATCTCTACTTTCTTTTATATGATTACGAGTAAGCTGCGAAGGTTTTATCAATACATGATACTACAACTCAATAACATTACTTAATTGAAGTTTGGTATTACTTAATCGAATCATAACTTATGATTTGCACCTAAAACTCACAAAAATGCCACATGGACTTTATTCAGTTCCATTTCATCTCTACACTCACTACAGTTTTAGATAACTCAAGCCATGTTCATAAACTTTTCCAGGTTTAATGCACTTAAGAATTATCCATATTTGAACGTGTTTTCTATACCTGCTTTAAATGTCACGTCCTCTATGTGCACACATACAAGACCTTTTTAAAAAAACAAAATTCTCACACGGAGCAAGCGCAATTTAAGAAATGGGACTGAGAAAGGAAGATTTGAACACATACACCACCTCAAAGTTTGCAAGATTACTGAGTATATGCAAATGCAATTGTTCAAAAACCTACCAAAGAAATATACGTGTTCAATATTAGCACATACAATTATCTCCTCCAACTAAAATTTCCACTTTATGTTTGTTTTTCCAACTTTATTCATTTAGCACAGTAAAGTTGGCAGTCCAATAGGGTTTATAAAGTTTGAATATCCATCTAAGAATTAAAAAATTGTTAGCAGCTAATGATGTAATGAAAATTTGTAATTAAATTTGCTTGGAGGTCCTCAATTGTACAACCCGCCCCCCCCCCCCCAAAAAAAAAAAAGATTTGTTCTAAAACCGACATATGGAAATAGGTTCCAAATTCTCATGCACCATCTCATCACATGGTAACATAGAAACATCCATGTCGTCTGTGGTAAATTATGGTATATGCTGAACCAAGAGTTCCACCTTTTCTTCCTTCCCCTCTGACCATTATCATCTTTTATTATATCATCCCTTTGTCTCCAAGTAAATGCATCCCCGTGCAGCTGCACAAAACCAAGTAGATTATCATCGCCCCAACTAGATTATAAATATGCACCCAACAGAGGTCGAAATTTTACAAGAAAACCATCACAAAAATCACAACATGGAAACCACCTCCCTATCAACCTTTACTGCGTATCCTCCTTGTCTTCTTCTCCTTCTTCTGGTAGTAGTACTAGTGTCATGGCAAGTGTTGAACTGGGTATGGTTTAGGCCGAAGAAGCAGGAGAAACGTTTGGAAGGGCAAGGTTTCAAGGGAAACCCTTACAAGCTGCTCCATGGAGACTTCAAGGAAATATCAACCTTGCACACACAAGCCCAATCCAAGATTCTAAATCTCTCCGACGACATCGTACCAAGAGTCATACCTCACTTCCTTGGAGCCGTTGAGAAATATGGTATTTATTATTGTTTATCAGCTCTGCTTCTATCCGTTTGTCTCATCAACCTCATTTGTTCCTCGTATGATTGCCCCCTTTTCTCTGCTTTTAGTTAAATAGAATATCTTTTACCTTTTCTTTTTCTTTTTTTTTTTTGTTTTTGATGTTACAAAATTGTGAATCAGATGCCCACCTAAAACATGTAGTGGATAAGATATGTTGTCTATACAAATCAGCCATGTTAATTCAGGGAAGCCAATATTTTGACAGAATTTCGCATAAAGAAATGTACAAGTTTATAAGATGGATACACGAAGTGTAAAATACTTTAAATCCGGTAATTTAGTCAAATGGGAATCCCAGAGATAAGATTGAGAAGATTGATGAATTATTGCTAAGGATCCAAAAAAGTCATGAATGGGCCCTTCTTCTTGCCTGTGTTTTTGTGGTTCTAGACATTAGTAGAATAGTCATAAGGGGACCTTTGTCTTCTGTGCTTCTAGAAATTGGAACAGTCATAAAGGGGCCAATACAGTGATACACCCGCACCAATAATTGTTTAAAATCTATCAATCCCATCATATTAACTCTCGAAAACCTTAAAGAGTTATGTACCAAAAATTAAAGAGTTGCAATTGCACCCCACCAAATCCTTCAGGTTTTGAGAGTTAACATGATGAGAGATTAGGGAGGTGGTCAGGCAAAATGTCAATTTTATCCCTACCAATAGCATATGCATGACATTTTGAACAAATTTCCATCTAACTTAATTGAAGATTCTGATGGAATGTGATAGAAATGGGCTGATTGAATCACTTTGAATAGTTTAGTAGATTGATTGATGCAAAAAAAAAAAAAAAAAAAAAAAACCAAAAAAAAAAAGTTTTGAAGAATGTGAAATATTTTAGTGGATTGCAGTAGATTTTATCCTTGTATTTTTATTTATTTATTTATTTATATTTATTATTTGAAACACTACCCTTTTCTAGTGGAAGATGTCGAATTTGTCAATCGTGTTATGCTTTCTATTTTTGGGCCAAAAACAGGTGATTGTTGTTTATATTTCCTAATCCAAGTGGTTGTGGCTTCCAGGAAAGAAAACGTATTTATGGTTTGGGCCAAGACCTGCCATAGTGATCATGGACCCTGATCTTATAAAGGAAGTTACACAAAAGTCCAATATTTTCCGTAAGCTTCGTGGAAGTCCCCTTGCCAGGTTGTTGGCTCAGGGACTAGTGAGCTATGAAGGAGACAAATGGGCCAAACAGAGAAAACTCCTCAACCCAGCTTTCCATATTGAGAAATTGAAGGTTCTCTCAAATTTAATTGTTTTATGGGGTTTTTTTTAAATTTTTAAAATTTTTTTTAATGTTCATGTGACATGTAAATACTTGCTAGTGCAAGTAAGTTGTAGCAAAATTATCATATAAATTCACATACTCACACTTACTATCTCCTAAAATTGAATACACTATCTGTATTGGACAGCCCTCAGTCAATTGCATCATTTATTTACTAAATAGCCTTCAATGGAGTGTTTTCTTTGGCTGATTTTCTTTATCTTTTATGGATGAATAGCTTATGCTCCCAGCCTTTTATAAAAGTGCAAGTGAGATGGTGACGAAATGGGAGAATACAGTTTCAGCAAAGGGGTCGGATGAATTGGATGTTTGGCCCAATCTTCAAGCTCTTACCAGCGATGCAATTTCTCGAACAGCATTTGGCAGCAACTATGAAGAAGGAAGAATGATCTTTGAACTCCAACGAGAGCAAGCTGAGCATGTGATGCAGGTAGCACGGTCGGTGTACATCCCAGGATTTAGGTACATTTTTCATGAATTCTCGAGTGCTGTTGAAAATTGTGCCTACTAGAAATCAATGGTTTGAAAATCATGATTGCACGACAAAGATCATGAAAGACTGCCATAAAATGGGATTTTTAACATTTGAGATATTCCTAAGTGATTTAAAAAATGGAGCCAAAGACATTGTCGCAGACATAGTTTGTACTTCCTTTTGTTTTTCTGATAAATTATGATCTTTTTAGGTTCTTGCCAACCAAGAGGAACAGAAGAATGAAACAAATTGCCAAAAAAGTTAATGATTCTATTAGGGAAATGATCAACACAAGAAAAAAGGCAATGAGAGCAGGAGAAGCCGGCTCTGATGACTTGCTGGGATTGATGCTTCAATCCAATTCTCAAGAAATCCAGAAGCACGGAAACAAGGACTTTGGGATGACTACCAAAGAAATCGTTGAGGAGTGCAAGCTGTTCTATTTTGCTGGCCAGGAGACTACTTCAGTGCTACTTGTTTGGACAATGGTCTTACTCTGTAGGTACCCTGAATGGCAGGAACGTGCTAGAGAAGAGGTCTTGCAACAATTTGGAACCAAGGATCCAGACTTTGACGGGCTAAATCACCTCAAAATTGTAAGTCACTCTTCTTTTTCTTTTAAGAACACAAAAATAGACATACTAATGGCAGGAGAGACATACTAAAGAAAATCATCGAAGCGTCTCATCTACAAAGACATCTAATTACTGTGACTTTTTTTTTTTTTATTCCCTTCTCATAGGTCACCATGATCTTGTATGAGGTTTTAAGGTTATATCCACCACTGGCTTCTATTAGTCGACGAACTATGGAAGAAACTAAACTAGGAAATTTAACTCTCCCCGCTGGAGTGCAACTCACCTTACCAATAATGCTGATGCATCATGACCCTGATATATGGGGCAAGGATGTGAAGGAATTTAAGCCTGAGAGATTTGCTGACGGAGTATCACATGCAACAAAGGGCCAGGTTGCATACTTGCCATTTGGCTGGGGACCTCGCATTTGCATTGGACAAAATTTTGCCATGGTGGAAGCAAAATTGGCAATGTCTATGATTCTGCAACGCTTCTCCTTTGAACTTTCCCCATCTTATACTCATGCTCCTCGAGCAGCTCCAACACTTCAACCCCAGTACGGAGCTCACTTGATTTTGCAGAAGATATAGTTTTTGTCTGATACGACTTGTCAGTTCCTGTGGCAGCAGATTAATTTTCGACGAAATAAAGCTCCTTCTATGCTTACTTTTGCTTGTGTATTATTTTCAGTCTCACCCAATATGATATTGATATGTCGATGGAGCTCTTTAAATATAGCAGTATAGATTCACGTAATGTATTTCTCACGGCGAATTAAGAGAGAAATATTGCATCTACTGTTTTAATCTTGCAAGAGATCTTTCGTTTTTTTTTTTTTTGATAATCGAGAAAACAAATGGCTTGTCACTGCTTAAGACCAATTTGCAGCTGTTCTCAAACATTAATCAGTAGACTCTATAAATCTTATCCGCCGGTATTCAAAACTATTTCTTCTTGAAATCGATCTCCAATGAAACTTAGACAAGACGAAGTTCTGTATGATTACAAAGTTAATCCATTGAATGTTTCTAATTTGCAGTTGTTGGAGGAGCAATTTGGCATCAGAAAACAATTTTCCCATGTCAGGCTCATCAGGATCTATTTACGAGTTCATTAACGATGTTCCTTGCGTCCCCTTCTTGTATTAATATTTTGTGCTGAATTCTGGAAGCCATTTTAAATTTTTAATGTCTTCCATTGACTGCTATATCCAAGACTTCTTCAACCTCTTCTCTAACCACCAAGCCGACCCTAGTGGTTTACTTTCAATCTAGTCAATTAATTCCAATGCTGCACGTGCAAATTCCATCCAAGAACTATCAGGGGTATGATTGAATGCCTTTAAGTACGCAGCACATATGAACAAATAATAAAATTAGTAAAAGGAATTTTCTTTGTCCAATGAGTACTTATTAAGACATCTAAATTATACTTAACCAATTACCTAATGCACATACTAATGATTATTACTCTGTCTTGTATTTATAAACTTTCCTTATTAAATTATACATTTCCAAAATATTAACACTTAGAACTACATGGTACTTAATGGGCACTTATCAGACGCTTAGTAAAAATAGTATAACCATAGATACTGTAAGTTTGAGAGTTACAAGCATATCTCAAAAAATTGATTGTATTTAAGTATAACTAAACTATCTGATTAACCTCCAAGCTGTAGTAAGTTATTCACTTATTTTTTATTTCTAAAATTTAAGTTCTTTCTTCTTATTAGCCTCCAAATATTTTTCTTTTATCTATGTTTCTTTCGTTTGAATCCTGTCCATGTATGTTCCGGATTTACCTACGGAGAGAATATGCGGACTCCTGGACGGCTACTTACTTAATGCCACTTGCTTATCTCAGAACCTGTATGTTAAAAAAAATAAAAGCATTCATCTTCCAAGAACAGAAAATGAAACCTTTTGGTGTCGCATTGCAGTTTCATGTGGTACATTTCTTCTTCTTTGGTTGGCATGGGAAATTTGGAGCTTTGTTTGGGTCAAGCCAAAGAAGATGGAGAAGTACCTCAGACAAGAAGGTCTGATAGGAAACTGTTCCAGAATATCGATTGACGCCAAAGAGATGTACAAGATGATTCAAGAGGCAAAGTCCACGGCACTTAGTTTAACTGATAATATGGTCCCCAGAATCCTATCTCCGTTGTTGAAAGCCATAAACACCTAGGTAATGTCCCCTAAATCACTGCCATTGACCTTCTCTCTTTCTTGAATAAGGTTCGACGACTTTGGGCCTGAGTTCTGGAGTTGATTGCGACATCATTTTAGCTGCTTAGAGGATACGGTATTTGTTACTTTCAGGTAAAAAAATCCTTGATATGGCTAGGACCAAAACCTGCAATGCTTCCGCTGGATCCTGAAATTGTAAAGGATGTATTCACAAACTAGCATATCTTTCATGGACCCATGTCTGGTTTAGGTAAGCGCCTAGTTCAAGGACTTAATTACTAGTTTGGAAAAACAAAACGCAGAAGACTTATGAATCCTTCTTTTCATCGTCGGGAAAAATTGAAGATAAAATACTATAATATTTGCACTTTAATTGACTGCTGCTTCAGTCTTTGAAATTGTTCTGGCTATCGTGGACTGCAGCTTCAAACTTTTGAACTAGAATATTATTGGAATGATGAATTTTTACCACTTTTAAAATGTTTCTACACCAATAGAATAAATAATATTGGAGGGAGTGTTTTGTGTTGATGTTTGAAGTAAAGCATTGGATTTAATAAATTTAGGCTGATTATCAATACAAAAATTCATGAGTTAGTATTATTGACCCATGCTGGACCAAGAAATACTGTAGCAAGTTACAGGTTACTGTAGCTAAAAGAGGCATTATATCTGCTATAAGATTAATTTATAAGGGTTCTTTAGTTTGACGAAATAAATACTCAGTTCTTTTGTGATCCAAAAAAAAGGAAAAATAAATGTTCAGAGTCTTAAAGAACATAAAAATTACACAAAAGAGGTGATTTATTTTCTAATGCATGGTATTGTGGCTTCCAGTAAAGAAAACATATTGTGGCTTGGACCGAGGCCCGCCATGGTGATCACGGACCCTGAGCAGATGAAGAAAATTACACTAAAGGTATATGTTTTCCAAAAGCCACATGGAAGTCCACTTACTGGAACGTTGACTCTAGGAATACTAAGGTGTGAAGGGGATAAATGGACCAAACACAGAAAGCTCCTCAACCCATCTTTCTATATTGAGAAATTGAAGGTGCTCTCTAATTTAATCATTCAGATTCATCTAACAAGTTAGTAGTGTCCCCTCCACAATGCCATGTTCATGGAGAGAAAAATATGTTCTTATTATGAGAGAAAAATACTAATTCTTGTGTAACTCTCTTATCTACTAAAAACTCCATCACTCCCTTGTCTTGTGTGTATTTGTAAAATGTCAATCTACCTATTTATGAAGAACAGTACTTGATCGAGAAACTAAATAATAATGGGAAACAACTACAAGAATCATAGACTCACATAGAGTATGAATTAACTTGACAATTACTCCAAGTAACTAAATAATAATTAGGACTGTACCAAGTTACTTCCACATAAACAGGGATTTTATTTAAAAGAAATTTAACCAATCTCTTAATAAATCTCAACCTTGGTGGATATTTTTTTTAACAAACATAGCAAACCACCCAAAAACAACTTATTTGCTTTTTACCACCAAATACCTTGGTGTTTAACTACATACTCGAATTAAAATGGTCTTGTTTTCAATTGATTTATGTTGGCAAATGAACATGTGTAGCTAATGGAGTCCAATGTCTAGTTCACTCACGAGAGGGGCATCAATCCACCCTCTCCCATTGTAGGGATTTTCTTCTCACTACCATTTGCAATTTTGAAGTGTTCTTGGATCACCTTCCTTGCGCTACACTCCCGACCCATTGAGGCAACCAAATAGTACAAATTATCATACATTCCCCATGAACAAGACCGTCTCACCATTTGTGATTTTTAAAACTCCACCTGTAGCAGGAAACTGGTAGCTTTGGGAGTCTAATTGGCTCAAAGGAATTAGTTTGCTTCGTAACTTTAGGACATAAGTCATACCACTAAAAGAACAAATCTCTCCATTCAACATTTTGATTTTCATCACTTCAACACCTTTGATTTCACAAGTAGATCCATCATCCAAAGACATAAAACTTGCCTTCTTTCTATGGAGAGCTCGTCAAAATAGTCTACCCTGGAGCAAACATGTGAAACACATCCAAGAATCTAAAATCCAACCATCACGGGAAGAAGTATTATTACCTTTAGAGATTGTGTGAATATCTCCACCTGACACATATCCAGCAATATATCATGCTCCTTCTCACCATTCTTCTTTTGATGAGGATAATGTCTTTTGATATGGCCAAACTCATGACAACCAAAGCATCAGATTCCACTCTTTTTTCTTGACCTTTAAATCACCTACCTTAGATTTACCGTCAAGGTTTTTTTTTCTTATTTATTCTTATCTCAAGAAATTAGCGTATGGTTTGTCTTCTTTTTTTTTTTTTCATGACCCAATAAAGATGACTATATATTTTCGAACTCTAAAGTGTCATTTTCATATACTAGAGTCATCATGACACTTTCGTAAGAACCAGAGATTGAAGTAAGAAGTAAAAGGATCTCATATTTTTCCTCAATTTCCGCACCAACCTTTTGGACTTGATCCAAAATTTTGTTGAACATGTTCATGTGATCTATGAGATTACCACCCTCCTCTATCTTTAGTCTGTAAAGTTGCTATTTCAAACGCAATTTATTGGACAAGCTCTTAACTAGATAAAAATTTTTCAATTTTTTTCAAATGTCTGCTACAGAATCTTCCTCGTTATCACACTATTTATGATGCTATTCACAACATAGAGCCAAATGGTGCTTGCACATCTTGCATCTAACTTTTCAAACTCATTGTCCTTCATGCTCTCTTGTTTCTTGTTCTTGCTATTCAACGTTTTCACCAAAACCTGTTAAACTAGAATATCCTTCACTCTTCTTTGCCAAATAGTGAAACTTGTAGTTCCATTAAATGAATGAATTGAAAATTGTATATTCCCAAATAGTCTATATCTCGTTAATTAAGGTGGTGGTCTTTTCTTATTTTCTTTTTGTTTTAGCAGTACTAGCATAGGGCTGAATTGAGTTGAGTCGAACTCGAGTATCTCTATACTCAAACTCGGGCTCAAATCAAGCCAACAGAGTTTGAACTCGAGTTTGAGCTTGATTGAGTAGTCAATAAAGATACTCGGGCTTGACTCGAAAAAGTATTAGAAATACTCGAACTCGAATTGCTTTTGAGCTCAATTTCGAGCTCGAGTACTCGATTACTCGAGCTCGATTACAGCCCAATTTTTTTTTTTCCTATTTTCATTTTATTTTTCAATTGAAATTTCTTATTCACCCTCGAATAATATTATAACACAACAAGAGAAACTCATAAATATTACAACTAACATACCTGAAAGAGTAAATTAATAATTAATAAATATATGTTAATTATATATATATATCGAGTTGAGTAGCTCGTCGAGATCACAAGCTTATTTTTTTTATACTCGAACTTGACTCGTTAACTCAAGCGAGTAGCTTGAGCTCAAGGTAGAGCTCGACTTTGACCGAGTTTGAGTCGAGTGGTTGACCAACCTCGAACTGAGCTCGAATCAAGTTACTTGGTTGAGTTACACCCCTAGATGCAATTTACATGCCTTGAGATGAGTTTCCATCTGTTTCTATCAAAATTTAAACTCTACATTCGTTTTCAATTTTTCAATAGAACAAATAATATTGAGGTTAGGATTTGTCATAAATCAATCAACCGTAACTCTGGTACCACGACCCAAAACAATAATGAAACACAAACCCACAGGAAACATCAAAGAAATGAGATATGAGGCAAAGTAATTTTCTTATGAATCAAACGAGGCTGCGACTGCTATATACTTGACACAAGAAACGTCCGACAGAGGTGACAAGTTCTTATATCCCATGCAGCTCAACTATTTGACTGATACATATACTAGGAATCTGAAACCAATACTACCTACTACTACTAGTATTAAAAGGAAATAATCCTACGTGGCCCAAATAAACAAAAATATTAATGCTTGGTTTGTATTCTACAGCAAGATTAGTGATTGTATGCAAAGACAATTGTTAAAAAATTTAGTTACCAAAGAAATATAAGTGCTCAACATTAGCACATAAATTTTTCTTCTTTAACTAAAATTTCCACTTTATGTTTGTTTTTCCAACTTTATTCATTTAGTGCAGTAAAGTTTGGCAGTCCAATAGGGTTTACAAAGTTTGAATGTCTTTCTAATTCTGTGATAAAATTGTTAGCAGCTAAAGATGTTGTGGGAATTTCTAATTAAATTGGCTTAGAGGTCCCCAATTGTACCCCAAAAAAAAAAGGAAGCTTTGTTCTAAAACTGAAATTAATTAGTGAAAGCCTCCTCATTTATATACTTATATCAAATGCATTGAGGATTTTTCTGTGTTGGAGAATATATGCAATTCATAACTGCATGTTTCTTTACATATATTTTTATTGTTATTAAATGTTTAAAGCCTTATAATTCATTTAGTGAAATGTTTTGCATTCTAAAACGCAATTTCCAAACTTTCATGGAAGGTGGATTATTTGCACTATGAGTTGTGACATAAAATTGCATAAAATTGTTGGTTAATCAATACTGAATGATAGGAATAAAGTAGGGAAAGTGGTGCAATTAATTGATTCGCTAAATGGGGGAAGATCAAAGAAATATCCATGCCCATTTTAATAATCTAAAAAGCTTCAAAACGTAATCTGAAATCGTGACTATGAATTACCAGCCATAATTTTGTACGATAACAGTATTGACAAATCCTCAACAGACCCTGTTTACAAATAGCATTTTTCCTATTGTCGTAAAAACCAGAAACAAAAATAAATCCATTTGGATTAGTTGTTTTTTAAGGTATTTTTCAAAACACTACTGTAGTATTTGAAATGTGAATTAATAAAATTACTGCAAATGTCTTTGGAATGTTTTTAGAATTATATTTTAGGGGTAATTCTAGAATTAAAAATTTATTTGAATTATTTTTTAAAAATTACCCTTCTTCTTCTTCTCCCTCCCCTCGCACCACCACCCATCGCCACCACCACCTACTACCACCCCTCCCCTCCATCCCTTTCTATTTTCTCCCCTTCCCCTCCCCTCCCCTCCCCGCAACTCCCCTCCCTCTTCCCACCTGGTGAGAGGGAGGGAGGGAGAGAGAGGGGGAGGGAGGGGGGACGAGAAGGTGTGATGGCGGTGGGTGGTGGTGGGGATAGATTGGAAGAAGAAGGAGTAATTTTTTTATTTATGTATGTGTGAGTTGTTTTTAAAATATTTGTTTGAATTAGTATTTTTGGGGTTATTTTTAATTAGTGTATTACTATAAAATTTGAGATATAAAATATAAGTTTTTCAAAAATAAATCAAAAACAGAAAATCCAAACACAGCCTTGTTTGATATTCAAGACCGTGTTTCTTCTCGGCCATTCAGCGAAGATCAAGTATAGTATCTGTTCTTGTAAGCTTAATATCTGATACGTGGGCCATCGGCCTACATGATATTAACTAAATATTTCTAGAGGGAAGGCCCACCACGGTAGCTTGCTATCGAGGCCTTTGAAGTTCGAGCGATGCCCATGCTAGGGGAGGCAATCAGGTCAAGGTCGCAGGTTTGTGCGTCGGCGGGTTGGTAATAGATCAATCTAAATCTGACTTGAAAAATTAAACAAGTAAGTTTTCCTGACCCGAACCTGACCCATGAATTAACGGGTCACCCGAATCTGACCCGAATAACCCGTTTACTTAATTTTTATTTTTTATTTTTTGCCTTCTCATCTTGGTAGCATGGTAAATTTCTCTACAATGGAGTTTCCATAAAAATATAGAATGAGAATACTACAGTTCAATCCAAGAACATAGAAATTTTTTTATTTTCATTTTTATAAAAAATATCATAAACAAAAGTAAAACTATGATACATTACTTGGTTAACAAAAGTAAAAATATCATGAAAATAATGTAATACATCATCTGTCTAAACATAATAACTCCAACTTCACACAAATTAAACAAATTTAGTTAAAACAATATTTTTTTAGAGTTAAGTGATTAATGCCTTAGGGAAGAAAAGAATATGCCAACCTAATTAAATAAAATATCTGGTATATTTATTAAATTATTTTTAATTTATAAACGGGTTGGTGGGTCAACCCGCAAATCTGTGGGGTTGACCCGAACCCGACCTGTTTTCTTTTCGGGTTTATCGGGTTCGACTCGATTCTGACCCGACTCGTGAAAGTTTGACAAAACCCATTATTTTGTGTTAGGTACGTGTAGTGTTTTTGAATCCTGTCGGAAATTGCCACCCCTAACCCATACGTTGCGCTGCTGCAGGGACCTGGTGCACCCTATCAACCCAAAAAAAAAAAAAAGACCATGCTTCTAGATAGTGACGTCGAGTGTATAAGATTTTTTTTTTTTTAATCTTTTCATCTCTGCCTCACATCTTTTTTATCATCAAATATCAAAGACAAGATTCAAACCCTATTCCTAATTGTCAGACGCAAAATTTAAACCTAAATCTAATGGTGAGAAAAACTCTAAAAATCCTTCCCTAACCATTCGAGTGACCCCATCTATTAGTCAAAATTATAACTTAAACATTAGTATTATACAAGATTATTTGGAATGGACACAGGTGGCTAATTAATGCATTATGTATTTTGAACAATTATAGCTGTTGGATGTATGTCAAGTTCTACTCTTTCAACCCCTTCTCTAAATTTTTCCAAATTCACTTTTTCACTTTCAAAAGTTTCTTTTAGTTTTTTTTTGAAGAATATTTTAGCTGCTTTTATTATGACTTGCCGTAAATCACAGTTTGATTGTCAATATGGCTTTGTTTGAATTAGTTATTTTTGGAGGTATTATTTAAAAAAACTACTATAACACTTGGGTTGTGAAATACAATTATTGTAAATGTTTTTAGAGTGCTTTTGAAAGTGTTTTTTTAGGATTATTTTAGAGGGATATTTTTAAAATCTAAAATTTATTTGGGGCATTTTAAAAAATTAACCCACAGCCTACGACCACGACCACTTCCAGCCCTCCCCTCGTCGTCGTCGTCGTCGTCGTCCTCCTCCTCTCTCTCTCTCTCTTTCCCCCTCCCCCGGCAACCCCTCTCCCCCTCCCCTCCTAGTCACAGGTCGCAACGGGATCTAATCATCAATGACCACAAGAGAAGGGGAAGACGGTGGGATGGGAGGGAGGGGAGGAGGGAGGAGAAAGAAAGAGAGGGAAGAGAGGAAGAAGAGAGGAGAGGGAAAAGGAAGGAGAGGAGGGAGGGGGAGAAAGAGAGGGAGGAGGAGGAGGAGGAGGTAGGGATGGCGGTAGATGATGGTGGGGGATGGGTGGTTGTGGAGGAACGGTGAAAGAAGAATGACTAATTATTTTTATTTGTTTGTGTATATGTAAGTTGTTTTTGAAATATTTATTTGAATTAATATTTCTGAATTTGTTTTTTATTGGTGTATTAATCTAATATTTGAAATATGAAATACAAGTTTTTCAAAATGCGGTAAAAAACAAGAAATCCAAATGGAATAATCTTACTCAATTTGTTACATTTGAGTATTCGAGTTGATTGGCTAGTCTTTTGTGTTCTTCTAGAACATCAGCCCACGCCAAAGGCAGATTATAGCAGTTTCCTGAGCCGTCTCAGTCTGCTTTAGCTGTAGCTGTCACACAGTCAAACTTACGAAAGGCGCGAGGTTGCCCTACAGTATGAGATGTGGATATTTAACTCCAAACCAGCACGGATTTTATTCTTTCCCTAATTTCCGTGTCCCATCTTAACTTTATTTTATATGATCACGAGTAAGCTATTGAAGGTTGTATCAATACATTGCTTAATTGAAGTTTGGTCTTACTTAATCGAATCATAACTTATGATTTCCACCTAAAACTCACACAAAATTCCACATGAATTTTATTCAATTCCATTTCATCTCTACACTCAAAATAGTTTTAGAAAACACAAGCCATGTTCATAAACTTTTCCAGGTTTAATGCACTTAAGAGTTATCCATATTTGAAAGCGTTGTTTATATGTGTTTTAAATGTCATGTCCTCAATGTTCACACATACATGCCCTTAAAAAAAATTCTAAAAAGGAACGAGCGAAATTTAAGAAATGGGATTGAGGAAGGAAGATTTGAACACGTACGCCCCTCCAGGGTTTGCAATACTAGTGATTGTATGCACAAACAGTTGTTCGAAAATTTACTTACCAAAGAAATATTAGTGTTCAACATTAGCACATAAAATTTTCTCCTTTAACTAAAATTTCCACTTTATGTTTGTTTTTCCAACTTTATTCATTTAGTGCAGTAAAGTTTGGTAGTCCAATAGGGTTTATAAAGTTTGAATATCCTTCTAATTTTATGATAAAATTGTTAGGAGCTGAAGATGTTATGGGAATTTCTAATTAAATTGGCTTGAAGTCCTCAATTGTACCACAAAAGGGCCAAAAAAAAAAAAAAAAGAGCTTTGTTCTAAAATCCGAAATATGGAACTAGGTACCAAACTCTCATGTACTTTCTTATCACATGGCAACGTAGAAACTTCTGTGGTCCATTGTGTTAGAGTTCCCACTTCCTTTCCTTCCTTTTTTGACCCCATGTAAATGCACAAAACCAAGCTTACCATCGCCCCTACTACACTATAAATATGCGCACAACAAAGGTCGAAATTTTACAAGAAACCATCGCAAAAACCACAAGATGGAAACCACCTATCTATCAAAGCTTACCGTGTATTCTCCGTATCTTCTTCTTCTCCTTCTTCTTCTACTGGGAGCACTAGTATCATGGCAGGTGTTGAACTGGGCATGGTTTAGGCCGAAGAATCTCGAGAAACGTCTGAAAGAGCAAGGTTTCAAGGGAAACCCTTACAAGGTGGTCCATGGAGACTTCAAGGAAATATCAACCTTGCACACAGTAGCTCAATCCAGGAATCTTAATCTCTCTGATGACATCGTACCAAGAGTTATACCTCACTTCCTTGGAGCCATTGAGAAATATGGTATTGATTGTTCTTATCAGCTTTGATTCTGTCTATGTCTCAGCACCTAATTTTTTTGAAAGGAATAGTAAATATTCATTAATCAAAAGATTATGTACATAGCAAATGTCCTGCCTACTGGCCGTTTACTGCATCGATCCCGTTCTAGAAAGGGCAAAAGATACTTTTTTTTTTGGGGGGAGAGGGGGGTGGGGGTGGTAAAACACGTACACCGATTTTCAGAAGGGATAGTGAATGCATACTTTGATAATAAGTTAGCTGCATGGTTACTCACCGTCGGCTTGAACTCCCAGCGACATGTCTCATCACCTCATTCGTGCTTCATATGATTGCTCCTTTTCTTTGCTTTTAATTAAATAGATTATCTTCTACCTTTTCTTTTTCTATTTTTGTTTTCGATGATACAAATGTGAATCAGATACTTACCTTAAAAAAAAGTAGTGAATAAGATGTATTGTCTATACAAATCAAACATGTTAACTCAGGGAAGCCAATGCATAAAGAAATGTACAAGTCTATGAGATGGATACATCAGTAATTTAAATCCTATTTGATAACTCAATTTAGTAATTAAATTTAATACATTCAAATCTTAACACGTTCAGACGATTTGATAACCAAAAATAGAACATATGAATTAATTAAGTGGCACTGAATTTTCTAAATAAAACTTGCACCCACAATTAAGTGACAAGTTATTCACTTATCACTTAATGTAATATACATTCAACTATATTAAATTTAATACTAAACAATTCAATCACTTAATATATTTAAATTTCAAATTTTAATTTCTAGACTTCACTTTCCTAGAGTTAAGGTTGAGAAGATTATTGCTATGGATCCAAAAAAGTCATGACTGGGCCCTTCTTCTATGGATCCAAGAAAGTCATGAGTGGACCCTTCTTAAGTCACAGAAATAGTAGCCTCAGCCAGTAACATAATGCCAGGTGGTAAAGAACCCAGCGGTTCGCGTTGGTGTTTTTTGGTGTTTTTGTGATTTCAGACATTAGTAAAATAGTCATAAAGGGACCTTTTTCTTGCTTGTCTTTCTGTGCCTTTCATAAAGGGGCCTAATACAGTGATATATAACCGTAGCAATAATTGTTTAAAATCTCTCAATCCCATCATATTAACTCCGAAAACCTTACAGAATTATGTACCAGAAACTTAAAGAGATGGAATTGCAACCCACCAAATTGTTAAGGTTTTGGGAGTTAACATGATGAGAGATTAGGGATCAGGCAAAATGTCAATTTTATCCCTACCAACAGCATATGCACGGCATTTTGAACAAATTTCCATCTAACTTAATTGAAGATTCTGATGGAATGTGATAGAATTGAACTGATTGGATCACTTTGAATAGTTTAGTAGATTGATTGATACGAAAAACCCAAAAAAAAAAAAAAAGTTTCGAAGAAATTGAAATGTTTTAGTGGATTACAGTAGATTTCCCTTTTTTATTTATTTATTTTTTTGAAACACTACCCTTTTCCAGTGGAAGGTGTTTAAGTCATTGGTAATACTTTTATAATCCAAGTAATTGTGACTTCCAGGAAAGAAAACGTATTTATGGTTTGGGCCAACGCCTGCCGTGGTGATCATGGACCCTGATCTAATAAAGGAAGTTACACAAAAGTTTAATGTTTTCTGTAAGCTTCGTGGAAATCCCCTTGGCAAATTATTGGCTCACGGACTGGTGAGCTATGAAGGAGACAAATGGGCCAAACAGAGAAAGCTCCTCAATCCAGCTTTCCACGTTGAGAAATTGAAGGTTCTCTCTAATTTAATTATTTTTTCTAACGGGCCGGGTGACGTGTAAATACTTGTTAGTGCAAGTAAATTGCAGCAAAATTATCATATAAATTCACATGCTCACATTTATTTTCTCCTAAAATTGAAAACACTATCTGTATTGGACAGTCCTTAGCTAATTGCATCATTTATTTACTAAGTAGCCTTCAACGGAGTGTTTTCTTTGGCTGATTTTCTTTATATCTGTTATGGATAAATAGCTTATGCTCCCAGCCTTTCATAAAAGTGCAAGTGAGATGGTGACGAAATGGGAGAATATAGTTTCAGCAAAGGGGTCGCCTGAATTGGATGTTTGGCCCAATCTTCAAGCTCTTACCAGCGATGCAATCTCTCGAACAGCATTTGGCAGCAACTATGAAGAAGGAAGAAAGATCTTTGAACTCCAAAAAGAGCAAGCTGAGCATTTGACGCAGATAGAATGGTCGGTGTACATCCCAGGATATAGGTACATTTTTCACGAATTCTTAATGGTTTGACAATCATGATTGGACGACAAAGATCGTGAAAGACGGCTTAAAATGAGGTTTCTAACATTTGAGATATACCCAAGTAATTTAAAAATGGAGCCAAAAATATTTTTGCAAACATAGTTTGTTCTTCCCTTTTTTGTTTTGATATACTATGATCTATTTTAGGTTCTTGCCAACCAAAAGGAACAGAAGAATGAAACAAATTGCCAAAGAAGTTAATGGCTCAATTAGGGAAATGATCAACACAAGAAAAAATGCACTGAGAGGAGGAGAAGCCGGCCCTGATGACTTGTTGGGATTGATGCTTCAATCCAATTCTCAAGAAATCGAGAAGCGTGGAAACAAGGACTTTGGGATGACTACCAAAGAAATCGTTGATGAGTGCAAGCTGTTATATTTTGTTGGCCAGGAGACTACTTCAGTGCTTCTGGTTTGGACAATGGTTTTACTCTGCAGGTACCCCGAATGGCAGGAACGCGCTAGAGAAGAGGTCTTGCAACAATTTGGAACCAAGGATCCAGACTTTGATGGGCTAAATCACCTCAAAATTGTAAGTCATTCTTTTTCTTTTAAGAACACAAAAATAGACATACTAATGGCAGGAGAGACATAATAAAGATGTTCATCGAAGCTTCTCATCTACAAGGACATCTAATTACTGTGATTTTTTTTTTTTTGGATTCCCTTCTCATAGGTCACCATGATCTTGCATGAGGTTTTAAGGTTATGTCCACCAGTGGCTACAATTAGTCGAAGAACTGTTGAAGAAGCTAAATTAGGAAATTTAACTCTCCCCGCTGGAGTGCAACTCACCTTACAAATAATGCTGATGCATCATGCCCCTGATATATGGGGCGAGGATGTGAAGGAATTTAAGCCTGAGAGGTTTGCTGAAGGAGTATCACATGCAACAAAGGGCCAGGTTGCATACTTGCCATTTGGCTGGGGACCTCGCATTTGCATTGGACAAAATTTTGCCATGTTGGAAGCAAAATTGGCAATGTCCATGATTCTGCAACGCTTCTCCTTTGAACTTTCCCCATCTTATGCTCATGCTCCTCGAGAAGCTCTAACACTTCAACCCCAGTACGGAGCTCACTTGATTTTGCAGAAGATATAGTTTTTGTTTGATATGACTTGTCAGTCCCTATGGCAGCAGATTATTTTTCAACGAAATAAAGCTCCTTGTGTGTTTACATTTGCTTGTATATCAGTGAGTTGATTAATTACGTTCCCTGCGTCCCCTTCTAGTATTATTACTTTATGCTGAAATCTGGAAGCCGTTTTAAATATTTAATGTCTTCTATTGACTGTTCCATCCAAGCCTTCTTCAACCTCTGCCCTCTGTACTCTGTATGAATTCATCAAAGAGAAAAACCCCACCAATGAATATGGTTTTACCTATAAATGAATGTCCCACAACAATGTCCCGAATAAATACTTCCACTCCAGCTGCTTCCAAAGCATGAAATGTGGCACGATCAACATTAATCTTCAACTTATGCACATTTGGCGGAGTCCCAATGAATTGTTTTTTACTTCTCCCTCTCAGCTTCTATCCTTCTGTCTGAGAAGCCTTGGTTGTAGTCCATTTTGCTTGATATATATTTTAGTTTTGTTGCATGTCTTCCTTTTCTTTTTTCAATACTTATATAACTTAGTAAATATAATTCAAAACCTTTCAGCATAATCGATGCAAGTGTCATTTTAGCTCTTTTGAGAGATTTGGATCATATAACTCAAGGCTTAAGAATAATATATATTTTTCCCCTTCAAAAGCCAAAGGTCGATTCTCTTACTTTTGATATCTTGCCCGATTTTAATATTCACCTCTTTCTCTCCCATCTTAGAATTTTTTATACAATACTAATAATTGGTTTTGTTTCCATATTTTCTAAAGCAAAATTCATTATCTCCACCCTGAACCTGATAGCGATGAAAACTCTAGCAACTCTCCTCTAACCACTAAGCCGACCCTAGTGGTTTATCTTCGATCTAGTTAATTGTTTCCAATGCCGCACATACAAATTCCATCCAAGAGCTATCATGGGTATGATTGACGCTTAGTTTGCACACACATTTGGGTACCACTGCACTTGTTTTTTTTTTTTTTGTGTCCAATAAGCATTTACCAAGACATTTAAATTATACTTAACCTATTAGTATATTGTCGGATTTAGTAAATTTAGGCTGATTATCAATGCGCAAATACATGAGTCGTAGTATTATTGACCCATGCCGGACCAAGAAATACTGTAGCAAGTTACAGATTACTGTAGTTAAGCCTTAGAGGCATTATATCTGCTATAAGATTACTTTGTAAGGGTTCATTAGTTTAATGAAGTAAATACTCAGCTCTTTTGTGATCCAAAAAAAAAAAAAAAGAGACAAGAAAAATAAATGTTCAGAGTTTAAAGAACATAAAAGTTTGACTTTTGATAACAAGCTTCGAATATATAGGTTTGTTTATCCAGCTTTATTTGCACCGGATAATTTTTTCTAAAACCCAAAATTTGGGAGTAGGCTCTGCCGAAGAATTTTGTTCTATGATGTATCAGAGTCACATAGAAAGTTCTTCTACGTGAATTCTGTCAGCTGAGTTAACCTTTTCTTCCTTCTCTTCTGACAATTGTCATCTTCATTAGTTTTTCATCATCCCTTTGTCTTGAAGTAAATCTATCATCACCCCAACTCCAGTATATATATATACATAACAAGGTTAGAAATCTTACAAGAAAACCAATAAAAGGAGAAAAAAAAAAAAGGAAACCACAACATGGAAACAACCTATTTATCAACGTTTACTGTGTATTCTTCTTGTCTTCTTCTTCTTCTTCTTCTTCCAGCACTGTAATGGACAGTATTGAACTGGGTATGGTTTAGGCCGAAAAAGCTGGAGAAACTACTGAAAGAACAAGGGCCTTGTTTGGTAGCTAAGTTTTTTGGGAGTTTGTATAAAACTCTACTGTAGATTACTATAGAAGTTGTAGAAAAAATTTTTAGAAGTGAAGTTTTTTATGTGTTTTGGGGTGTTATATTAATAACTTTGGGAGTTTTTTGAGGATTCTTGCAGATAATGTAGGAAACAAACAAGTTTTATACAAATTTGCTAAAATTTTGCATTAAAACTTTGAAAGTTTTTTAAGGTTCCTATAGTAAAAGCAGGTAAAAAACTAGCAGTATACAAATTTGGCAAAAAAACTTAGCTGCCAAACAAGTCCCCGTACAAGCTACTCCATGGAGACTTCAAAGAATTGTCAACCTTGTATAAAGCAGCCCAATCCAAGAACCTCAATCCATCTGACCACATCTTGCCAAGAGTTTTGCCTCAATATCTTGCAGCGATTTGGAAATATGATATGTTCTTATCACCGCTGCTTCACCAACTCATTCATCCATCCCTGTACCTCCTATACATGATTTCTTTTTCCATTTTTTTATTTTTTAAGAAAATAAAAAGCAGATTCTGTTAGAATTTCAGATTACTTGCTAACTACAGATTACATTTATTTTCCAACGATTACTTTAAATTTAGTCAAACAATGGAGATTCTAGAATTTGAGATGGAACCTATGGGTCCAAGAATGCCATAAAATGGGCCCTCATTCTTGTATCTTTTTTTTTTTTTGGTACTAGTTTTAGAAATTAGAATACTCATAAAGGGGCCCATTTTCTTGCTTGTCTTTAAGTGGTTTAGAATATGAGTAGTCATGAAGGGGCCCACTCAAAACTGACTTTCTGACGGATGTTTTTCATCTGTATAAGAAAAAATAAACAACAATAAATAACAAAAAAATTTTGTAGTACTATTATTTGGATTAATGAATTTGATGAAGGATTTGTAATTCACCCAAACCATTTTGGTTGTTTGGATTATTTAAGAGTCATTCAAATTTACAATTCACTAATTATCAAAATACATTCTAAATACTATAATAATTTACGATTTACAAATTCAAATACCTACTTAAAAAATCTACACAATTAGAGAGATTTGAGAGAATTTCAAATCCTTCATCAAATCATTTAATCCAAATGCATAGGGAATATGATTCTTCTTTTTCCTAAAGGGAGATTTTTAAGCATTTTTTCATTCAAGGCGAGATTTCTAAATCTTACTCGTATTATAGTCTAGTGGAAGGGGCTTGAGTTAATGCTTTTTGTCTCCTGCACTTAACTGTTAGGGGCATCAGATAAGTGATCAAAAGTTTCTTAGTTCGACTCAAAAGCACTCTCCATTTCCCCTCTTGTAAGACCTAGAGTCTCCTTCGAAATTTTTGATAATCAATAATTTCTAGTTTTAACTGTTATTGTTGACCACCACAGAACCTTTAAAAGTTTTGTTGGGGGCTGGGGGGAGGGGAGGTCGAGAATTCAAATCTTACTTCCGATCAATTGTCACTCTTGTGACTTGACACTTTATATGGTTATTTTTTAGATCTAAACCGGTGCATAATGCACCTATTTATTTCAATTCCCGTCGGTTCCCTAATGACCTGATTGGGTCTCCCTTACTCATTTCCCCATAGGTTAGGGTAGGACTAAATTATAGAAAATGACGTAGTGATGTCTGACCCCAAAAAAAAAAAAAAAAACTTTCTAGTTTTGCTCAATAGATGTGGTTTTTTTTTTCCTTTGGAGGATTGGGGGGTGTTAATCAATACTTTCTAGTTTTGCACCATGAGAGGTGGTTTATTTTCTAGGGATAATTTCAGAAACCTCCCTTGAGGTATTTAACAATATCATCTAACACCCTTGAAGTTTGAAAAATATCACCTACCTCTCTTATTTTCAAAGTTTTATATCATTATTAACCCCATTCAAAATATAATACTAAAAAACTACTTTTTGGGGTGTATTGATAATTTCATTCCAAAATTACCCTTTTATTGTATTTCCTTAATTGTCATGACAAATAATTTACAAAACAAATAAAATCATCATAATACTTTATAAAATAACTTTTTTTTTTTTTGCATCTTGAGAGGATTACAAATTAATTTTATACCATCTCAAATAAGTTACAAATACAATTTTAAACACTTTTCCTTTTTTAAATTTTCAAACCATTGATATATAGAAAAAATGAAAATATTAAATAATTTATAAAAGTTTATAAATTCACTCAAATTAGCTTACATAAAGGCACCTTAAAGAAAACCTAAAAAACACCTAATTAGCATATCAAAAAAAATATGTATTCAACATCAAAGTTTTAAAATCATCATCAATCCCCTAGATTGCAACACTTTAGTAGAAAAATCTACACTTTGCCAAAATAATCAATCTCAATTATAGTAGTACACAATTGAACCTTAAAAAAGACAACAAATTTTATTTTTCTGGTTTTAAAACATTTTAAATAAAAATTTCCTTTTTGTCAGTTTAAAATTTTTTGTTTTTATGGTAACAACTGCTATATTATGTTCCATCATATTTATACCTCATACTTTTGCCTTAGTTTTGAAATTTTGATTAATATGCTTTTTAATTTGTAATAGCAAGGCAACCGAAGGGCAATATTGGAAAGAAATTATGTTCTTTTTCTTAAAATGACTATTTTAATAGTATATTTTGAATTGGGTTTGAAATGATATAAAAATTTGAAAATAAGGGAGCTAAGTGATATTTCTGAAACCTTAGGGGCACTAAGTGATATTGTCAGAAATCTCAAGGGAGGTTTCTGAAATTATCCCTATTTTCTAATACATGATAAAGAAAACATATATATGGCTTGGGCCGACACCTGCCATGGTGATCACGGACCCTGAGCAAATAAAGGAAATTACACAAAAGGCATATGTTTTCCAGAAGCCACATGGAAATCCACTTACCAGAGTGCCGACTCCAGGAATAGTGAGGTACGAAGGGGATATATGGATCAAACACAGAAAACTCCTCAACCCAACTTTCCATATTGAGAAATTGAAGGTTCTTTCTGATTTAATCATTTATAGATTTATCTAATAGGTCATTACTGACCCTAATCTACTCTAAAATACCATGTAAATGTATGCACTCATGTACAATTTTTTCTCTGTCATTTAAAATTATACATATCTAATTCTAATTTTCAAAAATTTAAAAAAAAACTGAAATCTCTCTTTTAATAAGTACAAGTTGGACATCCGTTAGACAAATCTATTCATTTGTTCTTTAGTGAAGTATTTTCTTCCATTGATGATGTTTTTCTGTCATGGATAAATAGCTTCTGCTCCCAGCCTTTCATAAAAGTGCAAGTGAGATGGTGACCAAGGGGGAGAAAGCTGTATCACCAAAGGGGTCGGCTGAATTGGATGTATGGCCAAATCTTCAAACTCTAACCAGTGATGCAATTTCTCGAACAGCATTTGGCAGCAACTATGAAGAAGGAAGAAGAATCTTTGAACTCCAAAAAGAGCAAGCTGAGCATGTGGTCCAGTCTGGACGGTCGGTGTACATCTACATCCCAGGATGTAGGTAAATTGGTCATGAATTCTTGACTGCTCAATGAAATTGTGATAATTAACATTGATCATGCATTTTTTTGCACTTGGAAGTAGTTGCCATACTATTTGTAAAATACTTCATCAGCTAGTATTGAGATTGATAGACTAAAGATTGCATTTAAGTGGCAGTTTTAACATTTGAGATGTGCCTAAATTAATGATTCCAAAAATGGGGCCAAAAGGATAGTAGCAAACCTAGTTCCTCGTTTTCCTCATTGCTAAATTATGTGTGTTTACTTAGGTTCTTGCCAACCAAGAGGCACAGAAGAATGAAACAAATTTCCTAAGAAGTTAATGATTCAATTAGGAAAATGATCGATATAAGGAAAAAGGCAATGAGAGCAGGAGAAACCCGTTCCGATGACTTGTTAAGATTAATGCTTCAATCCAATTCTCAAGAAATTGAGAAGCATGGAAACAAGGATTATGGTATGACTACCGAAGAAATTGTTGACGAGTGCAAGCTGTCCGACTTGGCTGGCCGGGAGACTACTTCTGCGCTGCTTGTCTGGACAATGATCTACCTCTGTAGGTACCCCGATTGGCAGGCACGTGCTAGAGAAGAGGTTTTGCAACATTTTGGACCAACGATCCAGACTTTGTTGTGCTAAATCACCTCAAAATTTTGAGTCAATTCTTTTTTAATAAATAACAATGATCGTTTCAATGGTTTAGGAAAAAAAAATGCACTAATAACAGCAGATACATGCTAAAGAAATTCGTGGATGCTTCTCATCTACTTAGATATCTTATTCCTTTCACATTTTTTGTCCTCTTCTCATAGGTCAACATGATCTTACATGAGATTTTAAGGTTATGTCCACCGATTACTTCAACAGCTCGAAAAATTGTTGAAGAAACTAAATTAGGAAATTTAACTATCCCGGTTGGAGTGCTACTCGTGCTGCCAATACTATTAATGCATTATGACCCCGATATATGGGGCGAGGATGTGACGAAATTTAGGCCTGAGAGATTTGCTGAGGGAGTATCGCATGCAACCAAGGGTCGAGTTGCATTCTGGCCATTTGGCTGGGGACCTCGCATTTGCATTGGACAACATTTTGCCATGTTGGAAGCAAAACTGGCAATGTTTATGATTCTGCAACGCTTCTCCTTTGAACTTTCACCATCTTATGCTCGTGCTCCTCGAGTAGCAGTCACACTTCAACCCCAGTATGGAGCTCATTTGACTTTGCAGAAAATATAGTGTTCATACCTATGTATAACTTGTTAGTCGTCCCTGGGGCAATGGATTTTATATCATCAAAATAAAGCACCTTGTATGCTTAATTTTTCTTGTAAATTAATTTCAGTCTCATGCACTATTGCTGGGTCAACTTTAGTCAACGTATCAAGTGATTTTTTTTTTTTTTTTGGTTTCTGTGGAGGGCTAAGCTAGCCTGAAACAACTATTACACCGATATTAATCTGGGAGTAGTGACTCCTTTTACATCAAACATGAGCTTCTCCTTAACTTGTTGCGGAGGCATCTCCAAAACGTAGAGCCCCGGCTGGAAGTTTAGACTCAATTTCGCCAAGCAGTATCAAGTGATTTCACTTGGTACTAGGGGTCAAGAGTTATCTTCCATCATCTAATGGTGAATTTTAACTCAAGGATATGGATGTTGCCCTGATTTTCTTGGCATAACAATGTATTTCTTGTGTATAGAAAACTGATATTACAGCTAATCACCTACTGTTAATAGAAGCTTTTCATTTGCTTAGATAATCAAGAAAATCAATAGAAGCTTTTCACCTACTGATATTACAGCTAATCACCTACTGTTAATAGAAGCTTTTCATTTGCTTAGATAATCAAGAAAATCAATAGTGTCATCATGAACTACAACTGCAGTTAATATTACCGTTGTGCAATTATACTCACAGTTCCAACAATAGGTGTCAAAATGGGTCATTTGGGTAGATTTGGATAAATCATAATTAGGTAATGGGTATAATTGAATCAACCCATTTATACCCATTTAAATAAATGGGTATAAAATGGTACCCATTTAATAAATGGGTATGGGTATATCCAACTACCCATTTATGACACGTTTGAAATATTATTTATTTTTTAAAGATTTTTCGCATGATGTTTGATAATAAATGATGGAATTTTATTGTTATTATATTGGTAAAAAATTCAAATTTATCTCCTTATCGCTCACTAAATTTTGAATAAAATATGTATTTATTTTTAAATGGGTTAAATGGGTGAATCATGTCAACCCATTATCCATCAATTAAATGGGTACTCATTTATATCCATTTAAAATTAATGGGTTGATTTGGGTAATATTCACTTGCAAGTTGTATACACTATTGATTAGACCTGGCAATTAAACCCAAAACCCAACAACCCACCCAACCCACCCAATAATTTTAAAAGATGGGTTGGGTTAGTTGGTTTATGGGTTTTCATGGGTTGGGTTAGAGAAACCCAACTTCTCTATTGGGCGGGTTGGGTTTTTTGTTTAGGCACCCATAACCCAACTTTTAAAAAAAAAGAAAATCAAAACAACAATACACCAACCAAAAACAATCCCAAAAACACCAATCCAAACAAATATTTTAAAAACAACTTATACATACAAAAATAAAAAATTATCTCTTCTTCTTTCACCCCAACAGCACCATCACCCACCACCCACCCACCCCCACCACCACCTCCTCCCCCCTTCTCTCCCTCCTCCCTCCACCTTCCCTCTCTCTTGCCCTCCCCCTCTCTCTTTCTCCCCCTCCCCCTCCCATCCAAATTAAAAATTTATTTGTAATATTTTTGGAGCATTTTTAAAATTAAAAATTTATTTGAAGTAATTTTTTGAGGCATTTTTAAAATTAAAATTTATTTGGAATAATTTTTTGGGACATTTTTAAAATTAAAAAATTTATTTTGAGTAATTTTTAGGGCATTTTTAATATTAAAAATTAATTTAGGATAATTTTTGGGGTATTTTCAAAATTAAAAATTTATTTGGGGTATTTTGGGGCATTTTTAAAATTAAAAATTTATTTGTGGTAATTTTTTGGGCATTTATAAAATTAAAAATTTATTTGGGGTAATTTTTTGGGGCATTTTTAAAATTAAAAATTTATTTGGGTTACTTTTGGGACATTTTCAAAATTAAAAATTTATTTGGGGTAATTTTTTGGGGCATTTTAAAAATTAAAAATTTATTTGGGTTATTTTTGGGACATTTTCAAAATTAAAAATTTATTTGGAGTAATTTTTTGGGGCATTTTTAAAATTAAAAATTTATTTGGGGTAATTTTTAGAGCATTTTTAAAATTTAAAATTTATTTTGGACAATTTTTTGGGACATTTTTAAAATTAAAAATTTATTTGGGACAATTTTTAGGGCATTTTTAAAATTAAAAATTTATTTGGGGTATTTTTTTGGGGCATCTTTAAAAATATATGTGGTACTTTTGAAATTTGAAAATCTCAATTATTCCCATATGCAAAATTCTATAACATTTGCTGCCCATTTCAAAATATAACATTAAAAACTCATTTTGAAAAAAAAATACTAATTTTTATTCAAAATTTGTCCTCTTCTTATGGCCTCTTAATTGTTGTAACACACAAAATTTATTTTTTAAATGGAAAGGTAAAAGTACAGACATGATTGGCTGCAAAGGATTTCTCGATTTTTTTTTCAATCTTGTTGACCATGGCACATCCATCTGATAGTTAAACTCTACTCATAGGAAGAGGGAGGGATTACAAAAATGTATAAGAAAGAGGGGAATGTGTATTTGCGTGTGAAAATTTGCCAAAAATAATTTGTAAGCATTTTTTCAAGTGAAAGTGTGTGAAAAATGTGTGTGTGAGTGTGTTAGTATGTGTGTATGTGTGAATGTATAAGAAATAGTTTACAAGTGTATCAAAATGTTTGTATAATTTGTGTACACAATAATAAAAGTGTGAATATATAGAAATGCATAAAAAATATGTTGGGTCATGGTTGGGTTTTTGGGTTTAACTTTACCCAATTAAACCCAACCCAAGCTAACCCATGAAAAAGTTGGGCGGGTTGGGTTGTAACCCAATTCAACTAAATCCATCTTTGACCCATCCAATAATAACCAACCCGCCCAATTGCCACCACTATTGTTGATATGACAATTTTCATAATTGTCTTGCCAACCAAAGAGGGAGAGAAGAAAGTCAACACAAACACCTGAAAAAAGTTGATGGTTCAATTGGGAGAAATTATCAATGCCAGAACAAAAATGCAAATGAAAGTAGGGAAATTATGCCTTTAAGGCGGAGTTGTTGGGGGTTGTTACGTGGAATCCATGCCTTCGAAATGGACAGTAGAGAATCAGAAACTAATGCAAGCTACTCTATTTCATTGGGCAGCATCCACGTCGATCTTGCTGATTGTTTATATCGGTCAACGCTCTTATTATGCAATCGGACAACGACATATAGTCTGGTTGACTTTTTAATAGCCATGCGAGTACAAATTTTAGCGCCCAGATTGTGATTGCTATGAAGCAAATTCATGGCTTTTGCGAATCTTTTTGAATCACTACAACTTGTTGCTTTGGCGGGCCAGTTGAGGGCAACTTTTCTGTTGGTTTTGGGTCAACTTCTTGTCATCCTAAAAACAATCGAACTCTCTTGCTTCTTTTGTGATTAAGAAACGGGATTGAGGAAGGAAGATTTGAACACACACGCCCCTTTAAGGTTTGCAAGATTAGTGATTGTATGCAAAAACAGTTGTTCGAAAATTTACTTACCAAAGAAATATAAGTGTTCAACATTAGCACATAAAAATTTCTCCTTTAACTAAAATTTCCACTTTATGTTTGTTTTTCCAACTTTATTCATTTAGTGCAGTAAAGTTTGGTAGTCCAATAGGGTTTATAAAGTTTGAATATCCTTCTAATTCTATGATAAAATTGTTAGGAGCTGAAGATGTTATGGGAATTTCTAAATAAATTGGCTTGAAGGTCCTCAATTGCACCACAAAAGGGCAAAAAAAAAAAGAAAAGAAAAGAAAAGAGCTTTGCTCTGACATCCGAAATATGGAAATAAGTTCCAAACTCTTATGTACTATCTTATCACATGGTAACATAGAAGATTCTGTGGTCCATTGTGTTAGAGTTCCCACTTCCTTTCCTTCCTTTTTTGACCCCACGCTTATCATCGCCCCAACTACACTATAAATATGCGCACAACAAAGGTCGAAATTTGACAAGAAACCATCGCAAAAACCACAAGATGGAAACCACCTATCTATCAAAGCTTACCGTGTATTCTCCTTATCTTCTTCTTCTTCTTCTACTGGGAGCACTAGTATCATGGCAGGTGTTGAACTGGGCATGGTTTAGGCCGAAAAATCTCGAGAAACGTCTGAAAGAGCAAGGTTTCAAGGGAAACCCTTACAAGGTGGTCCATGGAGACTTCAAGGAAATATCAACCTTGCACACAATAGCCCAATCCAGGAATCTTAATCTCTCTGATGACATCGTACCAAGAGTTATACCCCACTTCCTTGGAGCCATTGAGAAATATGGTATTGATTGTTCTTATCAGCTTTGATTCTGTCTCTGTCTCATCACCTAATTTTTTTTGAAAGGAATAGTAAATATTCATTAATCAAAAGATTATGTACATAGCAAATGTCCTGCCTACTGGCCGTTTACTGCATCAATCCTGTTCTAGAAAGGGCAAAAGATACATTGTTTTTTGGGGGGAGAGGGGGGTGGGGGTGGTAAAACACCTACACCGATTTTCAGAAGGGATAGTGAATGCATACTTTGATAATAAGTCAGCTGCATGGTTACTCACCGTCGGCTTGAACTCCCAGCGACATGTCTCATCACCTCATTCGTGCTTCATATGATTGCTCCTTTTCTTTGCTTTTAATTAAATAGATTATCTTCTACCTTTTCTTTTTCTCTTTTTGTTTTCGATGATACAAATGTGAATCAGATACTTACCTTAAAAAAAGTAGTGAATAAGATGTATTGTCTATACAAATCAAACATGTTAACTCAGGGAAGCCAATAGTTTGACAGAACTTCGCATAAAGAAATGTACAAGTCTATGAGATGGATACATCAGTAATTTAAATCCTATTTGATAACTCAATTTAGTAATTAAATTTAATGCATTCAAATCTTAACACGTTCAGACGATTTGATAACCAAAAATCGAACATATGAATTAATTAAGTGGCACTGAATTTTCTAAATAAAACTTGCACCCACAATTAAGTGACAAGTTATTCACTTATCACTTAATGTAATATACATTCAACTATATTAAATTTAGCACTAAATAATTCAATCACTTAATATATTTAAATTTCAAATTTTAATTTCTAGATTTCACTTTCCTAGAGTTAAGGTTGAGAAGATTATTGCTATGGATCCAAAAAAGTCATGACTGGGCCCTTCTTCTATGGATCCAAGAAAATCTTGAGTGGGCCCTTCCTTCTTGCATGTCTTTTTTCACTTGAGATCCTTAGCCCCCTGATTAAGTCCCATTCATGGGTCTCATCACTATATTGTTGCCATGGCACGCCACTAGGAAGTAGCCTTAGCCAGTAACATAATGCCACGTGGTAAAGAACCCAGTGGTTCACGTTGGTGTTTTTGTGATTTCAGACATTAGTAAAATAGTCTCATAAAGGGACCTTTTTCTTGCTTGTCTTTCTGTGCCTTTCATAAAGGGGCCTAATACAGTGATATATAACCGTAGCAATAATTGTTTAAAATCTGTCAATCCCATCATATTAACTCCGAAAACCTTACAGAATTATGTACCAGAAACTTAAAGAGATGGAATTGCAACCCACCAAATTGTTAAGGTTTTGGGAGTTAACATGATGAGAGATTAGGGATCAGGCAAAATGTCAATTTTATCCCTACCAACAGCATATGCATGGCATTTTGAACAAATTTCCATCTAACTTAATTGAAGATTCTGATGGAATGTGATAGAATTGAACTGATTGAATCACTTTGAATAGTTTAGTAGATTGATTGATACGAAAAACCCCAAAAAAAAAAAAGTTTCGAAGAAATTGAAATGTTTTAGTGGATTACAGTAGATTTCCCCCTTTTTTATTTATTTATTTTTTTGAAACATTACCCTTTTCAAGTGGAAGGTGTTTAAGTCATTGGTAATACTTTTATAATCCAAGTAATTGTGACTTCCAGGAAAGAAAACATATTTATGGTTTGGACCAACGCCTGCCGTGGTGATCATGGACCCTGATCTAATAAAGGAAGTTACACAAAAGTTTAATGTTTTCTGTAAGGTTCGTGGAAATCCCCTTGGCAAATTATTGGGTCAGGGGCTGGTGAGCTATGAAGGAGACAAATGGGCCAAACAGAGAAAGCTCCTCCATCCAGCTTTCCACGTTGAGAAATTGAAGGTTCTCTCTAATTTAATTCTTTTTTCTAACCGGCCGGGTGACGTGTAAATACTTGTTAGTGCAAGTAAATTGCAGCAAAATTATCATATAAATTCACATGCTCACAGTTATTTTCTCCTAAAATTGAAAACACTATCTGTATTGGACAGTCCTTAGCTAATTGCATCATTTATTTACTAAGTAGCCTTCAACGGAGTGTTTTCTTCGGCTGATTTTCTTTATCTGTTATGGATAAATAGCTTATGCTCCCAGCCTTTCATAAAAGTGCAAGTGAGATGGTGACGAAATGGGAGAATATAGTTTCAGCAAAGGGGTCGCCTGAATTGGATGTTTGGCCCAATCTTCAAGCTCTTACCAGCGATGCAATCTCTCGAACAGCATTTGGCAGCAACTATGAAGAAGGAAGAAAGATCTTTGAACTCCAAAAAGAGCAAGCTGAGCATTTGACGCAGATAGAATGGTCGGTGTACATCCCAGGATATAGGTACATTTTTCACGAATTCTTAATGGTTTGACAATCATGATTGGACGACAAAGATCGTGAAAGACGGCTTAAAATGAGGTTTCTAACATTTGAGATATACCCAAGTAATTTAAAAATGGAGCCAAAAATATTTTTGCAAACATAGTTTGTTCTTCCCTTTTTTGTTTTGATATACTGTGATCTATTTTAGGTTCTTGCCAACCAAAAGGAACAGAAGAATGAAACAAATTGCCAAAGAAGTTAATGGCTCAATTAGGGAAATGATCAACACAAGAAAAAATGCACTGAGAGGAGGAGAAGCCGGCCCTGATGACTTGTTGGGATTGATGCTTCAATCCAATTCTCAAGAAATCGAGAAGCGTGGAAACAAGGACTTTGGGATGACTACCAAAGAAATCGTTGATGAGTGCAAGCTGTTATATTTTGTTGGCCAGGAGACTACTTCAGTGCTTCTGGTTTGGACAATGGTTTTACTCTGCAGGTACCCCGAATGGCAGGAACGCGCTAGAGAAGAGGTCTTGCAACAATTTGGAACCAAGGATCCAGACTTTGATGGGCTAAATCACCTCAAAATTGTAAGTCATTCTTTTTCTTTTAAGAACACAAAAATAGACATACTAATGGCAGGAGAGACATAATAAAGATGTTCATCGAAGCTTCTCATCTACAAGGACATCTAATTACTGTGATTTTTTTTTTTTGGATTCCCTTCTCATAGGTCACCATGATCTTGCATGAGGTTTTAAGGTTATGTCCACCAGTGGCTACAATTAGTCGAAGAACTGTTGAAGAAGCTAAATTAGGAAATTTAACTCTCCCCGCTGGAGTGCAACTCACCTTACAAATAATGCTGATGCATCATGCCCCTGATATATGGGGCGAGGATGTGAAGGAATTTAAGCCTGAGAGGTTTGCTGAAGGAGTATCACATGCAACAAAGGGCCAGGTTGCATACTTGCCATTTGGCTGGGGACCTCGCATTTGCATTGGACAAAATTTTGCCATGTTGGAAGCAAAATTGGCAATGTCCATGATTCTGCAACGCTTCTCCTTTGAACTTTCCCCATCTTATGCTCATGCTCCTCGAGAAGCTCTAACACTTCAACCCCAGTACGGAGCTCACTTGATTTTGCAGAAGATATAGTTTTTGTTTGATATGACCTGTCAGTCCCTATGGCAGCAGATTATTTTTCAACGAAATAAACCTCCTTGTGTGTTTACATTTGCTTGTATATCAGTGAGTTGATTAATTACGTTCCCTGCGTCCCCTTCTAGTATTATTACTTTATGCTGAAATCTGGAAGCCGTTTTAAATATTTAATGTCTTCTATTGACTGTTCCATCCAAGCCTTCTTCAACCTCTGCCCTCTGTACTCTGTATGAATTCATCAAAGAGAAAAACCCCACCAATGAATATGGTTTTACCTATAAATGAATGTCCCACAACAATGTCCCGAATAAATACTTCCACTCCAGCTGCTTCCAAAGCATGAAATGTGGCACGATCAACATTAATCTTCAACTTGTGCACATTTGGCGGAGTCCCAATGAATTGTTTTTTACTTCTCCCTCTCAGCTTCTATCCTTCTGTCTGAGAAGCCTTGGTTGTAGTCCATTTTGCTTGATATATATTTTAGTTTTGTTGCATGTCTTCCTTTTCTTTTTTCAATACTTATATAACTTAGTAAATATAATTCAAAACCTTTCAGCATAATCGATGCAAGTGTCATTTTAGCTCTTTTGGGAGATTTGGATCATATAACTCAGGGCTTAAGAATATAGTATTTTCCCCTTCAAAAGCCAAAGGTCGATTCACTTACTTTTGATATCTTTCCCGATCTTAATATTCACCTCTTTCTTTCCCATCTAAGAATTTTTTATACAATACTAATAATTGGTTTTGTTTCCATATTTTCTAAAGCAAAATTCATTATCTCCACCCTGAACCTGATAGCGATGAAAACTCTAGCAACTCTCCTCTAGCCACTAAGCCGACCCTAGTGGTTTATCTTCGATCTAGTTAATTGTTTCCAATGCCGCACATACAAATTCCATCCAAGAGCTATCATGGGTATGATTGACTCCTAGCTTCCAGCCTTTCACACACTTTTAGGTATCACTGCACTTTTATTTTTTTTTTGTGTCCAATAAGTATTTATTAAGACATTTAAATTATACTTAACCTATTACCTGATGCGCAAACTAATAATTATCGCTCTACCTTATATTTATAAACGCTCCTTATTAAATTATACATTTTTAAAATATTAATACTTGAACTACATGCTATTTAATGGGCACTCATCGGACAGATGCTTTGTAAAATAGTATAATCATAGACACCGTAAGTTTGAGACTTACAAGCATATCTCAAAAAATTGATTGTATTTTAGTATAACTAAACTTTCTGATTAGCCTCCAAGCTGTAGTAACTTATTCTTCTACTTTTATATCTAAAATATAAGTGCTTTCTTCTGATTAGCCTCCAATATTTTTCTTTTATCTATGTTTCTTTCATTTGAATCCTGTCCATATATGTTGCGGATTTACCTACGAGAGAATATGCGGAATCCTAGACGGCTACTTACTTACCAGCCGTTTGATTCAAATTCCTCAATCACTATTACTATTAATATCATTAACCCCACTATGAGTATGGGTTTTTATGATTCCCCTCAAGATGTTTGGTTTAACAATGGAATGGGTATCATTATAAAATTACTTGTTTGGTTTGCTTATGATCAAGAATGACTTTCAACTAAATTTTAAATTTTTTAAATCTTATTTGTATAATATACATGTTTTTTAAATTTTTAAATCATTGTTGTATAATATACATGCTTTTTATATTTCTTATTTTATATTTTCTTCAGAGAAAAATTTTAAAAGGCCTTCTTCAATTTTATATAAAGCCAACCTCTAATTTGAGTTATATGTTAAAAAAAATCACGATTCATTTCAATTGCATAAAATATAAAAAAGATATAATTCAATAATAACAAGTTAAACCAGTTAATTCATTTTAGTATTTCAAAAAATTAATATATGTCAGCTTGGCTCCCATTGTTTCGTTGGGTAATCAATGATGAGGCAAAGAAGCATGGGTCAAGAAAATCGAATGAATATTACACAGGAGATAGGGATAGAAAGAGAGACGGGTGAGTGAATAGGGACGAAAATAAGAGAGAGGAAGAGAGACAAAGGGGGTGCATCTTTTTTTTTTTTTTTTGGGCGGGGTAATGGATAATCAGCACCAAAAGTGCTCAATTTGCTCAGGAATGATGATTGAAGAGTTTTAGGTCTTTCATTACCATAGATTCATTGCCATAATAGAGTACCGAACACCATCAATGAGTATCATTAATGGTTATTCCCACTTGCTTCTCAGAACCTGTATGTAAAAAATTAAAAGCATCCATCTTCCAAGAACAGATAATGAAACCTTTCTGGGGTCGCATTGCAGTTTCATGTGGTACATTTCTTCTTCCTTGGTTGGCCTGGGAAATTCTGAATTTTGTTTGGGTCAAGCCGAAGAAGATGGAGAAGTACCTCAGACAACAAGGTTTGATTGGAAACTCTTACAGAATATTGATTGGAGACGCCAAAGAGATGTAGAAGATTGTTGAAAGCCATGAACACCTATGCATGTCCCCGAAATTAATCACTGCCAATAACTCTCTTTCTTGAATCAGGTTTGACGACTTTCGGCCTGAGTTCTGGAGTTGATTACGAAATCATTTTAGATGCTTAGATGATGTGGTATTTGTTACCATCAGTTTCAGGTAAAAAATCCTTGATATGGCTGGGACCAAAACTTGCAATGCTTCCGCTGGGCCTGGATCCTGAGCTCGTAAAAGATGTTTTCACATCCTCATCGAAGGCTGGGTCATATTTTTACTCGACCAAGATTATCTGCCATCGTCATGGCATAAGTCATACGGTTGAATTTTGGGTACAAAACTCGCTTGCGCACTCTCCAAGGCAACAAAATTATAAATGGACATTATAGTTTGACTCTTTCCTTGTTCCATATTTTTCCTATGTAATAAATGAATCTTTAGGCATTAAAATCAACGGATTGTAGAAATTTACACTAACCCTATACTTAAGATTGATTACGACTAAAATATTCGATGTTTCAATTCCATATCTTTCATTAGCGAATTCACGATTTTCACTTTCTGGATTCATTTTGAGATATAATACTACATGTTCTGACTGTTTTCTTTTTTCTCCTCTAGATTCCAGCATATGAGAATTACTGGGAGATGTTTCTTTCCACACGACTGACGTGGGATTAAAGGTCTGGGGTATCACATTATTTGCACGGTGAGTTCTGACATAAAATTGTGGCCACAAAGATGGTAGGTAATTAGGTTAATCTGAGAATTAGGTTTAATTTCTTGACTTTCATTTGCTGAAAGAAAGAAAATCGGGTATACGGATCTGACAGTTGGGTAGATGGGTTGTTAGTTAATACTTAGTAGCAGTCTTCCTCTAACTTTCTCGTCCCACATCGATCAATTGAGGGGTTGGGTTTGTGTAGTTAAGTCCCTGGGTTGCCTCAGAAGTTACCACTGTGGCTTTTGAGATTAATTTGGGAATTAAGTTTAACTTCTTGACTTCTGAAAGAAAGGTGGTAGGTAATGATAGGATGAAAGTACGGAAAGTGGTGCAATTAATTGATTCGCTAAATGAAGGAAGACCAAAGAAAAGTAGACGGGCATTTTAGTAGTCTAAAAGCTTGAAAACGTAATGTGAAATTGTGACTATGAATTAGCAATCATAACTTTGTATCATAACAGTATTGACAAATCCCCAAAAGACACTCTGTTTACAAAAAGCAGTTTTCCCATTGCGCTAAAAACCGAAAGCAAAGATAATACATGTTTGATATTCAAGACCACGCTTCTAGATAGTGATGTCGAGCGTGTAAGATATACTAGCGGGGATAATTTTTATCTTTTGTTTTCAATTGTCGAGCCATTATGAACCTTTCCACTTTCTAAGTACTTTTCTTTTTGTGTCTTTTTCTAACTTATCTCAATGTTTAAATTTTTTGAGTTGTCTTCTTAAATCTATAACAACTGATAGCAAAGAATAAAATGCCAAATGCCGTGCACAATGTGTGCAAGGTTCAAGGCCATTTTTTTTTTATTTACATCTTTCTCTACACTAAAGTAGAGTCCAATAAAAAATAATTGCATAAAATACACTTTATCCCCTGTAATTTAACCATTTTTTAAATAATCATATCAACACAAATATTTATTGACATGCTGACTGATGATTATTGTTACTGCTGTCCAAAAGCATTATGCCGTCCATGCACGTAAACTGAAGGATTGACACCCATGAGATGAGAAATGGATTTTGTATTTACGAGGCTTGTGATGCTTAGTGAAAGAATCATGGAGAATTGTATGACTCTCATAGATCTTGTGAGAAAGTCTATTTAATTTTTGGTAATATTAAAAATTTGAAATCATAATTTTTTAACTTTATTTCTTTTAGCCACTATTGGAATTTCGTTGAGCACTAATGGTAGATTTAACATATAATTGACTAATTTCATATGAATTTCAGTGGATAGGCTTTTCATTCTCCAAGATCAATTGTTCGAATCCTAGATTTATGAAGATAATACATGCACATTGTGTGCATAATTTTCTCATAAACATAAAACTTCAAAAATGCTTCAGCTAATGGGAGTTCATTGAGCCTGCATTAAGATATATTTCAAATTTCATATTTTTGAAAATATATGACGAATTAGGAAAAGTAAATAAATACAAAGATTAAATAGGAAAGTATATAAATACAAGGGAGGGTAATAATTGTTAGTTTATGTATATTGATAAAACATGATAAGTTAAGTGAATTTTAGGCGTATTAATGGATACCGAGGAAAATTAAACACTATAATAAATGTTAAGAAGAAAAATGAAATTTTCATTTTAGTGTCATCCTAAGTTTTCTTAGTGAGACTCTTCTCATTTCTATTTCTTTTAGGAATTGCTAGTGAGAATTTTCTATTCTCCTAGAAATTCCAATGGAGACTTTTTTCTTATTTTCTTATTTTTTAGTGGATCCAAATTTATTTTAGATCTAGTTCTTAGATTTGAGATTTTATCTATTTCAACAAATCTCATCATCATTATTGGAACTTCAAACCATTGATTAGTAGATCTAGTGATTACAACATGCACAGAAAGGAGCTGCAGTGATTTATTTATTAGGAGACAATTGAGAAATTTCTAATACTTTTCAAATCTATTGACAATTTTTGAGATCTATTATCTATTAATTTGCAAATCTGTAATTTCTAGTGCATGTTTAACTTGACATTAGAGCAGTGTGTAAATCAAATTATATTGAATGATTTTTAGCAATTTGTTAATGAAATCTGAATTCATTAAATCACTGAATTATTCAATGATGAATCTAACGCAACTTTTGTCTGAATCTAAATACTGAATGTGTATCTCTGTTTGATAATCATAGATAACTAAATACTAAATTTCCTATAGTTTTACAATTTTGTCCTTATATTGATTTATTTATAAATGATGCTATTATATTGGTATATTTTACTAGTAGCACATATGAGTCAATTTTATTAAATAAGAATTATTTATTAGAAAAAGAACTAAAAATGAAAATAAAATTATAATATAACAAATTTATTTGACAAAATTTAAATGCTAGTCTATCAAATGCTATGAATATAATAAATCTAAAATGCTAAAAATGTTGATTTGTAATTTGCTCACGTAAGGTGATCATAAAAAGTTGATCAGTTTGTCGAGATCCTCCTCCTTGTTCTGCATTTTCCAATTGCCAAGGCAGATTTCCGGTGTCCTCTGAAGATTTTTAGTGGCCAATCTCTTTTGACATAACAGCCATAAAATAAAAGAAAACCGAGACACAAACCTTAAGCCCATACCGTTTTCATTGCATAACTCTTGCCTGTCACTTTCTCCAAGCCTACCAAAATTGTCAACTAAAGTTTGATAAGCTCTTGAATCAATTCATGATTTTTGAGACATAAACATTTACTTGGTTAAGTAAACAAATGAACCAAATTAACCCAGCATCATCTGCTCTTCGGATCACTGCAATTCAACTGATACATGAGGCTATGCATAAGCATAAAGGATCACATTAATGTAATTAAAACATGAAACACAACAACTGTATCAACTATAATGCAATTTTCATGCACAACCAATTATTACACCAAACAACAAAAGTAACAACCATACATCCCACCCCTCTAATAATCTTGATCGTTCTTTTCCATAGGTTGCTATAACCTTTTTTTAAGAAAAGTATTCCATGATCTAATCTTCACATGTTTTGGTATAGCCCATTTTCCTTTTATCTTAATATTTAGATCAAATCAATTATTAAGATAAATTGAACAGAATAAGATTCACCACATACTTCAAACAGCAAAAGCAATTCTTAACTCCAATATCAACATTATTTTTGATATCATTGCAATGAAAATTAATCCCTTGAATTCATGAACTTATCATAAAAGCAAACAACCACTGAATAAAAGACACCATCCAAGCATTTCTAATCAAGTACAATAAACAATGACATTCCAAACCACACTATAAAAGGGCGAATTTCAAAAGTGTATTTGCTGATCTTTTTCAAAATACTTGTTGCAAAACTCTTTCCCACGGTGCCACCAAAACCTATTTTCACAAACCAACTAATTTTAATTGTATAGTGGCTTCAAAATTGAGGGCAAACCATAATACCAGAACTAAATTACATTAAAAGGGTCTCCAATTTAAAATGTAATTAGCCTTCTACAAATACAAACTACAATTCTACAAAGACATTTACAACATGAACAAAAGGAAAAAAGTGAAAAGATGAAAACCCACCTCAAGCTAAACCACCAAGAGTCAAAAACCATCATGCAGCTCACAATAGAGGATGGCAATTAAAATATTTCTTCCCCAATAACCAAAAGACGTATAACGGAAGAAGTTGAAACAATTGGCATTCAGAGAGTTGGAGATCAATATAATGCTCAGCTATAAATCCATTTGCAACCCACGTTCTCTAAGTTTGGTTCAAAAGAAACGGCTGGATAAAGAATTCAAGGTGTAATAATATTCATTCATTCATTCATTTACTGATTGGTAGGGAGGAAGACTCAGGTGAACCATTACATATATTGAAAAGTGAATGAATGAATGAATGAGAATTGAACTCTTGAAAGATAAGTGAGAAAGACATAGTTTAGTGCAGCCATCTCTTCTAGTTAGGCATAACAGTTCTAGTTTAGTGGGGGTAGGATTTGTATTTTGACTAATACACATGCAGTTCTAGTTTGTACTTCTTACATAAAAGATAGCCAACAAAAATCCTATTCCCAAAATATCCAAACCAACAATAGATTCTTACTCCTGCAAAAGGGCATTTTTGTAAATACAGCCAGACACATGCACTGGAAAGTTGTACCCAAAACTATATCTATATTGCATCCCACATTAAAATCCCAACAATACCCCCACCTATGCAGTTTAAAGTCAAAACCACTCTTTGACCACAACTCATTCTTACATAGTATAAGGAAATATATTTTTAATCTTTTCATCCCTCCCCACATCTTTTTTATCCTCAATGATCAAATAAACATAAGATTCAAACCCTGTCCCTAATTGCCAGAATTTAAACCCTACACCTCATAATGAGCCCCTAGCCATTGGAGCGACCCCAATTATTAATCAAAAGAACAACTTAAACATTAGTATTATCCAAGAACATTTGGAATGGACACAGGTGACTAATTAATGCATTATGTATTTTGAACAACTATAATTGTTGGATGCATGTCAAGTTCTACTCTTTCAACCCCTTTTATAACTTTTTGCAAATTCTTTTTTCACTTTCAATAGTTTCTTTTAGTTGTTTTTTTCTTTTTTGAAGAATCTTTTAGTTGCTTTCATTCTAACTTGCCTTAAATAACTGTTTGATTGTTAATACTAGGCAAGATTTTTGGTGCTTGTATGTGGCACATTGTACTTTTACTATTTTTTCAAAAATAATTATTAGTCATGACAAAAGTCAAAATGTTTGAATTATTCATAATTTAACTGAAAATAACACCATAATATTCCATTTGCATCTGTTAACTCCATTAACAATAGTTAGATGTTATGTAAATGCTAATTTTCTAAAACAGTTATAGTAAAAATACATTATAGAATTTTTTGTACTTGTCCACTATAATTACTTGTTTGAGCTTTTATGTGTACTTCGAATCAATCATATGAGCACCTAAAAATGGTAAATAATACTTGTACATCATCTATGAGTATTTTACTTGTGTAAATATAGAATCATGAATGATTGGACCTATAAAAGAGCTAGCAAAAATGCGCTAGCCAATGGAATATTTTTAAAAGTCTATTTACATTTTATTGTATATTTCATCAAATATCTTCCTTCCCTATAAATTAGTGACTTCCACAAACATATAGTAGCCTGTCACTTGAAAAGGTTGAATAGAAAAAGAAAAAATAAAAATATCATATAAGATCTCTACTTGGAATGAAAAAAATATTTCTCAATGTGAAAAGATAAGACCTTACCTCCAAACAATATTTGTGCTTGCAAAAAAATTATAATAGCAAAATCAAATACAAAAACAGAACAATTTAATAGTAAAAAATCAGACAACATGAGTAGAAGGAAATTGAAAAATGATTAAGCATGTAATTTGTTTCGAATATGTATTGTAAGCCTTAAAAGCCCATTAGATCGACAATGTTGCGGAGAATGATGAAATGCACATAAGTGATGATCATAAAGGAGTGTATAAAGATGGAGAAAAAGTAAGAGATCAAAATCGAGGAATCCATTGAGAAAGATATCTATAAATAAGGAGAAATTTCTTGAAACCGCTTGCCTAATAATTGAGGATTTAGTGAGTTCCTAAATAAATGAAAGCATTCAAGACACAAATTCGTTCATGAGTAAAAAAACTAATCAAGCCTATCTTTTTACATAGCCAAAACAATTTTTCTCCATTAAGTTCAGAGCAATTAATTTAGCACATACAATTTTCTCCTTTAACTAAAATTTCCACTTTATGTTTGTTTTTCCAACTTTATTCATTTAGCGCAGTAAAGTTGGCAGTCCAATAGGGTTTATAAAGTTTGAATATCCTTCTAATTCTATGATAAAATTGTTAGCAGCTGATGATGTTATGAGAATTTCTAATTAAATTTGCTTAGAGGTCCTCAACTGTAACCCCCCCCCAAAACTGTAACCCCCCCCCAAAGAAAAAAAAAGATTTGTTCTAAAACCGACATATGGAAATAGGTTCCAAATTCTCATGCACCATCTCATCACATGTTAACATAGAAACATCCATGTCGTCTGTGGTAAATTATGTTATATGCTAAACCAAGAGTTCCACCTTTTCTTCCTTCCCTTCTGACAATTATCATCTTTTATTATATCATCCCTTGGTCTCCAAGTAAATGCATCCCCGTGCAGCTGCACAAAACCAAGTAGATTATCATCGTCCCAACTAGATTATAAATATGCACCCAACAGAGGTCGAAATTTTACACGAAAACCATCACAAAAATCACAACATGGAAACCACCTCTCTATTAACCTTTACTGCATATCCTCCTTGTCTTCTTCTCCTTCTTTTGGTAGTAGTACTAGTGTCGTGGCAAGTGTTGAACTGGGTATGGTTTAGGCCGAAGAAGCAGGAGATGTTGGAACTTAATCCAGGATCCCAATATCAGATATTTGAATACAGTTACAACAAGTACTATTGCGGAAGCGTACCTGAATTCATCTTGACTGAGTACTTGACGAATCCTTAGATCCTGGGGTGGCCTTCCAGATCTACACATACTCGCTCTTCCTCCTGAGAGAGCCTTTAGTCTCTCTTTAGGTATTATTTCTAGAGGATGGGATGTCTAGAAAATATGACGGCTAGGGTACGTGTCACATGGGGACCATGACCCTATTTGTAGATAACTTTCATGTTACCTGTTGGAAACCCTATTTCAGCCCATCATTGAAATAGAAAATCCCCTTAAGTCTCTACACATTAAAGGCCCACACCCTATTAGATACATTAAAACCCAAGCCATAATAGATCACTTTATATGGGTTTAACTTTATTTGACAGTCTGCAACACATAATTATTCACATATAAGTCCAACGTTGGATTAAAGATCCAACAATCTCCCATTTGGACTATATGTGTAACTTTATAATTATGTTTTGCAAAATAATCATATGAGTTCAAATTTTGCTGTCATAACCAAATGTATCTCTAACCAATTCCGTCCATCAATTACACCAACACAGGATCAAAGCAGCCTTTGTTACAATTTTCATAACTCGACCCATCAATGGTCACATATGCTAATATAATTGAATGACATGAATTATGGTGTGGATGTGTAGTACGGAAATTTCATGCAGTGTGATCTTAACATGCCTATTTCCAACTGGTCCACCTTGAACTTTTGTGAGATTAAACCATATCAAAATCAGAGTGAAAATAAATTGAAACTTTATTTATACAGAAATATTCTCAAATACAAATAACTGAAAAATATCAATGTCTCAAGAGCATCTAAAATAACAAACTCCCACTAAAACTGAATATCATCTAATGCCATCACACCCATATAAGTAGTGTGCTCGTGAAACATCTTGGGTGGCAATCCTTTAGTAAGCGGATTTGCAATCATGGAGTTTGTTCCAATGTGCTCTATAGACAACTGTCCACTCTGAACTCTTTCTTTAACAACCAGGAATTTGATATCTATATGTTTTGACTTTGTCGAACTCCTGTTGTTATTGGAATATTGAACTGCTGATTTATTGTCGCAAAATAGTTTGAGTGGTCTATCAATGGTATCCACCACATGTAATCTTGTGACAAAATTTCGCAGCCAAATTCCATGGTTGGATGCCTCATAACAAGCTACGAACTCTGCAGCCATAGTGGAAGAGGCTATGAGAGACTGTTTAGCACTCTTCCAAGATATGACACCCTCAGCCAATAAGTAGATATAGCCTGTTGTTGATTTCATACTGTCTTGACATCCAGCATAATCGGAATCAGTATACCCAATGATCTCGAGTTTATTTGATCTCCGATACGTGAGGATGTAGTCTTTTGTTTCTTGTAGGTACCGCAAGACCCGTTTGATTGCTTTCCAATGATTCAATCCTGGATTGCTTAAATACCTACCAAGCATCCCGATAATGTACGCAATATCCGGACGTGTACATATCTGAAGATACATTAGACTCCCTACTTGATGCATAAGGAATCTTCTACATCTCCATTTTCTCAAAAGCATTTTTGGGACACTGATCAAGACTAAATTTGTCTCTTTTAGCTATAGGGGTATCACATGGTTTGTAATTTTGCATGCCATATCGTTTGAGAACCTTTTCGATATAGGTCTTTTGTGATAATCCAAAAATACCTCGAGAGCGATCCCGATGTATTTGGATGCCTAACACAAAAGATGCATCACCAAGATCTTTCATTTCAAAATTCTTAATTAGAAATCTCTTGGTTTCATGCAACACTTCTATATCATTATTGGCAAGCAAAATATCATCAACATATAATACCAGGAAAATATACTTACTCCCACAGAACTTATGGTATATGCATTCATCAACCAGATTCATCTCAAAGCCAAACGAGATGATCACCTGATGAAATTTAAAATACCACTGTCGAGATGCTTGCTTGAGCCTATAGATGGATTTTTTAAATTTACAAACCATACTCTTTGGATCACCTAATACAAAGTTTTCTGGTTGCACCATATAAATTGTCTCATTAATGTTACCATTGAAAACACTGTCTTTACATCCATCTGGTGTAACTCAAGATTGAAATGCGCCACTAGTGCCATTATAGTTCTAAAAGAGTCTTTCGAAGAAACCGGAGAGAAGGTTTCTTTATAGTCGATGCCTTCTTTTTGTGTGAAACCTTTAGCGACAAGACGAAGCTTTGTGTCTTTCCACATTGCCTTTCGAATCCCTCTTGGTTTTAAATATCCATTTACAACCAATGGGTTTCGCTCCTTCTGGTAATGAGACAAGATCCCAGACGTCATTGTCTTTCATAGATTTCATCTCTTCGTTCATGGTATCAATCCACTTTTGAGAATTTGGACTTTTCATGGCTTGATGGAAGTTGATTGGATCATCTTCCATCAATCCAATGTCATCCTCATGTTCTTGGAGAAAAATAATGTAATCATCCGGCACTGTACTTCTCCTTTCTCTTATGGATCTCCTTAATGGCACTAATTCTTGAGGTGGTAGAGTTTGTTCCTCTGGAGTAGGAGATTGTCTGATATTGTCTTGACTTGTTGTGTCATTAACAATGTTAGGAATAGAATCCTGAATAACGTCAATAACACCTGTGGGAATATTAACACATTCCTCTTCAAAGACAATATCTCTAATTATATCTTCTCCCCCAAACTCAACATCCTCAAAGAATCGAGCATTTCCTGTCTCGAAAATTGATTTAACTGTGGGATCATAAAATTTGTAACCCCTGGATCTTTCAGAATATCCAACAAAGTAACAATTAACCGTTCTTGAATCCAGTTTCTTTTCATTTGGTCTAGAAGGCCTTGCCTCAACTGGACAACCCCAAACACGTAAATGCTTCAAACTAGGTTTCTTGCCAGTCAAAACTCATATGGGGTTTTGGTAGTTGCCTTAGTTGGAACTCTGTTAAAGATATATGTTGCAGTCTTAAGTGCTTTGCCCCAGAGTGATTCTGGTAAGGTAGAATGACTTATCATACTCCTCACCATATCCTTAAGCGTTCTATTTCGTCTTTCAACAACACCATTCATAGTGGGTGAACCCGGCATAGTTTACTGCAGGACGATACCGCATTCCTCTAGGTACTTAGCAAAAGGCTCTGGACGTTGTTCAACTGAACCATCATATCTACCATAGTATTCACTACCACGATCAGATCTGATTCTTTTAATTCTTTTGTTGAGTTGATTCTCAACTTCAGCTTTAAAATTTTTGAACACGTCCAGGGACTGAGATTTTTCATGAATGAGATATATGTAGCCATATCTCGGGAAATCGTCTATGAACGTTATAAAATATTGTTGACCATTCCAAGCAGACGTAGGAAATGGTCCATAAATGTCTGTATGTATAAGTTCTAAGACGTCTGAGACCCTATTGGCTTTAAATCTCCTTTTATTGGTTTGTTTCCCCTTTATACAGTTAATACAATCATAAAAATCTGTAAAATTTAAGGGGTCAAGAATTTCATTTGACACAAGTCTTTCTATTCTGCTTTGGGAGATATGACCCAATCTATTGTGCCATAATGTAGCTGAATTCTTGTTGGTTAATTTTCTCTTTACACCTCTGGTACTTAAATGCAGGGATTCATTATATGAAACAATTGTGTCAACTAAATATAGATTATCACAATATGATAAAGTACCGGAATCAACCAATTTTGAATCATGAAACAATCTAAATTTTCCATTTCCAAATGAACAAGTATAACCAGATTTGTCCAAAAGAGAAACAAAAATTAAATTTCATCTAAAAGACGGTACAATAAAAGTTTCATTAAGATCCAAACAAAATCCGGTCTTTAGTAATAATCTAAAAACTCCAATTGCTTCAATTTGAACTGTTTTGCTATCGTCCACATAGATATATCTTTCACTATCATTAGACTTTCGGCAACTCAGGCAACCCTGCATAGACACACTGATGTGAGTTGTTGCACCAGAATCCATCCACCAAGTGTGTCTAGGTACCGAAGTTAAATTAACCTCAGAACAAACCAAATTAAGAAGCATGCCTTTCTTAGCACGCCAAGCGTGATAATTGGTGCAATGTTTCTTTCTATGCCCTTCAACACCACAGAAGAAACAACCATTCTTTTCCGGTTCAACCGGTTTCTTTTGTTGTTTCTTTGGAGGTGTTGTACCTGCAGTTACTTTATCCATCTTCCTTTTACATCCCTTCCCTTTATTATTAGTGATAGAGACTAGGTGAGCACTCTCTGTTTGATCTTGTTTCAACCTTTCCTCTTCCTCTACACAGTGTGAGATGAGCTCATTTAGAGACCATGTCTCCTTTTGACAGTTATAACTCACCTTAAACTGACTAAACTGTGTAGGAAGAAATATCAAAATTAGATGCACTAATAATTCCTCAGAAATTGTGGTTTACCTAATTTAGAAGCAAGATGAGACATCTCCATGATGTACTCCCTAATGTTGCCTTTACCACTGTATCTCATTGAAATTAGGTGTGTCAAGAGTGTACTTATTTCAGCCTTTTCATTCTTGACAAATCTCTTTTCAATGTCCTAAAGGAATGCTTTAGTTGAATGTGTCTTATCAGACATAGTCCTTCTAAATGCTTCTGGAATGGCCTTTTTCATGATCATTAGACATATGCGATTTGATCTCTCCCACATTTCCAAATTTCTCTTTTCATCAGAGGTACTGGCATCTGCAAGTGGTGGGGGAGTATCAACCCTTAACGCAGGGTCTAGATCCATGACTCCAAGAACTATCAGGAGATTCTCCTTCCAAGACTTGAAGTTAGTGCCATTTAATAAAGGAATATTGCTGATACTGGTCATGATATTTGCAGGATCATTCACAACTAAACAAAAAACAACACCCAATCAAAACAAGCTCACATAACCGAAAAATAATTATAAATTCAAATAAAGGTAACCCCATCACAAGACATTGATATTCCATTAATATTTGTCTTTGAACAAAAATATTAACTTCTAGTGACATCTTGGTGTAATAATAAACAATGACAATAAATACATATCAAAAAATAAATTTTCCTTTGGGCCAATTTATAATTCACATGTAAAATCCAAATAATCATCACGTATTTATTACCACAAGTGCATATGCAATTTGTTAAATATTGACCTTCCTTTGGGCCGATCAATATTCACAAAATACAAATACACAACTAATTATATTTTAGAATAAATTAATTTCCACAAGAGAGGTCACTTTGGTGACATGTTGTTTCAATTAAATTTATCCCAAAATATATATAACCATACAAATATTCGAATTTAAAAGTATACAAAATTTTAGGCCAAAATCAACCTTAGTCAATTCTGGTCAGATTGGTCAACAGTCAACCAGTCAACTGGTCAAATCCAACAATTCGGTCAAAACTTATTGGATCAAAGATCCATATCCATAGCCCAATAGTTAATTATTTAAGTCCAAATACTTATTAAAGTCCATAAATGCTTTATAAGACCATATGTTTTGTGGGCCAACTTTTTAAACTTTATAAGGCTTAATTAATTTTAATTAGGAAACCCTAACTTTATATATATCTTTATTAGGGATCAATCAAATTAGGAAACCCTAATTTCTTAACATAAACATACTACTAAATTTCATGAACCATGCGTTTATAGACTGAAACAAAAACAAATCAATTACCATATAATAGCAACCAAAAAAAAAAACATATATGCACGACTTTCATGAATCATGCTATTGCATAAGTTTGCCAACTAAAAGGAAAGCAATTGCCATATAATAGCAAAGCCATGCGGGTCCCATGCTTCTTTAGTTTTTTTTTTTTTTTTAACAAACCTGTGACGAAGCCATGAAGTCCGAGCCGCAAGACAAAGTTCAAAGCCATGCGACAAGCATCAAACTGAAAGTGTCATGCGGGGCCATCACAAGAACATGCATGGCTGAATTCATATTGGTTATGCAACAAAGACAAAGCCAGCGGATCATATAAGAACCAAACGGAAACAAGGCCATGCGGGTCCCATTAGTGCCAAACCTAGACAAAGCCATCGGATCATATATGCACCAAACTTCAGTCAAGAATTGCTTAGCATGTATGATTATTTAATAGTCATGAAAGCCAAGAAACCCGAACCGCAAGTCAAAACTAAAGAACATGATTCATGAATCAAATTAAAAACGCATGCGGGTCTGACGACTATACATGAATCAAATTAAAAGACGCAAGTCCGAAACACAAGAACATGATTCATGCCTTATTTCATGCGATCAAACGAAAACCCAAAATCAAAACTTTAATGATTCAAAACCTGATATTGGGTGCTCTGATACCACTTATTGGAACTTAATCCAGGATCCCAATATCAGATATTTGAATACAGTTACAACAAGTACTATTGCGGAAGCGTACCTGAATTCATCTTGACTGAGTACTTGACGAATCCACAGAACCTAGGGTGGCCTTCCAGATCTACACGTACTCGCTCAGGATGGGATGTCTAGAAAATATGACGGTTAGGGTACGTGTGACCTGGGGACCATGACCCTATTTATAGATAACTTTCATGTTATCTGTTGGAAACCCTATTTCAGTCCATCATTGAAATAGGAAATCCCCTTAAGTCTCTACACATTAAAGGCCCACATCCTATTAGATACATTAAAGCCTAAGCCATAATAGATCACTTTATATGGGCTTAATTTTATTTGACAGCCTGCAGCACATAATTATTCACATATAAGTTCAACGTTGGATTATGGATCCAACAGGAGAAACGTATGGAAGGGCAAGGTTTCAAGGGAAACCCTTACAAGGTGCTCCATGGAGACTTTAAGGAAATGTCAACCTTGCTCACAGAAGCCCAATCCAAGAATCTTAATCTCTCCGATGACATCGTACCAAGAGTCATACCTCACTACCTTGGAGCCGTTGAGAAATATGGTGTTTATTGTTCTTGTCAGCTCTGCTTCTATTTGTTTGTCTCATCAACCTCATTTGTCCCTCGGATGATGGCCCCTTTTCTCTGCTTTTAGTTAAACTAGTAATGTTGTACGTGCATTGCACGTGGTTGGATAATATGTAGTTTGATCATTTTACTTTTTTTTAATGTATTTATCTCTGTAATAGAGAGTTTGGAATAGATTTAAGCTTGGAAAAAATGTGTTACAAAATTTTGAATAATAAGTTATGTAAATCAATGTTATTGAATGTAAAATGGACATAGAGAAGACAATAAATATGAAAGAGTAATAATTAGTGTCTTAATCTTTTTTGACTTCTAGCAAGAAGATTTGGCTTTTAAGTCATGTAATTTAGAGCGAATTGGTACATAAGATAGCTCGACTTAAAAGATTAAATAAGTGAACTTATTAGTTTTTCTATATTTATGTGACTTACATATAGAAAATTAGTTAGGCATAGATTTCCTCCTACTATTATTTTCTAATAGTTTTTGCAATGCTTCAAGTAGCCGAGACTCTTTGTTTATTTTCCTATTCTGAATGCAGCTCTGATTGTATACATGCTTTCTTTTTTTTTTTTTTTTTGTTTAAGAAGCCGTACCAGTCCTCCTTTGCTTTTGTTAGTGTAATTTGATTTGCACCTAGAACATGTTATCAAACCTAATTTGTAAGAAAAATATGGCATTCACAAAAATTTTCAAAAATTAAAAAATTCATGATTGATTAATTTTTACAAATTAGACTATTTTCAACATGTGAAAATTGTTAATAACTTGGGATATACATTGTTTTATAGAGCTACAGTTCTAAATTTTTCTAACCTGCCTTGCTTTAGTAGGCCATTAGTTGAACAATTTCTTTTCTTCTCTAGACAGTGAAGCATATCAACTCCTTTTCTGACCTCCTTCATTAGTTTCAAGGAATAATTTAATAATATTTCAATCTCTATTTTATGTATCAGAATTATTTTTTTGAGGAAAAAATAAAAAGGAAAGTTAATATTTGTACTTTTTCAATGTGTGAAATTATTAATACCTTTTTTCTTAGACTATCTTGCCTTAGCACACCGCTAGCTAAACAATTTTTTTTTCTGGTTTGAACAGTGAAATATATCAACTTCTTTTCCGACCTCCTCCATTAGCTTGGACCTCTTCTGAAACAGTTTAATAAATTTGGTTCATCATTTTATATATGAGAATTATTTTTGTGGAAAAATAAAAAAGAAAGCTAATATTTATACTATATAATTGATCACATAATTTTCTATCAAAGAGTAGTTGCAGAGAAAAAGTTGACAATCTTGTGATTTGAATATTATTCTTGGATTGATAGATGCAACTTTTCATGCCTTGTTTGACTGAGTACATTTTTCATTGTACTGCTTTCGTTGCTCATCAATCAATAAAGCATACCAATTGTTATTTTGTTCTCTTGCATCACCATGTAATCTTCTTTTTTCTTTCTTTTCACTAATCATTTTGAATACAAAGAAAGTCAGACTTATTCTAATGTAGTATTGGTTTGTACTGGCCCTTCTATTTGAATAGTTTAATTGAATATTTTGAGTACCAAATGAGAAGCAAAATCTGTTGAGTCATAATATTTTTTAGATTTCTCGACTTACATAGAGCCTTCAAAATCAAATTAAAGAAATAATAAAATTTTGGCTACAAAAGTTACCCTGAACTTCTTATTTGCAAATTCATACATAGTTAAAAGACCGCGATTTTTCAAATCCCCCAAGGTATGTAAGACTCCATTTCCTCAAACTATTTAGATGTTATAGAAATACTATTTTCGTTTGTTATGTGTGTTAGTAAATATGTCATTATCAATGTCTTGAAGAGTTCGAAACTGCCTGTGTCTCACTTTATATTATGACTATTGCAAAACTTGTGAAGAAATATTAATGTATTCTTAGATTTAGTTGTGTACATTAGCTATTGGCTATAGATTACCAATAGATTTCTTTTCTCTTTGAATTGCAGCAAAATGTCCCCTAATAGAATTTTTTATAGACACCAATAGTAATACTATAGATATATCTTACATGCCAAATTAAGCATAATTTTAGCACAAGTAGTTTTTATACACAAGTTATGAAAGGTGGTTAAAAAATTATAGTATTTTATATGCTAACCTTTTCTTTTCCTCCTTTTCCTTGTCCATTGAATATGGTTCCTGCATGGCTTGGTTAACACAAATGACTTGATTTGCTTAAAGTAATATGAATCAAGCACTACTTTATTGCTGCCAATAAAAATGTTTGTCTTCCCTTGGATTTCAATGGCATGAATTAGGATTTGAGTGATTTGGATGTTACCTTTGGTATCGTTTCAATTGTATTTTTAGCTTTTTAATTCATTTGCCATTAACTTTAAGGCATTTTATGAATAGTTTTTAGTTTTTTTATTCATTTACCATTCACGTTATATCATTTTATAAATAGTTTTCAGTTTTTTTCAGTTTTTCTTGTATTAAGGGATTGCTATTAATGATAATAATAGGTTGATGATAATGATGGGTTGCTATTTTCAGTTTTTCATCAAGCATATATGATGAGTTGCTATTTTCAGTTTTTCATCAAGTATATATGACACAATTAATTTTGGTCATTAAAAATTCATAATGAAACTTTAACCCACAATTAATATTATGTGCAACTTTAACATCAAATTAAGAAGGGCATATTTGAAATGACAAAAAATAAGATCACAATAATACTTACTCTCAAAGTACCAAGACTCATGGTACTCTTATATAAGAAAAATAAAATGTTTGCTTCTCTTGGATTTCAGTAACATGAATTGGGATTTGAGTAATTTGGATGTTATCTTTGGTATCATTTCAATTGTATTTTTAATTCATTTGCCATTAAGGCATTTTATAAATAATTTTCAGTTTTTTTTATTCATTTGCCATACACTTTATATCATTTTATGAATATTTTCAGTTTTTTCCAGTTTTTCTTCTATTAAGGGATTGCTATTAATGATAATGATAGGTTGTATGATAATGATGGGTTGCTGTTTTCAATTTTTCATCAAGTATAAATGATACAATTAATTTTGGTCATTAGAAATTCATGATGAAACTTTAACCTATAATTAATATTATATGAAACTTTAACATCAAATTAAGAAGGATATAATTGGAATAACAAAAAATAAGATCACAACATTTTTATTCATTTTCCATTCACTTAAGATCACAACATTTTTTATTCATTTGTCATTCACTTTATATCATTTTATGAATATTTCAGTTTTTTTTCACTTTTTCTTATATTAAGGGATTGCTATTAATGATATTGATAGGTTGTATGATAATGATTGGTTGTTATTTTTTATTTTTCAGCAAGTATATATGATACAATTGATTTTGGTCATTAGAAATTCATAATAAAAATTTAACCACAATTAATATTATATGAACCTTTAACATCAAATTAAGAAGGGCATAATTGGAATAACAAAAAGTAAGATCACAATAATGCTTACACTTACACTCCAAAGTACCAAGAGTCATGGTACTTTTATATAGAGTATAGATAGAATATCTTCTACCTTTTCTTTTTCTCTTTTTTGTTTTTAATGTTACAAAATTGTGAATCAGATGCCTACCCAAAACATGTAGTGGATAAGAAATGTTGTCTATACAAATCAAACATGTTAATTCAGGTAAGCCAATATTTTGACAGAATTTCGCATAAAGAAATATACAAGTTTATAAGATGGATACATGAACTGTAAAATACTTTAAATCTGGTAATTTAGTCAAATTGCAATCCCAGAGCCAAGATTGAGAAGATTGATGAATTATTGCTATGGATCCAAAAAAGTCATGAATGGGCCCTTCTTCTTGCCTGTGTTTTTGTGGTTCTAGACATTAGTAGAATAGTCATAAAGGGACATTTTTCTTGCTTGTCTTTCTGTGCTTCTAGAAATTGGAACAATCATAAAGGGCCCAATAACCTTGACACACCCGCACCAATAATTGTTTAAAATCTATCAATCCCATCGTATTAACTCTCGAAAACCTTAAGAGTTATGTACCAAAAACTTAAAGAGTTGGAATTGCACCCACCAAATGCTTCAGGTTTTGGGAGTTAACATTAAGAGAGATTAGGGAGGTGGTCAGGCAAAATGTCAATTTTATGATTTTTGTCCCTACCAACAGCACATGCACGACATTTTGAACAAATTTCCATCTAACTTAATTGAAGATTCTGATGGAATTTGATAGAAATGGGCTGATTGAATCACTTTGAATAGTTTAGTAGATTGATTGATGCAAAAAAAAAAAAAAAGAAAGAAAGAAAGAAAAAAACCAAAATAAAAAGTTTTGAAGAATGTGAAATATTTTAGTGGATTGCAGTAGATTTTATCCTTGTATTTTTATTTATTTGTTTATTTATATTTATTATTTGAAACACGACCCTTTTCTAGTGGAAGGTGTCTAAGTTGTTAGTCATGCTTTCTATTTTTGGGCCAAAACAGGTGATTGTGGTTTATATTTACTAATCCAAGTGATTGTGGCTTCCAGGAAAGAAAACGTATTTATGGTTTGGGCCAAGGCTTGCAACCTGATCTTATAAAGGAAGTTACACAAAAGTCTAATGTTTTCCCTAAGCTCCGCGGAAGTCTGTTACTCTGCGATCTTTACCAACTAAACAAGCAGCCTGAAACTTATGAGTTCTGGATGATGCCAAAATCCTTGAATTCTAGCTGTCAGACAACTAATTCCAGAACTCCTATCTTAAAATCTGGCAGCCTTTTCCTATTTTCACTGGCATAATAAAGCAAGCTAACAGCATTCATCATCTTTGAGGTCTTAGTTTCATGGAGTAATATGTTTGTTTTAACAATTAAAGTTTGCAAGATAAAAGGAAAAAAAAATCTCAGAAAAATTCTATATTCAGTTGAGTTTATATGTCCTGAAAGGTATTTATTTCATATTTGTAGTTTGCTCGCCATTGTTGACAATCTTCCGAACCTCACCACCTCTTTTCCCGTCCTTTCAATTCTTCTGCGTTTTGGCGCCTGCCATTTATGTTTCAGCATGATATATTAGGTGGAGGTTGACCAAATGAGTTGGAGGAGGGACAAGATTTTCTCCATGCAGTGAGGCAAATATGTGTTGGGAGTAGTCCAGACCAAATTGGGCGGCAAAGAATTTTGCGACAGTTCAATGCCCTCCACATTTCTGTCACCCTCTTTTATGTGCTTTTGTTAAACGTCAGCGGTGTTGAATCATGAGACATATAACATTACTGTCGCCACCGGCCAATCTATACTAGCTTCAGAATCGAAAATTGGGTTCATATTAGCATATGTACCTGCTCTCCCTTTGAATGCCCTTCAGTTGAGGGCAGTCTCTTCCTTTGAATGCCCTTCAGTTTTAGAACAAAAGGAAGCTTTGTTCTAAAACTGAAATTAATTAGTGAAAGCCTCCTCATTTATATACTTATATCAAATGCATTGAGGATTTTTCTGTGTTGGAGAATATATGCAGTTCATAACTGCATGTTTCTTTACAAATATTTTTATTGTTATTAAATGTTTAAATCCTTATAATTCATTTAGTGAAATGTTTTGCATTCTAAACGCAATTTCCAAACTTTCATGGAAGTTGGATTATTTGCACTATGAGTTGTGACATAAAATTGCATAAAATTGTGGCCACAAAAATGGTAAATCAATACTGAATGATAGGAATAAAGTAGGGAAAGTGGTGCAATTAATTGATTCGCTAAATGGAGGAAGATCAAATAAATGTCCATGCCCATTTTAATAATCTAAAAAGCTTCAAAACGTAATCTGAAATCGTGACTATGAATTACCAGTCATAATTTTGTACGATAACAGTATTGACAAATCCTCAACAGACCCTGTTTACAAATAGCATTTTTCCTATTCTCATAAAAACCAGAAACAAAAATAAATCCATTTGGATTAGTTATTTTTTAAGGCATTTTTCAAAACACTACTGTAGTATTTGAAATGTGAATTAATAAAATTACTGTAAATGTCTTTGGAATGTTTTTAGAATTATATTTTAGGGGTAATTCTAGAATTAAAAATTTATTTGGATTATTTTTTTAAAAATTGCCCTTCTTCTTCTTCTCCCTCCCCTCGCACCACCAACCATCCCCACCACCACCTATTGCAACCCCTCCCCTCCATCCTTCTCTATTTTCTCCCCTTCCCCTCCCCTCCCCTCCTCTCCCCGCAACTCCCCTCCCTCTTCCCACGTGGTGAGAGGGAGGGAGAGAGAGGGAGAGGGAGGGGGGACAGAAGGTGTGATGGCGATAGGTGGTGGTGGGGATAGGTTGGAAGAAGAAGGAGTAATTTTTTTATTTATGTATGTGTGAGTTGTTTTTAAAATATTTGTTTGGATTAGTATTTTTGGAATTATTTTTAATTAATGTATTACTATAACATTTAAAATATAAAATATAAGTTTTTCAAAAAAAAAAAACATACAATCCAAACAGAGACTTGTTTGATATTCAAGACCGTGTTTCTAGATGCCTTTCTCGGCTTTTCAGCGAAGATCAAGTATAGTATCTGTTCTTGTAAGCTTAACATCTGATACGTGGGCCATGGTCCTACATGATATTAACTCAATTTTTCTAGAGGGAAGGCCCACCAGGGTAGCTTGCTATCGAGGCCTTCGAAGTTTGAGCTATGCCCATGCTAGGGGCGGCAATTAGGTTAGGTTATGGGTTGGCAGGTCAGCGGGTTGGTAATAGGTCAATTTAAATCTGATCCGAAAAATTAAATGAGTAAGTTTTCTTAATCCGAACCTGACCCATGAAAATAACGGGTCACCGAACCCACTTGAGATCCTTAATTTATAAACGGGTTGGTGGGTCAACCCGCAAATCTGTGGGGTTGACCCGAACCCGACCTGTTTTCTTTTCGGATTTATCGGGTTCGACTCGATTCTGACCCGACTCATGAAAGTTTGACCCAAACCCATTATTTTGTGTTAGGTACGTGTAGTGTTTTTGAATCCTGTTGGAAATTGCCACCCCTAACCCATACGTTGCGCTGCTGCAGGGACCTGGTGCACCCTATCAACCCAAAAAAAAAAAAAAAGACCATGCTTCTAGATAGTGACGTTGAGTGTGTAAGATTTTTTTTTTTAATCTTTTCATCTTTGCCTCACATCTTTTTTATCATCAAATATCAAAGACAAGATTCAAACCCTATTCCTAATTGTCAGACGCAAAATTTAAACCTGAATCTAATGGTGAGAAAAACTCTAAAAATCCTTCCCTAACCATTCGAGTGACCCCATCTATTAGTCAAAATTATAACTTAAACATTAGTATGATACAAGATTATTTGGAATGGACACAGGTGGCTAATTAATGCATTATGTATTTTGAACAATTATAGCTGTTGGATGTATGTCAAGTTCTACTCTTTCAACCCCTTCTCTAAATTTTTCCAAATTCACTTTTTCACTTTCAAAAGTTTCTTTTAGTTTTTTTTTTTTGAAGAATATTTTAGTTGCTTTTATTATGACTTGTCGTAAATCACAGTTTGATTGTCAATATGGCTTTGTTTGAATTAGTTATTTTTGGAGGTATTATTTAAAAAAACTACTATAACACTTGGGTTGTGAAATACAATTGTTGTAAATGTTTTTAGAGTGCTTTTGAAAGTGTTTTTTTACGATTATTTTATAGGGATATTTTTAAAATCTAAAATTTATTTGGGGCATTTTAAAAAATTAACCCACAGCCTACGACCACGACCACTTCCAGCCCTCCCTCGTCGTCGTCGTCGTCCTCCTCTCTCTCTCTCTCTCTCTCTCCCCCTCCCCTCCTAGTCACAGGTCGCAACGGGATCTAATCATCAATGACCACAAGAGAAGGGGAAGACGATTGTGGGGATGGGAGGGGAGGGGGAGGAGGGAGCGGAGAAAGAAAGAGAGGGAAGAGAGGAAGAAGAGAGGAGAGGGAAAAGGAAGGAGAGGAGGGAGGGGGAGAAAGAGAGGGAGGAGGAGGAGGTAGGGATGGCGGTAGATGATGGTGGGGGATGGGTGGTTGTGGAGGAACGGTGAAAGAAGAATGGCTAATTATTTTTATTTGTTTGTGTATATATAAGTTGTTTTTGAAATATTTATTTGAATTAATATTTCTGAATTTGTTTTTTATTGGTGTATTAATCTAATATTTGAAATATGAAATACAAGTTTTTCAAAATACAGTAAAAAACAAGAAATCCAAATGGAATAATCTTACTCAATTTGTTACATTTGAGTATTCGAGTTGATTGGCTAGTCTTTTGTGTTCTTCTACAACATCAGCCCACGCCAAAGTAAGATTATAGCAGTTTCCTGAGCCGTCTCAGTCTGCTTTAGCTGTAGCTGTCACACAGTCAAACGTACGAAAGGCTCGAGATTGCCCTACAGTATGAGACGTGGATATTTAACTCCAAACCAGCACGGATTTTATTGTTTCCCTAATTTCCGTGTCCCATCTTAACTTTATTTTATATGACCACGAGTAAGCTATTGAAGGTTGTATCAATACATTGCTTAATTGAAGTTTGGTCTTACTTAATCGAATCATAACTTATGATTTCCACCTAAAACTCACACAAAATTCCACATGAATTTTATTCAGTTCCATTTCATCTCTACACTCACAATAGTTTTAGAAAACACAAGCCATGTTCATAAACTTTTCCAGGTTTAATGCACTTAAGAGTTATCCATATTTGAAAGCGTTGTTTATATGTGTTTTAAATGTCATGTCCTCAATGTTCACACATACATGCCCTTAAAAAAAATTCTAATAAGGAACGAGCGAAATTTAAGAAATGGGATTGAGGAAGGAAGATTTGAACACGTACGCCCCTCCAGGGTTTGCAATACTAGTGATTGTATGCAAAAACAGTTGTTCGAAAATTTACTTACCAAAGAAATATTAGTGTTCAACATTAGCACATAAAATTTTCTCCTTTAACTAAAATTTCCACTTTATGTTTGTTTTTCCAACTTTATTCATTTAGTGCAGTAAAGTTTGGTAGTCCAATAGGGTTTATAAAGTTTGAATATCCTTCTAATTTTATGATAAAATTGTTAGGAGCTGAAGATGTTATGGGAATTTCTAATTAAATTGGCTTGAAGGTCCTCAATTGTACCATAAAGGGCCAAAAAAAAAAAAAAAGAGCTTTGTTCTAAAATCCGAAATATGGAACTAGGTACCAAACTCTCATGTACTATCTTATCACATGGCAACGTAGAAACTTCTGTGGTCCATTGCGTTAGAGTTCCCACTTCCTTTCCTTTCTTTTTTGACCCCATGTAAATGCACAAAACCAAGCTTACCATCGCCCCAACTACACTATAAATATGCGCACAACAAAGGTCGAAATTTGACAAGAAACCATCGCAAAAACCACAAGATGGAAACCACCTATCTATCAAAGCTTACCGTGTATTCTCCTTATCTTCTTCTTCTTCCTCTTCTTCTTCTTCTACTAGGAGCACTAGTATCATGGCAGGTGTTGAACTGGGCATGGTTTAGGCCGAAGAATCTCGAGAAACGTCTGAAAGAGCAAGGTTTCAAGGGAAACCCTTACAAGGTGGTCCATGGAGACTTCAAGGAAATATCAACCTTGCACACAGTAGCCCAATCCAGGAATCTTAATCTCTCTGATGACATCGTACCAAGAGTTATACCCCACTTCCTTGGAGCCATTGAGAAATATGGTATTGATTGTTCTTATCAGCTTTGATTCTGTCTCTGTCTCATCACCTAATTTTTTTTGAAAGGAATAGTAAATATTCATTAATCAAAAGATTATGTACATAGCAAATGTCCTGCCTACTGGCCGTTTACTGCATCGATCCCGTTCTAGAAAGGGCAAAAGATACTTTTTTTTTGGGGGGAGAGGGGGGTGGGGGTGGTAATTGAAATGTTTTAGTGGATTACAGTAGATTTTCCCCTTTTTTATTTATTTATTTTTTTGAAACACTACCCTTTTCCAGTGGAAGGTGTTTAAGTCATTGGTAATACTTTTATAATCCAAGTAATTGTGGCTTCCAGGAAAGAAAACGTATTTATGGTTTGGGCCAACGCCTGCCGTGGTGATCATGGACCCTGATCTAATAAAGGAAGTTACACAAAAGTTTAATGTTTTCTGTAAGCTTCGTGGAAATCCCCTTGGCAAATTATTGGGTCAGGGACTGGTGAGCTATGAAGGAGACAAATGGGCCAAACAGAGAAAGCTCCTCAATCCAGCTTTCCACGTTAAGAAATTGAAGGTTCTCTCTAATTTAATTATTTTTTCTAACCGGCCGGGTGACGTGTAAAAACTTGTTAGTGCAAGTAAATTGCAGCAAAATTATCATATAAATTCACATGCTCACAGTTATTTTCTCCTAAAATTGAAAACACTATCTGTATTGGACAGTCCTTAGCTAATTGCATCATTTATTTACTAAGTAGCCTTCAACGGAGTGTTTTCTTTGGCTGATTTTCTTTATCTGTTATGGATAAATAGCTTATGCTCCCAGCCTTTCATAAAAGTGCAAGTGAGATGGTGACGAAATGGGAGAATATAGTTTCAGCAAAGGGGTCGCCTGAATTGGATGTTTGGCCCAATCTTCAAGCTCTTACCAGCGATGCAATCTCTCGAACAGCATTTGGCAGCAACTATGAAGAAGGAAGAAAGATCTTTGAACTCCAAAAAGAGCAAGCTGAGCATTTGACGCAGATAGAATGGTCGGTGTACATCCCAGGATATAGGTACATTTTTCACGAATTCTTAATGGTTTGACAATCATGATTGGACGACAAAGATCGTGAAAGACGGCTTAAAATGAGGTTTCTAACATTTGAGATATACCCAAGTAATTTAAAAATGGAGCCAAAAATATTTTTGCAAACATAGTTTGTTCTTCCCTTTTTTGTTTTGATATACTATGATCTATTTTAGGTTCTTGCCAACCAAAAGGAACAGAAGAATGAAACAAATTGCCAAAGAAGTTAATGGCTCAATTAGGGAAATGATCAACACAAGAAAAAATGCACTGAGAGGAGGAGAAGCCGGCCCTGATGACTTGTTGGGATTGATGCTTCAATCCAATTCTCAAGAAATCGAGAAGCGTGGAAACAAGGACTTTGGGATGACTACCAAAGAAATCGTTGATGAGTGCAAGCTGTTATATTTTGTTGGCCAGGAGACTACTTCAGTGCTTCTGGTTTGGACAATGGTTTTACTCTGCAGGTACCCCGAATGGCAGGAACGCGCTAGAGAAGAGGTCTTGCAACAATTTGGAACCAAGGATCCAGACTTTGATGGGCTAAATCACCTCAAAATTGTAAGTCATTCTTTTTCCTTTAAGAACACAAAAATAGACATACTAATGGCAGGAGAGACATAATAAAGATGTTCATCGAAGCTTCTCATCTACAAAGACATCTAATTACTGTGATTTTTTTTTTTTTTTTTTTTGTGGATTCCCTTCTCATAGGTCACCATGATCTTGCATGAGGTTTTAAGGTTATGTCCACCAGCGGCTACAATTAGTCGAAGAACTGTTGAAGAAGCTAAATTAGGAAATTTAACTCTCCCCGCTGGAGTGCAACTCACCTTACAAATAATGCTGATGCATCATGCCCCTGATATATGGGGCGAGGATGTGAAGGAATTTAAGCCTGAGAGGTTTGCTGAAGGAGTATCACATGCAACAAAGGGCCAGGTTGCATACTTGCCATTTGGCTGGGGACCTCGCATTTGCATTGGACAAAATTTTGCCATGTTGGAAGCAAAATTGGCAACGTCCATGATTCTGCAACGCTTCTCCTTTGAACTTTCCCCATCTTATGCTCATGCTCCTCGAGAAGCTCTAACACTTCAACCCCAGTACGGAGCTCACTTGATTTTGCAGAAGATATAGTTTTTGTTTGATATGACCTGTCAGTCCCTATGGCAGCAGATTATTTTTCAACGAAATAAAGCTCCCCTTGTGTGTTTACATTTGCTTGTATATCAGTGAGTTGATTAATTACGTTCCCTGCGTCCCCTTCTAGTATTATTACTTTATGCTGAAATCTGGAAGCCGTTTTAAATATTTAATGTCTTCTATTGACTGTTCCATCCAAGCCTTCTTCAACCTCTGCCCTCTGTACTCTGTATGAATTCATCAAAGAGAAAAACCCCACCAATGAATATGGTTTTACCTATAAATGAATGTCCCACAACAATGTCCCGAATAAATACTTCCACTCCAGCTGCTTCCAAAGCATGAAATGTGGCACGATCAACATTAATCTTCAACTTATGCACATTTGGCGGAGTCCCAATGAATTGTTTTTTACTTCTCCCTCTCAGCTTCTATCCTTCTGTCTGAGAAGCCTTGGTTGTAGTCCATTTTGCTTGATATATATTTTAGTTTTGTTGCATGTCTTCCTTTTCTTTTTTCAATACTTATATAACTTAATAAATATAATTCAAAACTTTTCGGCATAATCGATGCAAGTGTCATTTTAGCTCTTTTGAGAGATTTGGATCATATAACTCAGGGCTTAAGAATAATATATATTTTTCCCCTTCAAAAGCCAAAGGTCGATTCTCTTACTTTTGATATCTTGCCCGATTTTAATATTCACCTCTTTCTCTCCCATCTTAGAATTTTGTATACAATACTAATAATTGGTTTTGTTTCCATATTTTCTAAAACAAAACTCATTATCTCCACCCTGAACTTGATAGTGATGAAAACTTTAACAACTCTCCTCCAACCACTAAGCCGACCCTAGTGGTTTATCTTCAATCTAGTTAATTATTTCCAATGCCTCACATACAAATTCCATCCAAGAGCTATCATGGGTATGATTAACGCTTAGTTAATACACACTTTTGGGTACCACTGCACTTATTTTTTTGTGTCCAATAAGCATTTACTAAGATATTTAAATTATACTTAACCTATTAGCTTATATTTATAAACTTTTCTTATTAAATTATACATTTTTAAAACATTAATACTTGAACTACATGCTATTTAATGGGCACTCATCAGACAAATGCTTTGTAAAAATAGTATAATCATGAACACTGTAAGTTTGAGAGTTACAAGCATATCTCAGAAATTTGATTGTATTTTAGTATAACTAAACTTTCTGATTAGCCTCCAAGCTGTAGTAAGTTATTCTTCTACTTTTATTTCTAAAATTTAAGTGCTTTCTTCTAATTAGCTTCCAAGAATTTTCTTTTATCTATGTTTCTTTCATTTGAATCCCGTCCATTTATGTTCCGGATTTACCTACGGAGAGAATATGTGGAATCCTGGACGGCTACTTACTTAGTGCCACTTGCTTCTCAGAACCTGTATGTAAAAAACTAAAAGCATTCATCTTCCAAGAACAGATAATGAAACCTTTCTGGGGTCGCAATTGCAGTTTCATGTGGTACATTTCTTCTTCTTTGGTTGGCCTGGGAAATTCTGAATTTTGTTTGGTTCAAGCCGAAGAAGATGGAGAAGTACCCCAGACAACAAGGTTTGATTGGAAACTCCTACAGAATATTGATTGGAGGCGCCAAAGAGATGTAGAAGATGATTCAAGAGGATATGTCCCAGCCACCTAGTTTAACTGATGATATGGTCCCCAGAATCCTGTCTCCATTGTTGAAAGCCACAAACACCTATGCATGTCCCCAAAATCACTGCCAATAACCTTCTCTCTAAATAACTTTTATAGAGATAATGATACGCTTTTAATCCTTGTAGAAATATATCATTGACAAAATAATTCACCATCTATGCTTGATGGGAGATCAAATTTAGTCAACGTATCAAATGATTTCACTTGGTACTAGGGTCAAGAATTATCTTCCATCATCTAATGGTGAATTTTAACTCAAGGATATGGATATTGCCCTGACTTTCTTGGCATAACAATAATTTCTTGTGTATAGAAAAGTGATATTACAGCTAATCAGCTACTGTTAATAGAGACCTTTCATTTGCTTAGATAATCAAGAAAATCAATAATGTCATTATGAATAGGCCTGTCAACCGACTGGATCCTTTCATTTGCTTAGATAATTAAGAAAATCAATAATGTCATTATGAATAGGCCTGTCAACCGACCGGATCTAGGCCGGTCTAGATCCGGTCCTAACCCAGACCCGGTCCGTTTTTTTCGGATCCGAAACATATCCCAGACCTATTTACCCAAATCTGACCCGGATTTGTTTTATTTATAAATAAAACGGGTCAAATATAGATTTATATGTTCGACCCGTTTCAGACCCATATCCGATTAGTATAATTATTTTGATAAAAAATTATATGTTTTATTAAAATTTGCTACTAATCTACTTGTTTTTAAATTAAAAATAATTTTCTATAAATTAAATGATCCTTAAAATTAATTTATTCATGTTATATTAATAAATTTTATTTATAATTAAAATTATCATACTTAATTAATTTTTTTACAATAGATATACCCGACCCAGATCCGGATCCGAGATCTGAATCCTCTACATTGAGACCCGTCCTGATCCGAATATGGATCCAGGTCTTTATATTCCATGGCGGATCCGGATCTGAAAATACCAATTCCGACCTAAATCCGACTTGTTGACCGCCCTAATATGAACTACAACTGCAGTTAATATTACTGTTGTGCAATTATACTCACAGTTCCAACCTAGTGGATACTTGCAAGTTGTATACATTATTGATGAGACAATTTTCATAATTGTCTTGCCAACCAAAGAGGGAGAGAAGAAAGTCAACACAAACAGCTGAGAAAAGTTGATGGTTCAATTGGGAGAAATTATCAATGCCAGGAAAAAATGCAAATGAAAATAGGGAAATTATGCCTTTAAGGTTGAGTTGTCGGTGGTTGTTACTTGGAATCCAATGCCTACGAAATGGACAGTAGAGAATTAGAAACTAATACCGACGGATGTTAGCAAATAAAAGGGACTTGTATTCCTTAACCATGAGATTTTAGGTTCAAAGTCCATGGGAATGGAAAAAAACAATGTTGGAAGAGCTCACCCTTCAAAAAGGGTTCGACAGTAGTTCGAGCAGATTAGTCACAGACCGTAAAACGGATGCGGATACCTGTGGTTTATAACAAAAAAAAAAATAGAAACTAATGCAAGCTACTCTACCTCACTGGGCAGCAACCACCTCGTTCTGTGCTGATTGTTTATTTTGGTCAATGCTCTTATTAAAACGGATGTAGATATCTGTGGTTTATAACAAAAAAAAAAAAAAATAGAAATTAAGGCAAGCTACTCTACCTCACTGGGCAGCAACCACCTCGTTCTGTGCTGATTGTTTATTTTGGTCAACGCTCTTATTATGCAATCGGACAACCACATATAGTCTGGTTGAATTTTTAATAGCCATGCGAGTACAAATTTCTGCGCCGAGATTGTGATTGGCTTATTACATGAAGCAAATTCATGGCTTTTGCGAATCTTTTTGAGTCCTGATCTGATTATCTCTAGGTACAGCACAACTTGTCGCTTTGGCGGACCAGTTGAGGGCAACTTTTCTGTTAGTTTTTGGGTCCACTTCTTGTCATCCTAAAAACAATCGAGCTCTCTTGCTTCTTTTTGTGATTAAAAGATGCTCTGCTTGTCATCTCCGACCACCACTATAAATCATGGGACAAGAATGGTTGACAAAAGACGAGAGAAAATTCATCAAACATCAGAGATAAATGGAAACAGTCTCTAATTATATCTCGGTAATTCAAGTGGTGGTTTCTTCTTGTTTTCTTCTTCTTTTAGCAGTTGTAGCATGGAGAGTATTAAACTGGGCATGGTTGACGCCCAAGAAGCTGGAGAAGTGTCTCAAGAAACAAGGTCTCAACGGGAGACCTTACAAACTGCTCTTCGGAGACTTCAAGGAGATAAAATCGTCGTTCGCAGAAGCCTACTCCAACCCCATTAATCTCTGTGACGACATCGTACCAAGAATTTTACCTCATCTCTTTGAAGTCGTCAAGAATTACGGTACGTCCTTGTCAGCTTCGCTTTCTTATCGTCGTCCGTTAAAAGAGTCAAGGAAGAAAGCAAGTGGCTTCACAATTTGTTCAATATTGGCTGTACTTTCAAGATTCCCACTGTGTGGCCAGGAATTTTATTTTTTTTTGGGTAAAAAAGGGGCTAAGTTTTTATTCACTGTCGATGTAATAGATTTTTTTTATACTAACAAGTATAGATACATGATGCCTGTACAAAAAGTGAATTTCAAATTTGAAATTGGATTATGTGAAATGCATTTGTACCTGCTAGTATATCTGCTGATATTGCATAAAAAATTACTCTTAAAAAGCCTAGACCAAGTTTACAATTTTGTTGAGTAAATGTAGCAAGTAAACAATAAATTTTCCTATATTTTTTAAGTAAATTGTGTTATTGCTACTTTAGATTGTCAGCTGGGTTTATTTTCAAGTACAGACCACTTGGATAACTTTATATAATGATGTTGAGTGCACACTCGATATATATACAATTTAGAAGAAATCACTTTTTATATAAAAGAATCTAATATAAATTTTATCAACCAAAAGGAAACTTTGCTCTTTTAATAGGTTTTTAAATAGAAGAATCATTAACTTGATGGTTACAATGCTTGTATATGGTTTATGCAGGCAAGACATGTTTAAATAATTAAGGTGAAAATTAATTGTGGTACGCTGATTGACAATATGAACAACATGTGATGAGATAGTAAAAGTAAAACTAAGTTTTATAGGGTAAAGTTAAATTTTTTAAAATATAATAATAAAAATTTTACACTAAATCCAAGGCTCTCCCAATATGTTGTAATTTATACATCTCTTTGAGTGAGAGAAACTAATTTGTATTTTTAAGTTTTTATCATGCGACAACATCTATAACCTATTCTATTCGACTCTAAGGGAAAGATGGAGCCCAATTAGACCACGTGATAGATTAGGAGGAGAGAATCATTCTAGAACAGAAGAGTACACTATTATGCATTTTGTGAATTTTTAAACTAATTTTGCATCATCATATGGCATTGTCTTTTAATTGAAAAAACTAATTTTGTATCATCATATGGTATTGTCTTTTAATTGAACTGGTTGTGCTTCGCAGGTAAAAGTTCATATATATGGTTTGGGCCAAACCCAGCAGTGCTGATCACGGACCCTGAACACATTAAGGAAGTCACAGAAAAAATTTATGTTTTCCAAAAGCCTCATGAATTTCCACTGACCGACTTGCTGGCACAAGGTCTATTTTCCTTCGAAGGGAATAAATGGAGTAAACAACGAAAACTCCTTAGCCCAGCTTTCCACATGGAAAAATTGAAGGTTATTCTATTTCGTTTTTCTTTGATTTTAGGGAAATTGGCAAATTTTTTAGGCAAATTTACAAAAAAAAATCATCCCTCACATTTTATGGTTTGTCTATCCCCATCCTTCACTTTTGAATTGATCCATTTACGACATAAAAGTTCGAGGTGGTCAAAAATACCCAAAATCCATTAGAATCCCATACCCAAAATTTATTTGGACAGGATAGGTATTTGAAATATAGGATTGGACCTTATTGTGAATATACCCAATAATAACCATTTAAAATATGAATTTGTTTCGAATTTATTTGGAACTCCCATGGGTATTTATTAAATCAATAACAAAATGCCAAACAATCTTTCTTTTCATTTCTCCACCACCTTTTTTAATCCCATTTTATTTTCATTGTCTCTTTTATTTATCAGTTTCTAACAAAAATGCATAGACATAACATGTCTTGAATTTATTTTGGTATATTAGAAGGTAGAACTTGGGAAACTTTGACATTTGAAAGAGTAAGATTTAATTCAGGCAAAAAAAAAAAAAAACGGAGCAAGCATGCACTGTACTCTTGTTGAGAGATATTTACTTACTAAAGGTATTACAAAATCTCTCAATCTCTCAAATACTTTTCCTTCTTGATTTTTTGCTTGATGCTAATTTTCCTTCTTTTTCGCTTGGACAAGAATACATAAATTCTTTACACACCAATTGTTTTATTATCCAATCACTTACTTTTGGCATGTAAACAAATTCAAAAAATTGTTAGATTGGGTCTTCAAGATTAAAGAACAAAATAACGTATATGAGTAGATGGATTTTGATGAGAACTAAATTTTGGTGATCAATAAAATTTTATATAATCAGCAAGAACTCCAAAAAAAAAAATCATCTACTTATATGAAGTTGGTCTTTTATAAATTTTGCATTTAGAAATATTTATTTAGTTTGAAAAATTATAGCATAATTAGTAAAGAAGAGTGTATAACTTTTACAAAGTTAAACAAATTAACTAAATGTTATAAAAAGAAAAGCCAATAGTGAGACATTTGATTGAGGAAGAAAAAAGTTTTTCTTACCAAAAAAAAAAAAAGGATTGATTGGGTATTTGGGTGGGATCAAAATGGGCATAACCCATTTTAGTCTAACCCATATTAGTTACATAACTAATATGGGACTATTTGGATATAACTCATATTTTACGGTTCCAATTAAGTTTCGCCCAAATCCCACCCATCTCGCCTGTTTGCCATCTCTAATAAAAATAAAATGCACTAATTTGGTTTCAAAACCTAATTCCGGTTTTGATCATCATTTGGTTTCAAAACCTAAAATTAACCTAATTCCGGTTAATTTTGTTTGCCTTAATTGAACCATCATTAATACGTCCACACGATCCATTTTGAAGGGACCAAAGAGATCTAATCATCCCACGTAACAATACACTAATTATTTGGTTTCAAAACCTAATTCCGATTAATTCTTTTGCCTTAAACTGTCATTGCTACCTAGTAAATTGGGTAAGTGAACGATTCTAAGTAAAGAACTTTCACGATTAAAAGGAATTGGTGGTTCTTTTTCTTCCATTTTTTAAATTAAACTAAGAGATTGAAATAGATTAGAAGATGATGACCTCGTATATTGGGTCTTATATGCGTAGGTTAAAATCCCTAATTTCACTTTAATGCATTTCACTTTTGTGAGGGATGTAAATTTAGTATTTCAAAGTTAAGCAACTAAAAATGTTGAAACAAAGGAAGGAGAGTTGGGTTAGACGGTAAGATAGGAGGTATTGTAAGTAAGAGATTCTAAATTCAAGATCTCTCACTTACTTAAAAAAAAGGGTCAAAAATTAAAAAAAAAAAGAAAAGAAAGTCGAAACAAAAATGTGAGATACGTTTCTTGCATTCTTCCCTATTCTACAACCTGTTGAGTCAAAAATTGTCTATTGACCTTCTCCTTTGAATGTAGCTCATGCTCCCAGCCTTTGAAAAATGTGCAAGTGAGATGCTGAGCAAATGGGAGGATATCGTCGCTCCAGAAGGTTCAGCTGAGTTGGATGTTTGGCCAGATCTTGAAACTCTGGCTAGTGATGCAATTTCCGGACAGCATTTGGCAGTAACTATGAGAAGGGAAAGAGGATTTTTGAACTACAAAGAGAACAGGCTGAGCATTTGATCCAAGCTGCACGATCGTTTTATGTGCCAGGCTTAAGGTATAGCCATATAACCATCGCCAAGTGCGATCATTTATGTTTTATCTGCACAAGTTTAACATTTCTATTCAAAATACTACACCAAACTGGGGACATAATATCAGAATTTCATGATTGGCCCATCCTCTCATCATTTTTTTGTTTTTGTTTTTGTTTTGGTGTGTTTATCAAATACACTTGGAGAAATCTTGTTTCTACAGATTCTTGCCAACTAAAAGGCACAGAAGAATGATTCAAATAGTGAAAGAAGTTAATGACTTGGTCAAGGGTATAATCGATACAAGACTAAATGCAATGAGGGCAGGGGAATCTTGCGGGGATGACTTACTTGGGATTTTGCTTCGATCCAATTCACAAGAAATTGAGAAGCATGGAAACAAGGACTTTGGCATGAATATCGCTGAACTCATTGAAGAATGCAAGCTGTTCTATCTTGCTGGCCAAGAGACCACCTCTGCGCTGCTTGCTTGGACAATGATCTTATTGAGCAAGTACCCGGTTTGGCAGAGTCAAGCTAGAGAAGAGGTTTTTCAACAGTTTGGCACTAACAGTCCAGACTTCGATGGACTAAATCACCTGAAAATTGTTAAGTTCATCGTTAGATTTTGATTAGAAATGCTAAGGCAGTATCATAATCTTTTGCTTTTTCTAACAAATTACCATACAAAAATCTAACCTGTCTCTTGTAATCACGCATGCAGGTCACCATGATCTTGCACGAGGTTTTAAGGCTATATCCACCGCAACCAAATCTTGAACGGAAAGTTGTTGAAGAAACTAAATTAGGAAATTTTACACTCCCTGCTGGAGTTCGACTACACATTCCAACAATGTTCTTGCACCATGATCCCGAAATATGGGGTGATGATGTGAAGGAGTTTAAGCCAGAGAGGTTTGCTGAAGGAGTCTGGAATGCAGTAAAAGGCAAAGTTGCCTTCTTCCCTTTTGGCTGGGGGCCTAGAATATGCATTGGCCAAAACTTCGCTATGTTGGAAGCAAAAATGGCGCTGTCTATGGTTCTCCAACGCTTTTCCTTTGAGCTTTCACCCTCTTATTCCCATGCTCCTCGTGCAATTATAACAGTTCAACCGCAGCATGGTGCTCATCTGATTTTGCACAAACTCTAGTGGTTATACCAATATTCATTCTGGAGTTGATAATGGTGAGATGATTTTCTGTTTGAAATAAACAGTGATGTCGTTGTATGAATGTGAAAATTATCATAATTTTCTAAAACCAGTGTATGTTGTGTTGACTTGTTACTCCTAATGGCTACAAATACACAGAGAATTATTCCCCATTTCTTTGAGTAGTTAAGAGATGTGGTAAAATTTTCATCATATTAGCTCATTTTCTTTTCAAGTTCAAGTTTTTACACTTTATTTAATATAAAACAACCCTGTTTATCATAATTTTGATGTAGAACGATCAAGAAGGACACTAGCATCTTTGTACGACAAGCCTATTGATTTTAGTTCTAAACTAGGCTTCAGTTCCCCGAGTGCTACTCGGGGTGGCCCTTTTAGTTGTGGTTTTTTTTTTTTGTCAGAATTTTACTTGTGGTTGACTAAGCTCAAATATTCCATAGCAATCTAGAGCTGGTAGATTTAGTTTGCATTTTATGTGGTGAAGTTTAAAGTATGTGTTTTTTCGTTGTCTTAGTGATGAATATATTTTTTTAACTTAAAGGAATTAATGAAGAAAACTGTAAGCCAGTAAGAATTTATCCTAATGTTGCCAGGTTGAGAAAAAGATCAATGGTAGGAGTTGGTTTAATTTATTTATGTGATCAAGTTGAGAGAATAGAGTCTGTTTGTTTCTTTATTTATATTTGCAATTGGTATTTTTGAGTTGAAAGCAATTGATACAAGTGTGTGCCACAAATAATTGACCTCTTGAATAGTCTCAAAAAAAAGATTAATGTGATTCATTTGGATATAGTTTGAAACTGAATGGTGTGAGTTGGTTTAATTTATTTTTTGCTGAATTGCTCAGTTGGAGAATAAAGAGCATTGGGAATTATTAATGGTGACAAGAGGTTATAGTTTTTGATGGTTTAGTTAATTTATATAAATATATTCAAGTCCAGTATGAGGAGAATGTATGCTAAATAGTATAATGATTTGTTTCCAAAAGATGCAGATAATCTGTAAACAATGGAAAACTAAGGAGCGATGGTAATTATTAAAATTAAGAAGTAGTTATATATCGTAATCATCTAATTGATATATAAATGCTAAAGCACTAACATTCAAGAAAGTGGAATTTATATTAAAGATAACGAATTTATATTAAATATTAAAGTGGAATTTATACATTTCGATAACTGAATTAGTTTATACATATCAAAGTAGTAATATTGGAGAAAGCACAATTTATATCAAAAATAATAAACATGCCTGCAGAAACTTGCATGCAGAAACACACACAGATATACATGCATATGCAGAAGACCTTGTAGTTTTTGATAATTCAATTAATTAATAAAAATGTGGTTTTTCCAATAGCAGGCTAATTTTTAAACACATGGAAACTAATAAGCATGGATACATAAACATGCCTAAAATGTGTGTGTATATATATATATATATATATATATATATCTCCGTGTATCTAGATATCCATACATACATGAACGCTAGATAAAAATTTGTTTTTTTTATTTTGCAATAACTCATAACAAGCAAATGCATGTTAAATGGTATAGTGTTTTTGTACATTATTATTAAAAGCAATATATATATATATATATATATATATACGCAGCAATTATTATTAAAAGCAATATATAATAATTATTTAAAATAATAATAATTATTATTATTAATTACTATTAATAATTAACAAGTGCTTTTAATATATATACATGCCGTTTTATTTCACAGCAATTGAGTTTGAGGAATGCATGCTTCTTTTTTTTTAAAAAATCTAGGTAATTTTGAATAGGCAAGGAGTAAAAGAGTGTGAGCACTTGTTAATTATTAATAGTAAGAAGCTGATATACATTCTAATCACGAAATTAAATGCTGATTTGTATCTATATATATATATATATATGTCTCTATAGTGTGTGTGTATATATATATATATTAAAAGCTATACGGAAAGGAAAATCACAAGGGGACTAAACATAACACCCCAAGTTAAATAAAATCTGAAAGAGGCACATATAGATAATATATATACACATATATAAATATACATTAAAAAGTTGGAGGATTATACATTTCTAAAAATATATACACATATGTAGGTATACCCTAAAACGTTGGAGGATTATACATTTCTAAAAAGGCTATGAAGCAATATACATGATAGCTCTTCAAATCAGCATTTAATTTTTTGGCTTGGCATAAGTACTAACACTGCAGCAATATACATGATAGCTCATATCAGAGCTCTTTAAATCAACATTAAATATTTGAAAAGCCTATAAATCTAGAGACCTACAAACTAAAAGAACCAAGCAAATCTGTTGGTAGCAGGAGTAACATTCCGGAGGCAGCAATTAGCGAACGGCTGCGACGGGCAAAGACATCCTGGAGAAAAGCCAGCAGCCCAGAACGCTGGTGGAAAACCGAGATATCAAACCAACAGGCCAAACAGAGCAATGTCAGCCGAGAAAGGCATACCAACTCAAACAGGCTAACCCACAACGCAGTGGAATGAGAATGAAACAGATGAAAGAACATCCGGGCCCAGCCCAAACACGCCAATGGCACAACAAAAGGGCAAAAAAGAAAGAATGGGAGACAAGTCTAAAAAGGCTGACACAACATCCGGGCCCAGCCCAAACACACCAAAGGCAGAACAAAAGGGCAAAAAAGAGAGAACGAAAGACAGCAAACACCAACAACAAATATACACCACACAAAGCAGGCGGTAGAATCAGCAATAGGCCTGCCAACATTAGCAATACGCAGCAAAAAGACGAAGGAGACGTCTCATAACGCAGAAATACCGGGAAAACCGCGACATTTCACTATTCACTGAGGAACCCGCTTTAAGTATATGGAAGATACAACCACCCAAAAAGGAGTGTAGCATGTGTCTATTTATTATACCATTTAATGTACAACAACCTGATATTATTGGGTCCGTATGAGTTAGATATTTTCTTTTGCATACTTTTTTTTTTAATAAAGTTTTATTGAATCCAAAAGGCAAAATTTCTGAGCCTTTTTTGCGATCTCACAATTCGTACTCCCATCATCCTCTCCCAAATCTTCAATTACAACTGACTCGCTCACTCCAATCCAAGTGTGATTTGTGCTAGATCAGCGCTAGTTTCAACAGATTTTACCATTTCCTCATTTTTCTTTTTTTCATTTTCTGAATTTTTTATGAATTGTACCTTGATCACCTTCCAATATGGTCACTAACTTGTTGACACATGAAAATCAACTCAATAAATAAGGAAAAGAAAAAATTTCAAGCCTGTGGTGAAGTGTCGTGCCTCAACTAAAAGAACTTAAAATCATGGTCCAATAATAACAAATAAATGAAAATAAGACGTTAATCAACATTAAACAAAGAAATTGTTAATCAAATCACGCTAAATGCAATAATCGCAAATACAAAATTGAAATTGCAATAAAAATTAACAATGGTACGAATACCTATCCAAAGGGAAAACTCTAGAGGACCCAAATCTTAACATGCTGCATGATCTTGGTTGCCTTGTTTTTTATGCTTTTTTGAAAAGATAATTTTTTTTAACTACTTTATCTACAGTGACCCTCTAAAAATATTTCAATATTTTTAATAGACACACCCTACATACTCAGAGAAGGGGGAAGGGATGGGGCGGGGGGAGAGGAAGAAGGGTAAAAAAAAAAAAAGAAAAAGAAAAAGAGCACTAAGGTGATGGGGGCGGCTGATGGAACGAGGGAGAAGGAAGAGCAGTGGTAGTGTGAGAAAGGAGAAGAGCGGTTAAAAAGAAAAAGAAGAGAAAGAAAAAGAAAAGAAAAAAAGAAAAACCTTCAAATATACACAGTTTTTTTTTTTTTAAATAATAATTTCTACATTACGGTAACTAATGGTCAAATTTGCTGAATTGGTCAAATATCACTTTTATCTTGTACTTGTGATGTTAAAATTCTATTGGATGGGTTAGCCTTACCGAACTTCCCACGTTAATGCAACAGCTGGCAATTGCATTATTCACTGACAAAAATTGTCTTCACCCAAACACCCTTTATAAATATGGAGATGACAAAAAGAAAGGTTGAAAAATAAACCCAAAAAAGATTCAAAATGGAAACAGCCCACAGCTTCATGATTGCACTTGTTTCTTCTTGTGTTGTTCTCTCAGTATTAGCATGGAGAGTGTTGAACTGGGCATGGCTTAAGCCCAAAAAGCTTGAAAAGCAACTCAAACAACAAGGTTTTAAAGGGAATCCTTACAAACTGCTCTATGGAGACTTCAAAGAGATGTCAACTCTGCTCCAAGAAGCCAACTCAAAGCCTATCAACCTCTCTGACGACATCGTACCAAGAATTGTGCCTCATGTCCTGGGAGCTGTTAATAAATATGGTAAGTTGGTATCCACCTATATTAATTCATCTCATTCATTTCCCACAAGTATTTTTAAGTAAATAAAAGTGCAAATTTCTGGGCTCAGTTGCTTAATAATAGCTAAGTTTTTCTTATCTCAAGATTGACACTTTAGCTAGCTTGGATTTCCCAACAGAGGTGTGTAGTTGTTGCAGTATAATTACTACTGATGGCTAATTTAACTTTTAGGCCTTTCTAAGTTATTGTATTACTGATTTGTAGGTAAGAATGCCTATTTGTGGCTTGGGCCAAAACCAATTATGCTAATCATGGATCCTGAACTCATAAGGAAAATCACCATAAAGATGGATATTTTTCAAAAGGTTAAATTCCAACCACAAGTCAAATTGCTGGTCCAAGGGATACTGGTCTACGAGGGGGAGAAATGGGCTAAGCAAAGAAAACTCCTCAATCAAGCTTTCCACACGGAGAAGTTGAAGGTTTCTCTACATTTTTCTCTTATTTGTTTATTGAAAATAAAAAAAAAATAATTGTAGACGGGGGGAAAAAACTAAGTATACCCCTTTGTATTTCTTGGATGTAGCTTATGGTGCCAGCAATCTACAAAAGTGCAAGTGAGATGTTGAGCACATGGGAGGAGATCATTTCCGTGGAAGGGTCAATTCATGGGGTGGATGTTTGGCCGCATCTTCAGACTATGACTGGCGATGTAATTTCACGAACAGCATTTGGCAGCAAATATGAGGAAGGAAGGAAGATATTCGAGTTACAGAGAGAACAAGCTCAACACCTGCTCAAGGCTGTAAGGTCCATATATTTTCCCGGGCTGAGGTAAAGTCATTTTAGTACCAAAAAAGAATAAAAAATAAAATTAGTCATTTATAGGTTGCATCACAAGTTCACTTGCCTAATATTATAAACTGCTATATTTAATATACATAGATTTTATACAATGCGTGAGTGATTGAAAAGGTGGTTGGAAGTCGTGTTAGAATAATATGTTGGGAAAAAAAAATATTTTGAGAAGAGCAAATCAAACAAAGACAAAAAGTGTGTTTGGATACTAGATTACTTGGAATAATTTTTTAAAAAAAATATTATAGTACTTTTTTGATATGATATGTGCGAAATAAAAATATAGTTGAAAAATGTGTGTATGATGTAAGCTAATAAATTTGTGCAAACAATTCACCGTCTAAAGAAAATTTTTCTCTTTTTTTGTCCTTGTTTTCCTTTTGGCACTTAACTTGCTAACATAATTATGTTTTCACAGGTTCTTGCCAACTAAAAGGAACGGAAGAATGAAACAAATTGCGAAAGAAGTTGACGGTTCAATTAAGGAAATTATCAATGCAAAACTACAGGCACTGAGAACAGGAGAAGCCAGTGATGCTGATTTGTTAGGTTTATTACTTGAATCCAGATCTCAAGAAAGTGACAAGGAATTTGGTATGACTACAAGAGAAATCATTGAAGAGTGCAAGCTGTTCTACTTTGCTGGGCAGGAGACCACTGCTGTGCTGCTTGTTTGGACAATGGTCTTATTGAGCATGCATCCCGACTGGCAAGAACGTGCTAGAGAAGAGGTTTTGCAGCATTTCGGGCCTAACATGCCAAACTTTGATGGGCTAAATCAACTAAAGACTGTAAGTCAATTATGTACCAAATTCCATGATAAATCGTGCAAAGGAAAAGCATTCTAATCCACTTGCGCTTAGTTCCAATTTGCCTATAAATTGTCTAAAATTAGTCTCTTTGATCTGTTACAGGTTACAATGATCTTGCATGAGGTTTTAAGGCTATACCCACCATTTCCTAATATTGTTCGAGCAGTTGCAGAAGAAACCAAATTAGGAAATCTAACTATCCCAGCTGGACAGATACTGACACTACCAATTATATTATTGCATCATGATCCTGAAATATGGGGCGAGGATGTCAAGGAATTTAAGCCAGAGAGGTTTGCTGATGGAGTCTCAAATCCAACAAAGGGCCAACTTGTATTCTTCCCATTTGGCTGGGGACCTCGTATATGCATTGGCCAAAACTTTGCTATGTTGGAAGCAAAATTGGCACTAGCTATGATTCTGCAGCGCTTCTCATTTGAACTTTCCCCATCTTATTCTCATGCCCCTCACCTAACCCTAACACTTCAACCCCAGTTTGGGGCTCACTTGATTTTGCACAAGTTGTAGTCTATTTTACTTGTGATGGCTCCTGCTTAATAATTAGAACTTGAAGGACGTTTGATTCAGATTTTGCGTCAGACCATTTTGTGTTTGGAGCATAGAAACTCAGGGAGGTTGAATGTATGACAATAATATCCCAATTTTCTAAGCTTCAAGGGGAAAGGAAAAAAAAAAAAATGAAAACCCTTTAATCATAGCCTTGGTATTTCTTTTCTGTTCCCCCAAATATGCTCCACCTCAAACCCCCTTTGGAATGAACTTAGGCTTAGTTTGGAAGTTGGAAATTTGGGCGAAAAAGAAAGAAAGAAAGAAAGGGAGAGATATAAAGAAAATTCACTTGTTTGAGAGTTTTGCAGGGACAAAAAGGAAACTAAGGTGGCTGGTTTCAAGGGCACCGTTGATGCTAAGTTTTAAAAGAAAATTGTGCCCAAAGATATGAGGAACGAAGGAAAGCCCGCTGAACCTTAATAAAACTTTTCGGAATGTTAAATTTATCTTTAAATGTCTGCTGAAAAATGATTTATATTATTCCACTTCTTTTCTGAACTTGTAAACAATATTTGTTTTATTTTATTATATTTTTAGTAGGACCGGGATGGGATTTAAGAAGCAGTTAGGCCAACTAGAAGTCTAGAATTCAAAATTCAAAATTCTAAATTGTCAATTTTAGCCACTAAACTAAAGTCTCTTCCACTCCTAAATAGCATGAAAAACTCTTCCATTTTTTTTTCTCTTCTTTTCTTTTTTCTTTTTTTTTTTTTGTTTTCAATAACTCTAGATTTAGGAAAGTTTGCTAATTCAGCACTGGAGTGTAAGTTTGGAATAAGGAATTCAGAACTCTTCATACTGATTTTAAAACATTTAATATTTTATGGAATGTCTTAATTAGCCATTCTCAGCGAGACCTGCCTGCTAAAGCGTGGCATGCCGCATGACATGAGCACCATTGATAATTTAATGTACATCAAAATTTACATTTACATTAAATTGTGTTTTTTTAGTGCCAATCTTGCAATTTTTTGGTGTAAATCTTGGCATATACTAATAGCAAGATACACTAAATAATACAAAATTTATACCAACTAAAGGCTATAACTATGATATGGGTGTAATAAATCATAAATACTTGTTAGAAGATCTTTTACCATTTTTTATCACCATTGCCATGCTAAACAGGCACTTTCCGAGTTTTCTTTGTTCTTTAATGGGATAAATCAAATCTTCTTCGTTCTTGTTTTTTCCTCTTATCTCTCGTCCAAAAATAAATGGACCAGCTTGTGGTTGCAGAAAACAGTAACTTGATGACAATGTCATCGCTTCGGAGGGCCACGGCCATTGCAAATACGTATGGAGAAAAAGGAGGTTGGTAAGGGTAAATTACATGTAAACCCTCTGTGGTTTCGTTTATTGCCACATAAGTTCTTAACGTCTCAAAATGTTCATTTCACATCCCTATAATTTTATATAAAGTTGAAATTTGATGAAAATAACCTATGACATCGTTATTTGAAATAACAATAGTGCCCTTAATCAAGTGCTAAATCAATTGATGGCCTAACCACATTATATAAAAGTATAGATGAATTACGTAAATAATTACAAAAGTCATATGGGAGTAAAGTAAATATTTATACAAACCATAAGAGAGTTATATGAATAGTAAGAATTTATCACATGCACTTTTAGAGCGCGTTTGATATGAACACCGTAACTGATTGTATATTCCGTCCATTTTTTTGCTTTACACAAAACCATTCAGAGGATTAGGTGGCTATTTTGAAACTTTAGGAGGATTATCTGACATTATGTAAAACTACAATGGGGTTATAAGTAATTTGGCCGGCTGGTAAATGAAAAGCTCACACTACCAAAGCTAAAAAGATATGGAAACCCGAGGAAAACTCTGATTTGAAAAGAACTGAGGTTCTATGCCCACTAACGGTTAAGTGAACCCCAGGTCAATTGCAACCATCTCAGAGGCTTTGGTTAATACTGGCTACTTTAATCATTTCCCAAATTTTTAATCTTTATTCGTATCATCAAGACAAGAGATAGGGATTGATGACTCTTTCAGGATTTCCGTCCTTCTGAGTTAAGCAATTTTCCAGCTTGAGATCTTATCATAGTATGAGGTCCTTTGTCTCTCATGTTAAGTCACTTACTGCTAAATACCAATTAAGGGTCACATTTGCTTGACTTGTCGCATTCACTATTCACTCAGTTCATCCGCCAATTCATATCATGTTAGGCATACTAGAACTCGATTGGCCGGGCATCCTTGTCCTCTGCAGAAACAACCAACTTTTTCAAGTCTTTCTCCCTTTTTCTAATACATCCTCCTCCCCAAGTAAACGTATCAGCTGCTAATTTAATTGTACAATGACTGAAAAAATCGTCACCCCAAGCACCCTGTATAAATATATATGGAGATAAGAAGGTTGACAAATAACACAAAGCACATTGAAAGAAAAATGTTCAAGATGAAAACAACCCACAGCTTCATGATTGCAATTGCTTCTTGTTGTCTTGTTCTCTCAGTATTGGCATGGAAAGTGTTGAACTGGGTATGGAGAAAAGCACCTCAAATAATCGTTTGGATTAGTTGTTTTTGAGCTTGTTTGTCAAAAACACTACTATAGCATTTGGCATGTGAAAAACAATTACTGTAACTGTCTTTGAGTGTTTTTGGGATAATTTTTGGGAGTATTTTTAAAATAAAAATTTATTTGGGGTAATTTTTTGGGGTATTTTTAAAATTAAAAATTTATTTGGGGTAATTTTGGGACATTTTTAAAATTAAAAATTTATTTGGGGTATTTTTAGAATAATTTATTTTGGGTATATTTTTTAAATTAACCCACCACCCTCCCCTCCCCTCCCCTCCCTTGCCCTGCCCGCAGCCAACTTCCATAATTTATTTTATGGAGAGGAGGTGGTGGGGTGGGTAGTGGGTTGTGGGGGTGGTGGTAGGGTTGGGGTAGAAGAGTAAGGGGTATTTTTTTTTTTTTTTGTATGTATAAGTTGTTTTGTAAAGAAGAAGGGATATTTTTTTTATGTAAAATTATTTTGAAACATTTGTTTGGATTGGGTGTTTTTTGAATTATTTTTGTTGGTTTAATATTGTAGCATTTGAGATGTAAAATACAATTTTTTAAAAATAGATCCAAAAATAACAAATCTAAACGGACCCACCTTAAAGGGAACTTTTACAAACTGCTCTAGGGAGACTTCAAAGAGATATCAACCTTGCTAATGTATGGATTATATTAACATAACTAGTATGGATTGTTACTTTGAATTTCAGTTAATCTGGATGCAATTTTGATTTGCAGGAAAGAATGCCTATTTATGTTTTGGGCGAAAACCAACGATGCTAATCATGGATCCAGAGCTCATAAGGAAAGTTACACAAAAGATGGGTATTTTTCAAAACCCTCAGTTCCATCCACGTGCCAAATTGCTAGCCAAGGGACACTGGTCTATGAAGGGGAGAAATGGGCCAAACAAAGAAAACTCCTCCGCCAAGCTTTCCACAAGGAGAAGTTGAAGGTTTCTTCTTATTTTCTCTAATTTGTCTACCGAAAAAAAAGAAATAGCTGTTGAAAACCAAAAACTAAGGATTCCTAAAATTAGGATGTATATATACTGATAGAGCCTTTTCTTTTTTTTTTCTTTTTTTAAATCCCTCTTTTTCTTTTTTTTTTTTTCCCTTTTTTTTTCGGGTATAGCTTATGGAACCGGCATTTTACACAAGTGCAAGTGAGATGTTGAGTCATTGGGAGAAGAGAATTTCCTTGAAAAGATCAATTGAATTGGACGTTTGGCCACATCTTCAAACTATGACAGGTGATGCAATTTCGCGGACAGCATTTGGCAGCAAATATGAGTGCGTTTGGATAGTAGATTTTTTGGGATAATTTGTTGAAAAGATAACTGTAGCACTACTATAGTACTTTTTTGATGTGATGTATCTGAGATAAAAAGGTGATTGGAATTTGTGTCGATGATGTAAGCAAAATCTTTTAGCAAAATAGGAGCAATCCAAACGTTCTTGAATTGCCGAGAGAACAAGCCTAACATTTGATCAAGGCTGTACAGTCCATGTACATTCCCGGGTTGAGGTAAATTTGCTCAGAGATGTTGTGTTTTATTAATCTTTTCTACAACTGAGTACTCATTAGCAAGCTAAGCACATGATACATATATGCAAAAATGAAATTTAATTTTTAAGTTTTGTATATTTACTATAAGTATAAATCTGTTGGTGTATTCACTATTAATGTAGAAAATTTTATTTTTTTAGGTTGGTCAACAAAATCCTGAATACTTCACAAATTTAGTTATTTATACATATATCACGTGCTCACTGCCCAATATCATAAACTTGTTTAGCTAAAATCTACCAGTCCAGTACAACTAATCACAATTCACATTTGGATGGTATGTTTTGCATATGTTGCTATGCATTTAGTCCTACTCGTATATACATTGTCAGTGTATACAAAATTTATCCTGGAAATGTACTAAACAGTTTATGAGTGATAAAAAGTAAGTGAAAAAAGTGTTACAATAATATTTCAAGAAAATGAAATGCAAAAAAGCATTTTAAAGAAAGATTTTTTTTGTCTTTTTTGCCCTCTCGTGGCACTTTGCTGACATAATTATGGTTCAGAGGTTCTTGTCAACTAAAAGGAACAGAAGAATGAAACAAATCGCGAAAGAAGTTGATGATTCAAGCCAGCGATGATGACATGGTATGTTTATTACTTGAATCCAGTTCTCGAGAAACTGACAAGGAATTTGGCATGACTACAAGAGAAATTATTGAAGAGTGCAAGTTCTTCTATTTTGCTGGGCAGGAGACTACTGCTGTGCTGCTTGTTTGGACAATGTTCTTATTGAGCATACATCCGGACTGGCAAGAACGTGCTAGAGAAGAGGTTTTGAAAAATTTTGGGACCAACATACCAAACTTTGATGGACTAAATCACCTAAAGATTGTAAGTCAATTATGTACCAAATTCCATGAAAAAGTTTACCCAGCTAAAAGAATTGTTAATCCAGCTGTTCTTGAATTATTGATTAATTGAGGCTTTTAATAGCTCTGAATCTGATCAGTCACTTTCATTTATTGCAAGGTTTAAATGATCTTACATAAGCTTTTAACGCTATACCTACTAATTCCTAGTCTTGTTCGAACAGTTGCTGAAGAAACTAAACTAGGAAATCTGACTTTCCTGGCTGGACAGCTACTGACAGTAGCGAAAATGATATTGCGTCATGATCCTGAAATATTGGGCAAAGATGTCAAGGAATTGAAGCCAGAGAGGTTTGCTGAAGAAGTCTCAAATGTAACGAAGGGCAAAGTTGTATTCTTCCCATTTGGCTGGGGACCTCGTGTATGCATTGGCCAAAACCTTGCCATGTTGGAAGCAAAATTGGTTGTGGCTATGACTTTGCAAGGCTTCTCCTTTGAACTTTCACCATCTTATTCTCATGCTCCTTGTTCAGCCGTAACACTCAAACCCCAGTTTGGGGCTTACTTGAATTTGCACAAGATTTAGTGTGCCCTATGTTCCTAATTGCGATTATTCCTCCTCGTTGCATTGGAATCTTGAGGAAATTATTCACATTTGGATTCAGATTTTCCAAGCAAACCATTTTATGCATGGAATTTAGTAATTCTCTGCATGTTGTATGGATTAGAAATCCTTCCCAATTTCCTAAACCCTAATAGTTACAACAAATCCCTTGAATTATAGCCTTGGTACTTTTTTATCACCTAACTTATTTTCAGTACACAAGTGGGACCAAAAAATTTCTTTGAGAGGATGAACCCTAATTTAACTAAAATTTAAACATATAACTTGAAATATTTTTAACTTTTCGCAAGAGTAAAAGTTTAAATTTACTAAATTTTTTTTTTGAAAATTTCAACTTTACAAAGGAGAAAAGCTTAAAATTTTTTCAAAACATGAGAGGGGAGGGTGCGGGGACCCCTCCCTGCCACCCTAGTTCTGCTCATGTTTCGATGCCGTGATAACCCCTCTCTATAATGAATGTAGTGAGGTATTATTTTATCTCAGAAAAATGATTAACGGTATGACAACAACTATAGTGTTAAAGTGCAAATAAATAAGGAAAAAAAAAAAGAAAAACCAAGAAAGGGATCCCACTTCTTATTTTCCTATTTTTCCCCTTCGCTACCTTTATGTCCCTCCCTTAGTTTATTTAGAAGAAATCTCTCATTTATTTAATCGTAACACTGCTCCAACCCCAATTTGGGACTCACTTGATTTTGCATAAGATGTAGTGTGTCCTATGATATTAATTGTAACTACCCATCCTCACTGCATTGGAATTTTGAGGAAATCATTCATAGTGTGATTCAAAATTTCTATATAACCATTTTATGCATGGAATTTAGTAATTCTGTGCATGTTATATGGATTAGAAATTCTTTCCAATTTCATGAACCTTAATCATCTTGCTTTCAACTAATTATAGTAAACCTCTTTAATTATAGTCTTGATACTTCTTTATCAGCTAACTTATTTTCGGTACGAGCGGAATGAAAAAATTTTCTGAAGGGATGAACTCTAATTCAACTAAACTTTTAAATATATAACTAGGGGACGGTGGGAAGGGGAGGGGGACCTCTTTCCGCCACCCCCTCCCGCCACCCCTTAGTTCCACCTAAATTTTATACCACAATAGCTCTTTTCTACAATAAACATGGTGAGCTGTAATGTCATCTTAGAAAAATGGTTAACAGTTTGACAACAGCTATAATGCTAAAGTGAAAATATATAAGATAAAAAAAAAGGGATCCCAGTTCTTATTTTCCTATTTTTTATCCCTCTATTCCCTTTATGTCAAAAATTCTACATCCCTCCCTTAGTTTATTTAAAAGAAATTCTCAATTTATTCAGCCGTAAGGCTTCAAACCCATTTTGGGGCTCACTTGATTTTGCATAAGAAATAGCGGGTCCTATGATCCTAATTGTGACTATTCCTCCTCATTGCATTAGAATTTTGAGAAAATCACTCACAATTTAGTAATTCTGTGCATGTTGTATGCATTAGAAATTCTTCCCAATTTCCTAAACCCTAATAGTATTGCTTTTGTTTAATTACAACAAACCCATTCAATTATTCTCTTTGTACTTCTTTATCACCTAACTTATTTTCGGTACATGGACAGAGCTAAAAGATTCTCTTTGAGGTGATGATCCCTAATTTAGCTAAAATTTAAACGTATAACCTGAAATATTCTTAAATTTTTGTAGTGGAAGAAGTTTAAATTTACTCTTTTTTTTTTAAATATTTCAACTTTTCAAAAGAGAAAAATTTACATTTTTCAAAACTTGAGGGGAGGGAGGGAGGGAGGGAACGGGGCAGGGACCCCTTCTTGCCACCCTAGTTCTCCTTATGTTTCAGCAGCACAACAATCTCTCTCTACAACAAACATAGTGTGGTGTAATTTTATCTTAGAAAAATGATTAATAGTGTGACAACAACTATAGAGTTAAAGTATAAATACATAAGACAAACCACAAATAAGAAAAAAAAACCAAGAAAGGGATCCCATTTCTTATTTTCCTTTTTTTTTTCCTCTACTTCCTTTATGTCAAAAATTCTACATCCTTCCCTTAGTTTATTTAAAATCTCTCAATTTATTCAACCGTAATGCTTCAACCCTAGTTTAGGGCTCACATGATTTTGCACAGGATATAATGTCTCCTATGATCCTAATTGTGACAATTCCTTCTCATTGCTTTGGAATTTTGAGGAAAGCATTCACAGTTTGATTCAAAATTTTCATTAAGCCATTTTATGCATGAAATTTAGTAATTCTATGCATGTTGTATGGATTAGAAATTCTTCCCAATTTCCTAAACCTTAACCGCATTTACTTTTGCCTAATTACAACAAACCCCTTTGGTTATAGCCTTGGTTCTTCTTTATTACCTAACTTATTTTCGGTACATAGGTGGAACCAAAAATTTTTTTGAAGGGACCAAAAAATTTTCTAAAGGGACCAACTCTAATTTAACTAAAATTTAAATATATAACTAGGGGGCAGCCGGAAGAAGGTGGGGACCTCATCACATCCCCTTCCCCCCAACCCCTAGATCCGCTCATATTTCGGTACCACAATTATCCCTCTCTTCAATGAACATAGTGAGCTATAAATTCATCTTAGAAAAGTGGTCAACGGTTTAACAACTAGTATAGTGTTAAAGCGAAAATAAATAAGACAAACCAGAAGAAAAAAAAAAAAACCAAGAAAGTGATCCCACTTTTTAGTTTCCTTTTTTTTTTCCTCCACTTTCTTTATGCCGTAAGTTCTACGTCGCTTCCTTAGTTTACTTAAAGAAATCTCTCAATTTTCACTTGCATTGTTTACCAATACTATTTTTCTTTTCGAGGTAGTTTATGTTCAAGACACAAAAAGCATGCATCCGAAATTTTCAGTACATAGACAAAATTAAAAGATTTTCTCTGAGATGATGAGCCCGAATTTAACCGAAATTTAAATATATAACTTCAAATATCTTAATTTTTTTGCAGCGGTAGAAGTTTAAATTTACTCTTTGTTTTGAATATTTCAACTTTTCAAAAGAGAAAAGCTTACATTTTTCAAAACTTGAGGAAGGCAGAGGGGGCAGGGACCCCTTCTTGCCACCCTAATTCGGCTCATGTTTTGGTAGCACAACAATCTCTCTTTGCAATAAACATAGTGAGGTGTAATTCTATGTTAGAAAAATGATTAACGGTGTGACAACAACTATAGAGTTAAAGTATCAATAAATAAGTCAAACCACAAATAAAAAAAAAAATAAAGGGATCCCACTTCTTGTTTTCCTATTCTTTTTCCTCTATTTCCTTTATGTCAAAAATTATACATGCCTCCCTTAGTTTATTTTAAAAAATCTCTCAATTTATTCAACCGTAACGCTTCAAACCTAGTTTGGGGCTCACATGATTTTGCACGAGGTGTAATGTGTCCTATGATCCAAACTATGACTATTCCTCCTTATTTCATTGAAATTTTGAGGAAAGCACTCACAATTTGATTCAAATTTTCATTAAGCCATTTTATGCCTGAAATTTGGTAATTCTATGCATGTTATATGGATTAGAAATTCTTCCTAATTTCCCAAATCTTAACTGCATTTACTTTTACCTAATTATAGCAAACCCCTTTAATTATAGCCTTGGTACTTCTTTATCACCTAACTTATTTTTGGTACATAGGTGGAGCCAAAAAATTTTCGGAAGGGACCAACTCTAATTAAACTACAATTTAAATATATAACTAGGGGTATGGGGGGAGGTGGGACCCCTTCCCACCAACCCTTAATTCCGCTCATATTTCAGTACCACAATAATCCCTCTCTTCAATTGACATAGTGAGTTATAAATTCATCTTAGAAAAATGGTCAATGGTTTGACAACAATTATGGTGTTAAAGTGTAAATAAATAAGACAAACCAAAAAAAAAAAAAAAAAAAAAACCAAGAAAGTAATCCCACTTTTTAGTTTCCTATTTTTTTCCTTCCACTTCCTTTATGTCATAAATTCTACATCCCTTCGCTAGTTTATTTAAAAGAAATCTCTCAATTTTCACTCGTATTGTTTACCAATGCTTTTTTTTTTTTTCGAGGCAGTTTACGTTCAAGACACAAAACGCTTGCATCTGAAAGTCTATATATAATACAATAAGTTTTAGGAGACTTTGGATTAAAACAATGCACTGACCAAATTTCATAGTCTATATATAATACCGTTTTGTTTCCAACGTTTTCTTTTGTTCTTATTGGGATCCTTTGATTCGTATATAAATCTTGTTTAACGTGTAAAAGCTGGGAGTTATCCTACAAGAAAACCATATGTTTCATGTTTTGCCGTTGTATTAAGCATGGACAGTTACATTTTGCAGGCATTGATTGCTCAAATAATCTCATGATTTCACCGTAACAGCAATTTCAAGAGCGCAATATAACATGGAAAAATTCTAAGTTTATGATGGAAAAAAAAAAAATTTCTGAGATTGGGCTTGTTTGGGTTGGGGTGGTCGAAAATAGTTGCTTCGCATTTCACAAATGCGAGTTCAACGGAACTCGCATTTGCGAAATGCGAGTTCATTAATCCGCTGGCAAAAAAAAAAAAAAAAACCATTTACAAGTGAATTTACACGTCGAACTCGCATTTTACGAATGCGAGGTCCTAGGTTTCCTGACAAAACTCACCCAGCTCAGTGTGAACTCAAACAAACCTCAAAAGCGTCCAAGCGAAAATTGGGGAAAACGCATTTGTTCAATTAGGCTGTTCGATTGGGGAAAACCGTGAAATCGAGGTAGGCTGTTCGATTGTTAATACATCTGAAGGAGAAGCTGATTTGCAGCTACCGTGTTTGAGATTGCAATCGCGGCTTTTGGGGAGGAAAGCGACGGAAATCCACCGGCCGGAGTTGGGAATCGTCGGCCATGGCGCCGTCCTTGTTGGCCCATCAACCAACTGCGGCGGTGAGGCAGGTGTCCGTTGCCCTTTTTTGTTTTCCTGTATGTACTGCCCTTTTTTTTTTTTTTCCATTTCTGCAGCATTTTGTTGTCCGTTTCCGTTGCTATTTCTTTTTCCATTTCTGATGGCATTTTTTTGCTTGTGTTTGTGTGGGTAATTTCTGTTTCGATTTGTGATGGAAATGTTTTTTTTTTCCGTTTCAGTTGCTAAATTTGTTTTTTTTTTTTGCAATTTCTGATGCATTTATTCTTTCCGTTTCTGTTGCTGTTTATCTATTCCCTTTCTGATGCAAATATTTGTTTTCTTTTTTGTTGCTTTTTATTTTTTTTCCATTTCGGATGCATTTTATTTTCCGTTTGTGTTGCTACTTTTTTTTCCCATTTCCGATGCCATTTTTTTACACTTGGAACCTATGTATCACTTTTTCCAACTTCATTATTGAGGAGATTTAGATGACACTACACTAATGATCAAATCAACATACCAATATTGGATCCTAAAGATTTCACTTCGAATTCTTGATCAAGAAAAACTAGTCTAAAATATTAGGCATTGGATGTCTGATATGAAATTCAAGTCTCTTTCACCAAGCAAATCTGCACTTTAGTTGGATACTACTTTTGTAGGTTCCAGTCTAGTTATAACTATAGGTATATTTTCTTAATAGAAGTTTAGCCTTAATGACTACGTATATTATTCTACATTAGATCATCTTGGAGTCTATTGCTTGGAATTTGGCTTGTTTGCCCAGTAAATAAGGAGTCTACTCTCTTCTTGTTTCCAAGGTCGGCTGTGTGCCTAAATATACAATTACACTTTTGAACCACAAGTTTTGTATTTATTTTATATATATATATATATCTTGCGATATTAAAAGAACTTGTTAGGAAATATAAAAAAGCCCACGAAAAAAGTGCTCAACCTGAAAATTATGAGTCCCTTATATTCCAAGGTTTCAACTTAACACGAAAGAAAGAAGAAACAAGATAAGGGTATACTTGGAGCTCTCTCCTTCCATATATAGTAGCATAAATCAACCGTCCATCAAATTCCCTTTTAGTCATTTTGAGGTGTAAAATGTTGCACATGCTACAAAAGGCTTGATTTGAAAACTCGGAGAAATAGTCCCCACCCGCTTTTGCATTGCTGTAGTAGCTTCACTATTTGAAGAAAAACGTAGAAATCTCTATAAGAACCTGAAGCTTCGATTGTCAATTTGTCAGTAGTCATGATCGATGAACTATTTTTGCTCATCACTGTAGTAAGAATTACAATATATCATAAAAAGTTACCAAAAATTCGGCATGCGAATGATAGCTATGTTCAAACATATACTGTTTGTTCTCAATCAATACACTAAATGTCAATTTCATACATGTATAACCCAAAAAAAAAAAAAAGTGAAGTTCGAATTAGATTACTTGACAATTGACAGAAAGGAAGAGCTGTGGAAACCAAAGAAAACTGTGAATGAATGTGATCACTTGCCTGTCTGCTACCTGTTACAGTTTGTGAATTGGGCAAGCAATCATGTCTAATTGCCTATGCTAAGAAGTGCCTGGAGATGGACATGCACTACGGGCTATAGCCCCGTGTCAAAAGGCAGGGGGCAAGGGCCGTGATTGTGGATTCGATGGTTGTATGATTTCTTGACAACAATTCTCATTTTGTTGTTTGCACATTTTTATATTTAATATACGCGTATATATACATATACACATGTATTTGTTCTCCCATATGTGTATATTTATGTACGTATTTATATTTGTTTTGTGATATCAACTTTAAGGAAATATTATTCTTTTTACAAGTACTGCGCATGATTTGTTTTGAAACCTTTGATTGGATTAATCATCAAGGAAAGCTTCATGATTAGAGAGGAATGCAAGTCCAATGAATATTGGGTTCCTGTTCTATTATTTGATAGTAAACGGATCGCCTTTTTATCTTTTGAATGAGCTACTCCTATAGAATAGGGTATGAAACCCTGAAAAGGGAACTACAGAAAACAAGACCACCTTAACAACATCATTCAACAGCCATTGGCTTTTATACCATCATCACACTTCAGGGGAAAAAGAAAAAGTATTCAGGTGGAATGGAAGCAAAATTGATCTCATTAATATAAGATGCAATGCTTAATTTTTTGATGTTGCCCCTAGTATTAGAGATGCTTTTATATCGATTTTACATGGAATGAGGACATGAGAAAAAGAAGAATAATTCTTCCATACATTGCATTATTGCATTTCTCTTGTTTCCTCTTTTTTTTTTTCCCTTTAATATAGAGATTAATCAAAACTTTCATTCATGGTTGGAAACTTCTCCACCCACATTGCTTTTTACAAGCATTGTTCCTTATAAATTTGAGATTAACTTTTTGTTTTTTAAATTTGAGATTAACTTATTATGAGATATCATTCTTGGCAGGAAAATTGACGAATGAAGGACACCTTTTTCTTTTTTTGGTAAGCAAGAGATAATTTTAATTCTTTTTCTTTAATTTTCGTCTTGGTAAGCAGAACTTTTTTTGATTAAATGCTAATGATGCAATCAGATGAAAAGAAGAAGTCGAATGGAACAAAAGAAAAATTGTTGTTGAATTTCCAGACCAATTGCTCACAAAAACAATTTTCACGGGTTGAAATTTTTTTTTGATTTTTCAACCAATGGTACAGGCATAGGGTCCCCTCTCATTTATGGTTTCTACTATTTTCAGAAGATATGTTCATGATCTCAAAATGATATCCTTCTAATATATTGCACTGTAGAAATTCCAGTGATCTGTCAATTCAATGCATTCACGCCGACACCTTGCTAGTGTGAAACCACAATCTTTGTTTGTTGAAGAATTGGGAATCAAAGAGCTTTGATTGTGCTTTTGTGGGTAAAAGATCATGTGGTTTTCGTGGCAATGGCATTCAAAAACCTACATTTACACACACCTCAAGGTACTCGACTACGACAGTTTTAAGATACTACTTGTTGTGCTGACCTCGAATTGGTGTCGACTCGCTGGGCCAAATTTCTACAACCTAGCCACACATGCCGAAAAAATTATTAGCGAATTTGCTAAAATTATGGATGACTTATAGTACTATTAAAAGGAAGTTGCCAAAAAATTCTGAATTTTTTACAAATATCATTGTTAACTGCTCTCATGGCGCTAACATAAATAGGAATTCCGTATGCAATATTAAGGCGAAATTGTGAGTTAAGGTATTTTCAACCCTACCGTCTACAAAAATAACCAAAAAATAGCTTACAAATACGTATCAAAATTCGGTACAGGTTTATGGTTTACATGAACCTAACTGACAATAACGCTACATATTATGTTTCAAACATGTACTAGGTGATTCATCATAAACCAGAAATTAATTGAATTTTGCCCGTACTCCGACCTTGAAACCCTAACTTTTCTATTATCTAGTTTAGACAATTGACTTAAACAATGTATAAGATGTCTACGAATTTTTCAATACCTGAACAGGAAAAGTAATATGTCATACTACTAATTCAGATTTAAATGATAAAATATCTATTAATATGAAAAAATTCAACAACCCAAATGTGTTTAAATGTCGCATGCAAATTATTTAGTTCTGATACAGACAAAGTATTATATAATTTGAAAATATACAAGTTCTAACACAACCAAACTACGTTCGACAGTTTAAAGGCCATCAGGCTAGTCAACATTTCTACGATGAAAGTTACAGTCGATGATTAAAAAACACTTTACATGAGGGAATATACGTTCAAGTTGTAGGGTTTATAGTTTTAGGGTTGAAGGGTTGTAGGATTTCGGGTTCTAGGGTTTACGCCTTTAGGGCTGTAGAGGCATAATAGTTTAGGGTTTACGGTTTTAGAGTTTATGTCTTTAGGGTCTTAGGGTTTGAGTTGGTTTTAGGGTTTACAATTTTAGGGTTAGGGGTAAAGGGTTTATGGTTTTCGATTTACTTCAATAGGGTTATAGAGTTTGAAGGTTTACAGTTTAGGGTTGGTTACATGGGGATTACACATTCGGAGTCGTAAGTAGTACATAAATAGAAATCTGTGTAGGAATGGGAAAAAAAATGTTATTCTATTCACCATCTTATAGAATCAAGCTCTAAAGATAAGCTTCTTATGGTTAATCTACAAATTTCTTACCAGCACGTCTTGATACATGCATTAACAGGATGCATATGCTCTAACAAAAATGCAACTAATTTTACATCTAAAGATGCGACAAGGCTATAGTATATGTTTATACACAACCATTGGCACTGAGGTTAAGCTATTACAAGGATTAAAGTGGGGAAATGAGGTTTTCAAGATCAGTTTAAGTACTTCAATGGCAGAAGAAAATGTAGTATCTCTGAAAATACATAACCAATCGATAGCTTCAAGGATGTTTTCTAAATGTTTATTATGATAATGCATGTCAATATAAATACACTAGCTCATCAATTTTGCTTCTTTGAGATGAACATTTTGTAAACTGTTAAAACAAAACTTATAATCCTTAGGTCCCAGTGATGAGAAAAGTGACTAAATGTGACAGGCAAAACCTAAAAGACCCTAATTGTGACAGTCAAAACCTAACCAATGGAACAACAAACAGAGAGATGGGTCCTAAGTAGTCTTTTGTGCCTTCAGTACCAAGATATACATCAATGTATCTAGTCTAATAGCTATCTATAGAAACATCAATCATGGCATTGGCCATCACTCTTTAAGACTAAACATCCATTTATCCCCTCTCAACCTCCCACCCAACCCTGACAAAGGTTTTTTAAGAAAAGTGCCATATAGGCACCTTTCTTAAGCATGACAATTCGTTGTTTGCCTTGTTACGTAGAATGGAATATGACCTTACTGGTGAAGCTTTTGAATTTTGCAGCAGTATATGCTTATTTTGCATTTAAGGTGACCAATTGTAAAACTTGGTCAGAAGCGTTGGCGTTATTTAGGCGTGCCCACGACTAACTTGGTGGCTCGCCAAAAAAGAAATAACAAATTCCTTTCCCTTCAATACCAAATCTCACTACTGTTGTTATTTCAAAAAAAAAAAAAGGCCCGCAACCTGTTCTTATTTATTATTCCAAAAATATAAAACCCTAATTTCTTTCGTTTTCTTTCCTTTCTTTCTTTCTTCCTTCATTTCTTTTTCTCCAAAGCCCCGCAACCTGTTCTTATTTATTATTGCATAGGTTCGACACCTATCAATTTTTCCTAAAATCTCATAACCTAGAAACTTAAGAAACTATAGTATTTCAAATGTCAAATGTTGGTGGGTCAAAAAATAGCAAAGTACAAGATGTTTACTACTGGCAGATTTGTTTTGACCATTAAAATTATTTGACGGAGAAATTTATTTTGATTTCAGATATTAGGAATTTTTTAGATTAAATTTTGGCCAATGAACATATTCACGAAACTCACATTTTTTTAAAAGCATTTTTAATACAGAATCGCATTCTGAAAAGATTTTAAAAAATCATTTGGAACTCATTCAATGCGAAGTTCCAGCAAATTTTGATTTTTTAAATGATTATGAAATTCTGAACTCGCATTCTGCAAATGCAACATCACAGGTCTGAACCCTACACCCAAATTACCCTATTTGCAGAAAAAAATTAAAAATCATACTATTTCTAGAAAATTTTCAATATAACATGCTACCTTTTTTTTTTTTTAATTATTGTTCTTTTACTTATAGGAGAAGTACGATGCAAGTTTCATTTCAAGTCACTGGAGAGATTTAAATGATATAACTCAAGGCTCAAAAAGTCTCTTTTCCTCCTCCGTAAAATTTAAAAGCCAAAGATTGATTCCACCTGAGACACAAAAATGCCACATGGATAATATTCAGCTCAATCTCATCGCTACACTCACTACAGTTTTAGACAACTCAAGTCATGTTCATGAAAATTTTCAGGTTTAATGCACTTCAGAATTATGCATATTTGAAAATGTTGTCTATATGTACTTTAAATGTCACATCCTCTATGTTTACACGTACATGACCCTTTTAAAAGAACAAAATTCTAATAAGGTGTGAAATTTAAGAAACGGGATTGAGGAAGGAAGATTTGAGCACATACATCACTTCAAAATTGGCAAGATTAGTGACGATATGCAAAAACAATTGTTCAAAAATTTACTTACCAAAGCAATATAAATGATCAATATTAGTGCATAAAAATTTCTCCTTTGACTAAAATTACCACCTTATATTTGTTTGCCCAACTTCATTCATTTAGTGCGGTAAAGTTTGGCAGTCCAATAGGTTTTATAGAGTTTGAATATCCTTCTAATTCTGTAATATAATTGTTAGCAGCTGATGATGTTATGCGAAATTCTAATTAAATTGGCTTGGAGGTCCTCAATTGTACCAAATAATAATAATAATAATAATAATACCAAAAAAAAAATACTAATAATACTAATAATAATAATAATAAGCTTTGTTCTCAAATCCGATATATGGAAATAGGTTCCTTATTCTCATGTACTATCTTATCACATAGTAACATAGAAATTTCTCTGTGGTCAATTATGTTATGTTGAACCAAGAGTTCACACTTTCTTTCCTTCCCTTTTGACAATTAATCATCGTTTATTACAACATCCCTTTGTATCTCCGAGTAAATGGAACCCCATACAAATGCACAAAACCAAGCTTATCATCGCCTATAAATATGCACACAACAAAGGTTGAAATCAGACAAGAAAACCGTCACAAAAATCACATCATGGAAACCACCTATCTATCACAAAAATCACATCATGGAAACCACCTATCTATCAACGTTTACTGTGTTTTCTTCTTGTCTTCTTCTTCTTCTTCTGGGAGTAGTATCATGGCAAGTGTTGAACTGGGTATGGTTTAGGCCGAAAAAGGTGGAGAAACATCTGAAAGAGCAAGGTTTCAAGGGAAACCCTTACAAGCTGCTGCGTGGAGACATAGTTGAAATATCAACCTTATACACAGAAGCCCATTCCAAGAATCTTAATCTCTCCGACGACATCGAACCAAGAATCCTGCCTCACTTCCTTGGAGCAGTTGAGAAATATGGTATCTATTGTTCTTATCAACTCTGCTTCCATCTCTTTGTCTCATCACGTCATTTGTCCCTTGTATGATTTCCCCTTTTTTCTGCTTTTCAATCAAATAGAATATCGTTTACCTTTTCTTTTTATCTTTGTTTTCCATGTTACAAGACGGTGAATTAGATAGTTACCTACAAAAAAGTAGTGAATAAGATATATTGTCTATACAAGTCAAACTGTGAATTCAGGGATTCGCATAAAGAAATGTATAAGCCTATAAGGTCGATACATGAACTGTAAAAATACTTAAATTCAATTCAATAATTTAGTCAAATTGGAATTCTAGAGTTTTTTTTTTTATTTTTTTTATCCTTTTGATAAAACATGATAAGAGACTTTCATTCAACCAAACTGTCTGAAAGTACAACTAATGAAACAATAGAAGGTGGATTTCTCTAAGCCATCAGTAAGCCTAGCAAATCTTGCCAACTTATGTGCCACGGTATTACAAGATCTTGCGTGGGTCCTGGAAATGCGAAGAATGGGGATGATTCTTTGCAAACTGAATTTCCTCTACCAGAGGACCCAATTCAAAATGATCTTCATCCTCCTCATTTAGCAATAGTAACTAAGGAATCACCTTCAAAAATACATCTATCCGCACTGTTCGGAATCCTACATTTAAGATTGAGAAAATTAACGAATTATTGCTATGGTCTTTTTTTTTTTTTTGTTATTGTTTTACAACCTAGAATTGTCATAAAGGGCATCAATAGGGCTGATATTTCTTCCTACTAGAATATGGACATCCTAATAATTAATTGATTATCAGTAATAATGCATATCATTTGACGATGAAGATTGAATCTTAAATTTCAAGTCAATTATGATCCGATTAAATTGGTAGTCAAATGATCAAATGAGCAAAATAAGGATTAAACTTTGGACTTAAAGTTTCTCTTTATTTTTTACTTTTCTATTTTTTGTTTGTTTGTTTTACCATTTTTGTAATTCTTTTTTTGTTTTTGGATAAAGTGCATTATAACAAACTAAACTATTTCAAAAATTTTCATAGATACCATTATATATTTCCTGTATCAATTAACCCACTATACTACTCAAAGTTTCAATCAGTCCATTCTGTCGGCGTCTCCTATCATGAATGAATAACTATTCATGTGCAATTTGGCTGGAACAAAATGACATTTTGCCTTGTCCATCCTTCCCAATAGTTTATAATATAACAATCCCATTATATTTAAAGTTTCCGATAGAACGTGAGGGCCGATTGAATCATTTTGAATAGTTTAGTAGATTGATAGATGCAAAAGATAAGAAAATTTTGAAGAATTTGATACATTTTAGTGGATTACTGTAGATTTTGCCCTTGTATATTTATTTATTTATTTATTTTTGAAACACTACCCTTTTCTAGTGGAAGGTGTTTAGGTTATTTGTAATACTTTCTAGTTTTGGTTTATTTCTAATCCAAGTGGTTGTGGCTCCGAGGAAAGAAGACATATTTATGGTTTGGACCAATGCCTGCCGTGGCGATCATGGACCCTGATCTAATAAAGGAAGTTACACAAAACGTTGATGTTTTCCAGAAGATCCGTGGAGTGCCCCTTAGCAAATTATTTGTTGACGGATTAGTGACCTTTAATGGAGAAAAATGGGCCAAACAGAGAAAACTCCTCAACCCAACTTTCTACGTTGAGCAATTGAAGGTTCTCTCCAATTTAATCTTTTTTTGACGATGTCGGGTGACATGTAAATACTTGTTAATGCAAGTAAATTATAGCAAAATTATCATATAAATTCAAATACTCACATTTATTCTCTCAAAAAATTGAAAACACTCTCTGTTTTGGACATCCCTTAGTGATGGAGTATTTTCTTTGGCTGATTTTCTTTATCTTCGATGGATAAATAGCTCATGCTCCCAGCCTTTCATAAATGCGCAAGTGAGATGGTGACAAAATGGGAGAATATTGTTTCACCAAAGGCGTCGGCTGAATTGGACGTTTGGCCCAGCATTCAAGCTTTTAGCAGCGATGCAATTTCTCGAACAGCATTTGGCAGCAACTATGAAGAAGGAAGAAGGATTTTTGAACTCCAAAAAGAGCAAGCTGAACATTTGACAAAGATAGAATGGTCGGTGTACATCCCAGGATATAGGTACATTTTTCACGAATTCATGAGTCCTGTAGAAAATTGTGACTACTAGAAATCAATGGTTTGAAAATCACGATTGATGACAAAGATCATGAAAAATGGCTTAAGATGGAATCTTTAACATTTTAGATATGCCCAAGTGATTTAAAAATGGAGCCAAAGACATTGTCGCAGACATAGTTTGTTCTTCCTTTTGTTCTTTTGATAAACTATGATCTTTTTTAGTTACTTGCCAACCAAGAGGATCAGAAGAATGAGACAAATTGCCAAAGAAGTTAATGGTACAATCAGGGAAATGATCAACACAAGAACAAAGGCAATGACTGCAGGAGAAGCCGGCTCTGATGACTTGTTGGGATTGTTGATTCAATCCAATTATCAAGAAATCCAGAAGCATGGAAGCAAGGACTTTGGGATGACTACCCAAGAAATCATTGATGAGTGCAAGGTGTTCTATTTTGCTGGCCAGGAGACTACTTCAGCGCTACTTGTCTGGACAATGGTCTTACTCTCTAGGTACCCCGAATGGCAGGCACGTGCTAGAGAAGAGGTCTTGCAACAATTTGGAACCAAGGATCCAGATTTTGATGGGCTAAATCACCTCAAAATTGTAAGTCAATATTTTCTTTTGGAAACATGCAAATAGACGTAGTAATGGCAGGAGAGACAAACTAAAGAAGTTCATCGAAGCTTCTCATCTGCATGGACATCTAATTACTCTGTCAATTGTTTTTGATCCCCTTCTCATAGGTCACCATGATCTTGCATGAGGTTTTAAGGTTATATCCACCAGTGCCTAAAATTAATCGAAGAACTACTGAAGAAACTAAATTAGGAAACTTAACTCTCCCGGCCGAGGTGCAGCTCACCGTACCAACAGTGCTGCTGGATCGTGACCCTGATATATGGGGCAAGGATGTGAAGGAATTTAAGCCAGAGAGGTTTGCTAAAGGAGTATCGCATGCAACAAACGGCCAGGTTACATACTTGCCATTTGGCTGGGGACCTCGCATTTGCATTGGACAAAATTTTGCCTTGTTGGAAGCAAAATTGGCAATTTCCATGATTCTGCAGCGCTTCTCTTTTGAACTCTCCCCATCTTATACTCATGCTCCTAAAGGAGCTATGGTACTTCAACCCCAGTATGGAGCTGACTTTATTTTGCAGAAGATATAGTTTTTGTTTCATATGACTTGTCAGTCCATCTGGCAGCAGAATATTTTCAATGAAATAAAGCACCTTCTTTGTTTAATTTTGCTTGGAAATTAGTTTGAGTCTCACCCAATATGATATTGATATATCAATTGATCTGTTTGAATACAGCCGTACAGATTCACGTAATCTATTTCCCACAGCGAATTAAGAGAGAAATATTACGTCGACTCCTTTAGTTTTGCAAGGGATGTTTCCTTTTTCTTTGATAATCGAGAAAACAAATGGCTTGTCATGGATCATAATCAATTAACAGAAGTTCTCAAAATTAATCAGCAGACTCTATAAATCTTATTAGCTAGTACCCAAAACTATTTCTTGGTGAAGTCGATCTCCAATGGAACTTAGACAAGACGAAATCCTGTACGATTACCAGAGAAATTATTGAAGAGCACAAGCTGTTGTATTTTGCTGGGTTGGCGACCATTGCTGTGCTGCTTGTTGGGCCAATGAGCTTATTCAGCGTGTACCCATACTGGCAACAACGTGCTAGAGAAGAGATTTTGCAACACTTCGGGACTCAAAATATCAAAATTGGATAGTCTATATCACCTAAAAGATTGTAAGGATGCCCTCTTAATAAGAGTACTTTTAATTTTACAACTCTTGCCTCCCAAATCTCAAGTTCTGACTCCGCCAGTGCATGTACGAATGGGCTAATTAATCTTTGTCTCACGTGCCAACGTACACATATGGTGGCAACCGGTACGATAGACTAACAAAACCAAGTCAGAACTCTTGTGGGAAAGTGCTGTTTATCAATACAAAAAAACAATCTTTTAAATGACATTGGCGGAGTGCACAGAGGAAATTTTTTGCTTGAATATCCAAACCCATACTATGAATCATCTCCATGAGGAGGCTCGTTAACACATCAGCTTAATTTGTTGCCAACGGTTTCTTCTATTACAGAGTATACATTAGCAAGCCTAAGTACATGATATATATACAAAATTTAAATTTCATTTTTAAGTTTTGTATATTTACTATACATATGAGCCCATTGATGTATACACCATCAATGTAGAAAATTTTATTTTTTTAGGTTTTGTCAGAATTCTGAATACTTCACAAATTTAGTTATTCACACATATATCACATGCTCACTGCCCAATATTATAAACTTGTTTAGCTACAATCTACCAATCTAGTACAACTAATCACAATTTACATTTGAATGTTATGTTTTGCATATGTCGTTATGCATTCAACCCTACTTGTGCATATATTGTTAGTGTATATAAAATTTATCCGGTAAATGTAATAAGTCATTTATGAGTGGTGAAAAGTGAGTGAAAAAAGTGTTACAATAATATTTCTAGCAAATGAAATGCAAAAAAGCATTTTAAAGAAAGATTTTTTTTTTAGCCCCCTTGTGGCACTTTGCTGACATAATTATACTTCATAGGTTCTTGCCACTTAAAAGGAACAGAAGAATAAAACAAATCGCAAAAGAAGTTGATGATTCAATTAGGGAAATTATCAGTGCTAGACTAAACGCTCTGCGAACAGGGGAAGCCAGTGATGATGACATGCTAGGTTTATTACTTGAATCCAGTTCTCAAGAAGCTGACAAAGAATTTGGCATGACTACAAGAGAAATTATTGAAGAGTGCAAGCTCTTCTATTTTGCTGGGCAGGAGACTACTGCTGTGCTGCTTTTTGGACAATGATCTTATTGAGCATGCATCCGGACTGGCAAGAACTGCTAGAGAAGAGGTTTTGCAAAATTTTGGGACTAACATACCAAACTCTGATGGACTAAATCACCCAAAGATTGTAAGTCAATTATGTACCAAATTCCATGACAAAATGTAACTAGCTAAAAGAATTGTTAATCCAGCCATTCTTTAATTATTGATTAACTGAGGCTTCTAATAGCTCTGAATCTAATCAGTCACTTTCATTTATCGCAAGTTACAATGATCTTACATGAGGTTTTAAGGCTATACCCACCATATCCTATCCCTGGTCGAACAGTTGCTGAAGAAACTAAACTAGGAAATCTAACTTTCCCGGCTGGAAAGCTGCTGACAGTACCAACTGTTGTAGATAATATGTGTTTCAACAGATTCTGTTCCATATTGAAAAACTGAGAAAACATTTAGTCACTTTATATTTTCTAACTCTTTGTTGGACATGCGATAAGTTAGAAACTATTATGAATTTGCACGCATGAAAGGGGAGTTGAGTTGGATCAATCTAGTTCAAACTGGTGGATTTGGTAATGATTTTCTGAGAAATGTTTACTAGCAACCACTAGCAAACGTTCCTTTTATCCATATTTTTGTGTTTATTAACAACAATTAGCTAGAATTTTTAGGCCTGCAATAGCTCCTCTTTTCCTGAAGATAAATTTTATCCACATTACTTCCTTAGGCCTATGGCTTTTTTATTATTGAAGAAAACATTATCTTCGAGAAAACATTTTCTGAAGATATTTGGATAGAGTTTGACTCCTTCCAAGAGTTAACGTTTTTCTGAGAAATATTTGCTAACAACAACTAGCAAATGTTCTTTTTATCAGTATTTTTCTGTTTATTAGCAACAACCAGCGAGAATTTTTAGGCCTCCAATGGCTCTTTTTTTGAAGATAAAATTTTATCCACGTTGCTTCCTTAGGCCTATAAACGCATGACTTCTATTGTTCACAAGACACACTACATCACTACACCTTCTAAATCTGCCTCTCCTTACTCTCTACTTCTACTATGTCTATTCTTCTCCTTCTGCTAGTTTTGTGAAATTTGCTGGTTCTAGTTGTTAGGAATTGGGGCAGCAGGCATAGCGAAAAAATTAAAAATTTAGCCCCAAACTCTCATCAGAAATCACTCTAGATATTACGTATGACTTAAAAGGGGGTTTGTAGGATTACCTTAATCCTGTAGATGGTGCCTCTGACTTGTTGGAGAAGGCAAAGAATCCCCTTTGAGCAGTTCAAACGCCCTGCCTCTACTGTAATCCACACGAGAGTGCTTCTGGATTTAACCTGATCTTCTCTACGATTTACGTGTGTGTATATGAGTGAAGAACAGATGCTAGCCTTTCTTACTCAAAACCTCAGACTCTCTATTTTTCTCTTCTACGTAAGGTTTCAGAAACATTGGCCTCTCTTTCTGTGTTCTGACTATCAGAAGTGGTTAACCTTCTATCCTAATGTGTGTTGGTATTAATAGGAGAGAGAGAGAGAGAGAGATAGGAAGAGAAACAGAAGGATAGAGTCAGGTGTTTGATTCAAAATCAAACCATCGTAACATCTGATGATATCTTATCCTTCTGTTATCTGGCAGATAAGAGATAACCATTTTATCCTATCTGTCAGATGACCCCAGGATATATTTTCCTTTATAATTAAACCCCAGAAGTATTTATTTCCAAGTCCCTACTTGGACACACAGTTTTAATCCAGAATTCAGTCTCTAAGCGTGTGACCTAATAGGTTCCAAAAACACTGGTAATAATTATGAATTATAATTCTCAAAAGAATTAGAAAAAATAAACACTTTTATTTTATCATTAATTACAATAATTAATCATTCATAATTATAAATTGTGAGCGGTGTCTAGCAACACATCACAACCACCCAGGTATTCGGAATTGGTCAAGGGAATTCCGACCTAACCTTTTCATGAAAAATTACCATGTAATTATTATCCTTTCACCATCGATATCCAATTAGTCAGGGAATAAGGAACAAGTGCCAATTCCCTAATGACTAATTAATTTTCTAGTTCCTGAAATTAACCTTAGATTAGGTTAACTTGAAAACATTTTTCAATTAACCTAATATAGTCGACTATTAGGGTTAAATTCCAACTAGTGGCCTTTCTGGATATCAACTCCTACTATCGGAGTGGTGAATCCTCTCTTGATCATTCACTATCATTCCATACTTCACACTACCTCCAATTTCTATTCTTTAAACTACTCTTGGTGAGTAACAAGAAATAGAATCAAAAGGTAGTGATTCACACTCAAGATACTGTGGTGATCTCAAGTCTAGGATCACTTATACAATTTCCCATAAGAGATTCAACCATTGGCACTAGATAGATATCCTAATGGGATCTCTGTGTGGATCACTCCAATGAATTTGTACCTTACAATTCATCTACACATTAGCCTAGGTATCCCCATACCATAGTTGATGAGAACAATCACTACTTATACTAAGTAGCGGCTAACTGTGTACTAGTCTTTCCGTATTAATGATGTCCTGTCTCATTAATACTATGACTAGAGAAATTTAAGAATATTATTATAAATGTGATTGATATCTCATAGTCATCAACTCTTGTGACTACCATCACATCAATAAATATTCTAAGAACTTTGTCAGTTACATCAAATATTTAACAGATAAAAATTGAAAATTCATAAAATACAAAAATTAATTTGGAATGTATTTAAACAAAATAATTGTTTTAGGGCATACATTCCAACAACCTCCCACTTGCACTAAAACAATTTATTCACGACCTTCAGTCCAAATGAAAGTACATGTCTATCATGTTTCTTTTGGGATAGTGCTTTAGTAAGAGGATCAGCTATATTATTCTCAATGGGGACTCTCTCTATTTTTACATCATTTCTGGCAATGATTTCCCTAATTAGGTGAAATCTTCTAAGTACATGTTTGGACCGTTGATGAGACCTAGGTTCCTTTGCTTGGGCAATAGCCCCATTGTTATCACAGTACAGAGTTACTAGATTAACAATGCTAGGAACCACACCAAGTTCAGACACGAACTTCTTGATCCAAACAGCTTCCTTAGCTGACTCCGTGGCTGCAATGTACTCAGCCTCTGTTGTAGAATCCGCTGTGGTATCCTGCTTAGAACTCTTCTAGCAGACAGCACCTCCATTAAGAGTAAAGATGAAACCCGACTGTGACTTACAGTCATCCTTGTCAGACTGAAAACTTGCATCTGTGTAGCCCTTAAGTTCCAACTCACCCTTCCATAGACTAAGAACAAATCTTTAGTCCTTCTCAAGTATTTAAGAATGTTTTTAACGGCTGTCCAGTGACCTTCACCTGGATTAGCCTGAAATCTGCTCGTGATACTCAGAGCATGGGAGACATCTGGTTTTGTACATAACATAGCATACATAATTGATCCAATTGTTGAAGCATATGGAACATTATGCATCTTATCAATCTCAACTTGTGTCTTAAAACACATGCTCTTAGAAAGGCTTATACCATGAGTCATAGGTAAGAAGCCCTTCTTAGACTGATCCATGCTAAATCTCTTTAGCACTTTATCTATGTATGTAGATTGTGAAAGACCAAATAGCCTTTTAGACCTATCTCTATAGATCTTAATACTTAATATATAGGCTGCCTCTCCTAAATCTTTCATGAAAAAGTTTTTGGATAACCAACCCTTCACTGATTGTAACATTGGGATATCGTTTTCCATTATTAATATGTCATCTACATATAATACAAGGAAAATGATTGAACTCCCACTAACCTTCTTGTATACACAAGGCTCATCCGGATTTTTGAGAAAACCAAACTCTTTGATTGTCTCATCAAAATGGATGTTCCAGCTCCTGGATGGTTGCTTAAGTCCATAAATAGACCTCTGTAGCTTGCATATCTGACTGGGATTTGACGATGTAAAATCTTCAGATTGTGTCATGTACACATCCTCCTGCAGATTCCCATTAAGGAATGCAGTCTTTACATCCATTCGCCAAATCTTGTAGTCATGGTATGCTGCTATTGCAAGCAATATTCAAATGAATTTAAGCATAGCTACTGGTGAGAAAGTTTCATCGTAATGGATTCCCTCTTTCTGCTTGTAGCCTTTGGCCACCATTCTAACCTTATAGGTAATCACATTACCATCTATGTCGGTCTTCTTCTTGAAGACCCATTTGCACCCCTCAATGGGTTTTACCCTTCGTGGATCAACCAAGGTCCATATCTGTTGTCATGGAATCCATTTTGAGTTCATGGCCTCTAACCATTTGGAGGAATCGGACTATTCTAACCTCTTGGTAGGTAGTAGGTTCATCTTGAATGACTAGTGCATCATTACCACGACTCACAAGAAATTCATATCTCTTGGGAGTTGAGCGCATTCTTACCGACCGACCTACCTGGCTCTTGAAAGTCCACAACTTCCGCTTTGTGCCTCTCATCACTATGTGGTTGAACCTTTCTTCAACAGGTTGTTACTGTTTGTTTGAACATTTTGAACTTTTCAAGTTCCATGTTAGTTTGAGTGTCTTGAACTTCTTCAAGTTCTATTGTACTCCCAGCCTTTCTAGAATAAACTCTTTTCTAGAAAGATAGTATGCTTTGAGACAAATACTTTGTGCTTTCAGGTTAGAAATAGTATCCCATAGACTCTCTGGACACCCTACCCTAGAACAAACACTTGTCAGATCTAGTTTCAAACTTATCTGATTCTGCCTTCTTCACATAGGTTGGACAACCCCAAAACTTCATGTAAAGACAGCTTTGGTTTCTTTTCTTCCATATCTCATATGGTGTGGCAAGTAACAACCTTATCGGGTACTCTATTAAGAGTATGAGAAGCTATATCCAAAGATATCCCCATAACAATTTTGGGGCACCTTGGCTCATCACCTGGATCGTACCATATATCTAATAGGGTGTGGTTTCTCCTTTCAGATACACCATTTAATTGTGGTGTCCCTAGAGGAGTCCATTGTGGAACTATTCCATTGTCCTTTAGATAAAATTGAAACTCATCGTTTAAGTATTCTCCACCACGATCAGATCATAGTGTCTTAATACTTTTACCGATTTGTTTCTCTATTTCATTTCTGAATTCTTTGAACTTTTCAAAAGATTCAGACTTGTATTTCATTAAATACACATAATCATATCTAGAATGGTCATCTGTGAAGGTAATGAAGTATGAAAATCCACCTTTAATTGTGATTGTCATTGGGCCACATACATCAGTATGTACCAATCCAAGTAAATCATTGGCCAGTTCCTCTTTACCAGTAAAGGCTGTTTTGGCCATTTTTCCAAGTAAACAAGTCTCGCATACATCATATGATTCATAATCAAATGAGTCCAAGTACCCGCTTTTGTGTAACTTGAAAATGCGTTTCTCATTTACATGACCAAGTCTACAGTGCCAGAGGTACATTTTATTGAGTTTATCTAACTTCATTCTCTTTTCTTGTATATTGAGAATTTGGTTGTCAAGATCTAGAATATATAAACCGTTATTCCAATTTTCGTAACCATAAAACACACCACTCTTGAAAAGGCAACATTTATTCTCCTGGTTATCTTAAACCCATTTAAATCTAAACAGAAATAGAAATGATGTTTGTAGTAAGTGTTGGAACATAATAACAGCTTTGATAATTCCGAGAATGCACTAACCCAATCGGTAAACTAATGTAGTAAGTCCCTACAAAGCGAAAGAACTTTTGTTCCATTGCCCACACGTAGGGTTACTTCTCCTTTTCAACTTTCTTGTCCGCCCCTTAGACCTGATAGATGTGTGCAAATGTGAGAGCCACATCCCGTATCTAATATCCAAGAGTCGATTTAAAGTAGAAACATTAATCTTAATCATGTATGTACCTGCTGGTGAAGCTTCCCCAAGTTTCTTTGTTTTGTTTGTCCCAGATAAGCTTTCGCTCCTTCCAATGTCCAATTTGTCCACAATGGAAACATTGCATTGGACCTGGTCCGCCTTGGCCTTCTTGGGTTTCTTGGTTTGTTCTTGGGTTTCTTTAGGCCCTTTTCCTTACCTCTTCTTCCTTTTATTGGATGGTAAACAACAAGCACTCCAAAGAGAACTCTTCACCTTTTGATTTCTTTCTCAACATTCAATAATTGAGGTAGTGTATCTTTGCCGCAGATTGTTCATCTGAGTTCATAACTGTAAGAAGAAAGAATCTGTAGAGATTGAAGAACTAAATCAACATTTAGCTCTTGGTCCATCTTAAACCCAATTCAGCTAATTTCTCACTTAGCCCAATCATCTTCAAGATGTAGTAACGCAGGTGCTCCCTCCACCATTTTGCAGTTCCCAATGGAGGTATGTCATATCTCACCGTTCCCTAGATTGTTGTTCAAACAACTCTCTCAAGTGTTGAACTATTTCATATGCCCCCATGTTCATATGGCGTTGAAGTTGAGAGTCATAGTAGGCTTATCATGATGCATGGAAGCCGCTCTATTGTCATCCTTATGCTTCTTGTAAACATTTTTGACAGTAGTAGGTGCGTTTGGTTTGGGCTCATTAGGCATAGACCCATCAAGTACATATTCAATTTTTTCGTGGGTGAGAACAAATAGGACACACGCGATTGCTAATTTCCAGAGAAAATTTATTTTGAACAGTTTACAATCGAGAATGTTGGGCTGAGATTATTACTCATTCTACAACAAAATAAAGATAGAGTTTGTTAGAAAAAGTTTTGTTTAATAAAAATCATAAAACTCCAAAATTATGATTTTATTTCCACTATTTTCTTCAAATCAATTACCTCAAAAAAGTTGATCCGGAATTTTCAAAAAATCCATAGTGGCTAGAATCCCATCTTAATTATTTTTGACTTTGAGTGAATCCCAACAAATTAAAAATAATTTTAACAGGTAGATACTTTACCAATTACAACCCATTTGTAATTTCTAGATCCGTTAGGTATCAACTCTTAATTTTACATCTCATGTATTAACCTAACCCTTGCCTCTAAAATTTATGGTCTTGAGTGAATCCCAACAAACCATAATTTTAGTTAAATCAAACCCATCATTCTCAAGAACATTTCTTACAGTAAAAAACATGTAGTTAGTAAGGCAGTTTTGAGTGAATCCTAATAAACTAGCACTTAATAACCACATTTTGTTTTATACTATAATGATGGAATGCAATCTTGATTTAATATTAGATTTGAGGGATTTGTTTCTTTTTCCAAAACACTTTTAATTTAATTTAAAGTTTTAGAAAAATCATTTGACGGTCTCATCAACAATCATGCATATAAATATTTCAAAAATAAATATAGCATAAAATAAACCGTAGATGGTTGTGGATATTCCTAAATTAATTTCCCCGACCATTAGGAAAATTAATGGTTGACTAGGGTTAAATCGAATTTTCTCCTTCTGGTTGTACAGCTCCTTTCTTCATCTTCTAATTTACAATTTCTATACTAATTACATAATTTCCTATCATCTATTCCTATCTATTGTACATTACAAATAAAATATAAGAAACCCCAATTTACATTCGGGGGGAGTTAGATGAGGAGAGAAATTACAATCAGAAGAATAAGAAAGGTAGGACATGCGGGCCCTATTTATAAAATTACAACCATTCAACCATTCCACAATCACATTGGGCTTATATCCACAACCATCCACCATGCATCCATACAAATTTAAGCAACTTTAAATTAAATGAAAGCATGTAAAAACAATCAATCATAGATTATTTGGATTTTATATATCAAGATCCCAAACAAATTTTGAGATCATACATGCGCAAAGAATTTTGGTAAAACATGAAATAACAAATTTCATAACAATTAAAATTCGGATCAGAAACAGAACATTTTCAGAAATTGAAAACTCAGTTTCAAAAAATTTTATTTCCGTAATTTCATTTCGTAAGGATCCATGAAACTGATCCATGAAAGCGCTCATAATCCATGCTACGCTGGATCACTTTACGAGATTCCGCAAGGATCCACGACCGGATCCTGCGGAACTGGCAACAGCGGATCCCTGTCACGGATCAGAAGCGAGGGCTACCAATGATCCGCTGAATCGACTGCGGCAGCTGGATTTGCGATCCACCATCATGTCAACCGCGAAGTCATATCCGAGGTTCACTGGCGGATCCACTCGATCCGAAGTTGCAGCCTCGACCTCCGCCTGGAAGCCCTACGGATCCGTGACGCGATCCGTGTCATGACTCTCTATTCCAGCAGCCAATGATTGGCTACCACAAAGTCCTGCAGAATTTATACCAAAACAGCATCCAACAGTAATCAACTATTGCAGAAAATTTGCAATTTTACACAGGAAATCATAATGCTCTGTTTTGTCAAAATTTTACAGATCACAAGTCCACTTTAATCAAATTAAAGTTACAACTTTCTACCAAAATTACACAGATGTATATAGATATATCATCCAAACAAATTTAACCCATGAACAACAACGTATAAAATCATACGTAAACACTACAGATGGCTCTGATACCACTGTTAGGAATTGGGGCGGCAGGCACAGCGAAAAAGTTAAAAATTTAGCCCCAAACTCCCACAAAAAATCACTCTAGATATTACGTATGACTTAAAAGGGGGTTTGTAGGATTACATTAATCCTGCAGATAGTGCCTCTGACTTGTTGGAGAAGGCGAAGAATCCCCTTTGAGCAGTTTAAACGCCCTGCCTCTACTGTAATCCACGCGAGAGTGCTTCTAAATTTTACCTGATCATCTCTACGATCTACGTGTGTGTATATGAGTGAAGAACAGGTGCTAGCCTTTCTTACTCAAAACCTCAGACTCTCTGTTTTTCTCTTCTACGTAAGGTTTCAGAAACCTTGGCCTCTCTTTCTGTGTTCTGACTATCAGAAGTGGTTAACCTTCTATCGTAACGTGTGTTGGTATTAATAAGAGAGAGAGAGAGAGATAGGAAGAGAAACAGAAGGATTGAGTTCGGTGGTTTGATTCAAAATCAAACCACCGTAACATCTGATATCTTATCCTTCTGTTATTTGGCAGATAAGAGATAACCATTTTATCCTATCTGTTAGATGACCCCAGGATTTATTTTCCTTTATAATTAAACCCCAGAAGTATTTATTTTCAAGTCCCTACTTGGACACACAGTTTTAATCCAGAATTCAGTCCTAAGCGTGTGACCTAATAGGTTCCAAAAACAATGGTAATAATTATGAATTATAATTCTCAAAAGAATTAGAAAAAATAAACACCTTTATTTTATCATTAATTACAATAATTAATCATTCATAATTTTAAATTGTGAGCGGTGTCTAACAACACATCACAACCACTCAGGTATTCGGAATTAGTCAAGGGAATTCCGACCTAACCTTTTCATGGAAAATTACCATGTAATTATTATCCTTTCACCATCAATATCCAATTAGTCAGGGAATAAGGAACAAGTGCCAATTCCCTAATGACTAATTAATTTTCTAGTTCCTGAAATTAATCTTAGATTAGGTTAACTTGAAGACATTTTTCAATTAACCTAATATAGTAGACTATTAGGGTTAAATTCCAACCAAGTGGCCTTTCGGATATCAACTCCTACCATCGAGTGGTGAATCCTCTTAATCATTCACTATCATTCCATACTTTACACTACCCCAATTTCTATTCTTTAAGCTACTCTTGGTGAGAGTAACAAGAAATAGAATCAAAGGTAGTGATTCACACTCAAGATACTGTGGTGATCTCAAGTCTAGGATTACTTACACAATTTCCCATAAGAGATTCAACCATTGACACTAGATAGATATCCTAATGGGATCTCTGTGTGGATCACTTCAATGAATTTGTACTTTACAATTCATCTACACATTAGCCTAGGTATCCCTATACTATGGTTGATGAGAACAACTACTACTTACACTAAGTAGCGGCTAACTATGTGCTAGTTTCTCCGTATTAATGATGTCCTGTCTCATTAATACTATGACTAGGGAAATTTAAGAATATTATTATAAATGTGATTGATATCTCATAGTCATCAACTCTTGTGACTACCATCACATCAATAAATATTCTAAGGACTTTGTCGGTTACATCAAATATTTAATGATAAAATTGGAAGTTCATAAAATACAAAACTTAATTTGGAATGTATTTAAACAAAATAATTGTTTTAGGGCATACATTCCAACACTAGTTCCCTCTTATTAGAAGAGGAAGGCATATTTAATTTTGGGGAAATACTAAAGTAGTTTCTTAGAACAATGCTATTATCACCATCTTAGTATGTATGGGCAGGTCTTAGTATGTATGGCAGGTCGCACATATGGCTGGTCGAAGGTTTAGACCAATCGCACTTTATCACCATCTTGCCCGCCCAATTGATGACTGGCTATTATATATGTGTTGACCTAAGCCCCTGTGCTAGGGCTCAGCTCCCGAACCATACGTGAGCTGCCTCATATGGCTCTTCCTAAGAACTTGAAGCCCCATCTCTAAATAGAAAAAATGAATTTACAAGACAAAGACAAAAAAGACTTTTCAAAAGCCTCGCCTCCTATTCAACGGCTATTAGAGAAGTAGCTTCATTCCTTGACTCTTTGCTCAGTCAAGCTTCCTTGTTCCTAGTATAGTCTCGTCCATAGTTTAAGACTCCGCTCCTTATAGCCTAGTCTATATCCATAGCGACGCGGGTCGTCCACGGCCTTTTTCCTTTGTATACCTGCTTGGACTTTGTAACCTTAACGACTTTTCTTCTTTGTAGTATGGGCGGCTTTTCATTCCTCGCCCTATAGATCGCTTTATTTCGCTTTATCGCTCATGACTTGGTATAGAGCCGTAGTCGCTTATAGAATGCCGACACTATTTATTTTCCACTTAATAAGGGGAAGGGGGAGAAGTGAAGCTTAACGCAGCTTTATAAGGCTACTACATAAGTCAAGCATGGAAAGCTCTTTGCTTCCCTTCATTCGTTGCTAAGCCAAGGTCCCAGTCCTGAAGGCTTGGCTTTTTCAAGAATCCTCGACCCATGGGCATACGGCCTAGTAGGGCCTTCCCTTCTGTCTGAGTTTATGGGCGCTGCCGTTCCCCCCCAATCGGATGTTTGGATGTGAGCTATACTCCTTAGAGCCAAGGGCATATGGGTCTTGCCTTGCCATTTGACCTCTCCTCCTGTGACTAGAATGCTCAAGGTGACAACCTCTCAATTGTCACCGTGCCTCTCTGCTACCATGGTAGCACCTAGTGTGGTCAGCACCAATCGTGTTGAACAGGCAACAAAGCTTACACTCATTCACATTAATACTATCCCATATGCCTTGGGCCTTTTGCTCTTCTTAACGTAAAGGTGGTCGGCCATTCGTCAAGGCCGAATCCTGGACATCTGGCATGGATTTGATACACGCATCCCATCGGTTCCATTTTAATGCCCTCCCAACATAAAGGAGTGCTGTATCTAGTGGGTTGTTTTGCAAAGATATTGCTTAGGGACCAATGTCACTACGACGTGCACGATCCACTTTGCACGTTCCATCCTTCGTCTAGCACGACTCAAGTTTGTTTGTTTTTCTTATAATTTCATCATTCAAATGTTAACATTGTTCGCTATTTTTCCAACAATCTAAGAAATGGCCTCCAATAGTGCTAACACCTCACAGCTTTCATCTACATCAGTTGCAGTTGCACTACCATTTGGTAAACCTTTTTCGGACGTCTTCAAAATTGAAGTTTTTGCTAGTAAAAACTTTAAAAAGTGGTAAGAACGTGTGCACTCTCTGCTTCATATTCATGGAGTAGCTTACGCACTAACTGAATCTCAACCTGCTACAACTGCGAATGTCAAAACACAAGAAGCATGGCCAATAAGGTATGTCGGCATACTATTTTACATATACTTTCTAATGAATTATTTGACGTGTACTATAACTGCAAAGAAGCCAAGACAATTAGGGAAGCCTTGGTAACAAAGTTTACCACCAAAAATGCAACCAAACAAAAATTCGTTGGCCAAAACTTTGCTATGTTGAAAGCAAAATTGGTTGTGCTATGACTTTGCAATGCTTCTCCTTTGAACTTTCACCGTCTTATTCACATGCTCCTCATTCGGTCAGAATACTTCAACCCCAATTTGGGGCTTACTTGATTTTGCACAAGATGTAATGTGTCCCATATTCCTAATTGTGATTATTGATCACTTGTCATGAAAGTGTCAAAAAATTAGTTATTGAATTCCCAAAACTGTAGTAGAGGGAGTCCAGGTTGAATCCACAGGGGATAGTGAAACCTTCAATATCTTTTTTTTTTAAAATAAAAAGTAAATTGAAATAATTAAAACTACAATTAAATTAAGGCAATAATAACAAAAGATAAAAATAATAAGTAACGAACCAAGCCAAGGACATGAAATTCTTTATTCCAATTGATTATCAACACCTAGAGATTCAACCTTTAATAAGCTATTTAGTCTAAGTTACTAAGACACATTAGTAACTCACAGGATTCTCTGATATCGACAATAAGACTGATTCACTCAAATTGTATTCTTGCTACTAGACAATTTCGGCATTGACGTAATTTCAATTTATCTAATAATAGCTTTAAGAACCAAGAATCAGCCAAAGATGACAACAACCCCTGATGCATGTAGTCATTTAATCAACACCATGACTCCCCCTAAGGGTTCGCAAAATGGAACAACCAATCGCTAGCCTTATTTGTCACATAGAAATACCAATACAAGACAAATATGGATCAAGATTAGTATTTTGACAGGAATAATATATGTAAAGAAAATAATTGGTCATTTACTCTACTATACATGTATCAACATATAACATAACTCAAAGAGTCACAGATTGTGAATTAAAGATTGAAAAGATCAAACAAGGTTTCATAATCATTGGAATAAACACTTCACTCGTTGGTTTGAATAGAAAATTAACTAAATACTGCTCTCAATAGATAGACAAATATGTTCATAATCAAACCTGGCGTGTGTTGAGTCTCGCATAAAAAATAATATCAATAATAAGCCTAGTTACCAAACAAAAGTATCCCCGAGTCAATTCTAGTACTGGAGTAGGGACTCTGGATGTGTAATGGGTTACTTAATTCACCCTGGTTCTAAAGAGTGTGCTTGATCCGATATACCATGAAAAATGATTAATTTGTATATAAGGCAAATATGGTCATATCCTCAGGGACTGGGCGATTTATCTCCTATGAAACAAAATAAATAAATGGGGAGAGATTTGAACAATTTTCAAATTAGTGACTCAAATAAAAATTGACAATATCCCAAAATTTAAATAAAACTAAGTCAATCAAAGAAATACTCTAGTCAAAGGCTTAATCTCAACTTTGGTTTCATCTAACTAATCATTGATGCAAAAATGACAATCATTTATCTACAAATAGACTGGTTATGGTTGTCAATAAACTCACCACTTTGCCTCTTTAATGGTTCGATAATCACAATAAGCTCGTGATTATTTCTCTCAAATAAACAATTCTAAACACGCTTTTTTAGGATTTAGCTTATTGACAAAGATTAACGCCAGAGAAACTACCAACCCTAACCAATGAACACATATGCTTGGTCCATTTAAGTTAGATTGTATATTTCGCGGATAATCCAAAATTTTTTACTATATTGCATTAAGCCACTTTCGTCACAAGTACTAAATGTAGTCACAAAATTCTAATTTTATTTTAAAATGCATAATAATATTTATATTATAATTATTCACCAAAATATTAGTGAATTTATGTTTTGAGTTATTATTTTCCAATTTAGAAGAATTTTTAAGAATTATTTGCGGTAAGTGGATTGGCAAATTGCGTAATTTTGTTTCGAAGTGTGAATAGTGATTTTAAGATGAAATCGAGCATATGTAGAGATATTACAGAGACATAATTAAGGTTGGACAGTGTTGAAATGAGATAAAATAGTAAAAGTTAGAGTGTCGCGCGTCGACGCGACAAAAAGTGGTCATTTGACCATTTTTCCATAAATTAAGGAGAGCCAAGTGTTTTGTCTATAAAAGGCACCATTCATGCTACTTATCCCTTCATTATTTTCAGCTGCAATCTTTGGGAGCCTTAGAGAGAGAGAGGGCCGAATATAGAGAGAGAAAAGAGAGAGAGTTTGAGAGATTTCTTCTTCATCTTATTTTGTCTTCCATTTCTTGAAGCTTCAAGACTTCATTGGAAGCTTTGATCATGTGTCTTCCCCTTCCCTTGGCAGCCGTGAGAGAGAGAGAGAGAAGGAGTGAGGTCTGAAAGTTAGAGAGAGAAAAGAAGAGGAAAGAAAGCTTGTGTGGTTTGTCTCCTTCTTGTTCTTGAGCTTGTTGCTGGAAATCATCATCAAAACAAGCGGATCTTGGGCTAAGGTTGGAGCTTTTTGGAGTTGCTAAATTTGGGAGTATCATCCTTGAGTAGATCTTCACTAGATCTTACTTGATCTTACTAGATTTGAAAAGATCTTGAGGTATAACCCTTAAAACTCTTAGTTTTAACCTTATTAAAGTTAGATCTGTCAGATCTACAGTTTATTTTGCTAGAAATGCTTATGATTGGAATATTTGAGTTGGGCTCTTGAATTCCCAACTTAGGTAGCAAACTTGAGATAACTTTTAGGTAGCGGATTTGAGGATCTGATTGTGGTTGTGTTTGTCAAAAAACTGAACTCTTTCATTTTACACTACTCATCCTGCTGGATCATGCTTAGAAGAAAAAAAATATTCTGCTGAATACAACATTTAAACAGAAAAAAAAAAAATCCTTTTTTCCCTTTTTATTCTCGTTTTCCAAGCAAAAAAGAAAAAAGATATTCCCATTTTCCTTTTTTTATTTCTAAACTTCCAAGCTAAAGAAAAAGTATTTCTCCAATCTTCTTTTAACCTGGTCTTGCAATATTTTTTTTTATCTTTGTTTTAACAAATCAGAGCCTTGTGAACTTTTCACTTTCCTCTGCAAACCTCCCATACCAAGTCGAAAGATTCTCAATCTAACAAAACTCAAGAATACGAAGTGATTGAGATAATTAGCTTTTAAATGAAATGACAATTAAATGAAGGCTCGATTTAACTTGATTACTAAGAGCCATTTGTTAAGTACCTCAAGAAATTTTGGCCCAATTAACATGACATCTAAAAATCTTGTTTGGTCCAATTAACATAACATCTAGACATGCGACACATGGCCTTCTTAAAATCTTCAAATTGACTTATTCTACTTGTTCCGGATGCTGTGTGGTCATATATTTTAAGCTACATAATTCTGCTACTATATATTTTAGTCCAGAGCCAAACAAGGTTAATATGAAATCTTGCTTGTCTGGAGCCACATAAATGCATGCAGGTGCAAACAAAAAGAACAATAAAAATAAATAAATAGCAAAAAAACATAAATACATAATTCAAAGAGTGCTATTTTTTTTATAAAGAATTTCCAAAGGGTGATATTTTAAATACCTTTACCCCCGGGGTGAAAAAGCATTCAATAAATGTAACTTTTCACTTTTTGTAGGCATAATTTCTTAAACATCACATTCAATGAATGCTTTGTTTCAAAAAGTAGCACTCTTTAAAAACTTACTCAAAATCCTGCTAAAGAATTTGTAAATGGTGATGTTTTTCAAACTCTTTCCAAAAGGGTGAGAAATGTATTGAGTAAATGTAATAAATGGGCCAAACACAGAAAACTTATCACCGCAGCTTTCCACTGGGAGAAGCTGAAGGCTTTTCTAATTTGGATTCATTTACTGTAGTCTTGAAAATTCTAAAACAGTCGACAATTTTATACGACATGGATTTGCTTTAATGAAGTAATTTACTAGTAATTTCTAAAGAAGGATATCAAATTATACAGAATGAGCTTACCGTTGAAGTAGCAATTACTCATGATGTTTTTATTTTTTCCTTTGTCATTTTAGCCTAATTTTTAAGTATTATCTTATCTAGATGACTAGTCCAAAGGGTAACCAAATAGTCACCAAAAGTATTTTTACCTGTAATATCATATAAAAATTATTTTGTTACCATAACTATCGTTACCAGAGTATTTTCCTTACTCATGATGTTTCTATTTTTTTGTCATTTTTTTCTTGTTTTTTGTACACAGAATATGGCCCCTCCATTTCATGCTAGTGCAAGTGAGGTGATGGGAAAATGAGACGAGATTGTTCACCAAAAGGGTCTTGTGAGTTGGATGTTTGGCCTCATCTTCTAAGTATGACTTCTTATGCAATTTCACGGACTGCATTTGGCAGTAACTACAAGGAAGGAAGGTGACAGGTGTCGAGCCTGTGCAATAATAATTAATAAACCTAACTTGCCAATAAAATAACCAAAATCCAATTCTATGTACTGGAGCAGGGACGCCAGATGTGCAATGGGTTACTTGCTTCACCCTGATTCCAAGGAGTATACTTGATCCGATATACCAGAATTAGTTAACTTGTGTACAGTGGCAAATAGGGTCGTCTCCACAGGGACTGGGGGAAAATTCATTTCTTTCTCAAGCACAGGATAATGGGGGATTTTTGAAATAATAAGGAATTAATTAAGAATCAAATAACAAAGCCAAATAACTAAAATAAAAGAGAATGAAACATATGAGAGATGACTTCTAACCAAAGATCCAACTACTCAGATACAGTCCATATACCTGATCATCGATGCAATGTTAATTCATTTAATTCATTAGTAGGCTGCTTATAGCCGACGGAAACCTCTCAAACGACTAACTCTTCCTTAGATTTTAGGTAATTAAGGTACGCCCGTTAAGTACCCCTAGTTAAGAAACAACCCTAGGTACGCCCGTAGGATTTAATTTCTCAATTGCACTAAGAACTTAAAATGCCCAAACCCTAACCAACAAACACACTACAATTACACGTTCCCCTAATATGTGTTAACGTTAGTTGCCACTAATATTAACCTACTAAACAATTACGGATTTAGCAAATTAATTGGTGATAAACTATTAAGTCAATTCGAATGTTGAGCTCTTAAGATCCAATCAACAAAATAATCATAGGAACATAAAACAAAGAACGCACAAATACCAAAGAATTAAACAAACAAGAGATAAATCAGTTAGATCTCATAAATATCTTGGACCATGTCGTCGAATCGATCTTTGACTAGATGAGGAAATTAGCCACGCATGACGGAGTTAATTTCACAAGAGATATCAATGAAAATTGAATAAGCCATCCGTTTATTTCTTGAAGCTAAAAATAACGAAAGAAGAAAAACCAAGGCAAAGCTATCACTTAGCTTCCCTTTCGTCTGAAGTGCCGAGAGATTTTTACCAATGGAGTACACGACAAACAACTACTAGTAGTTCCCCTCTTATATCCTAATTTCCGTGGAGAAATCTACTAATCAAATAAGGAATCCAAGTCGGCATCAACTAGGAAATTCCCCTCAATCCATGCATACCACGGAAAAGCTATATAAGTACTAAACATAATAGGAAAATCCTAAAAGAAGTCAAACTCCTACTTTCCTAATAACAAATTTTAAAGTAGTTTCCTAATAAAAATCAACTACTAAATAGGAAAACACAATAATTAACTCCAACACGTCTTCAAATTTGGATTCCTAAAATTCTTGGAAACTGTCCACGTAAACTTGGAATCTTGATAGGTCAGCCTTGGACATCTAACTTAAGCGTGCCCATGCCTAACCATCAGGACGTTTTTAGGAATTATAGCTTTTTAGCACCTTTTTCACAAATTCCTGCATTTAACTCCAAATACACAAATTTAGTAGAATCCACCAAATAGTGCAATTTTAGCCTAAATAATTAGGAAATATTAACACAATTAATAAACTAAAATGCACCCTATCAATATCCCCCACACCTAAATGATGCTTGTCCTCAAGCATATCCCAACTCAGAAACACAACCAAGATATAGAGCATTCATAGCAAGTCACACCAACAGAGGCATCCCACATTCCCCACGTGAGGGACTCAAATTTCAGAATTATTTCAAAAATACATAATATTATTTATATTGTGTTTATTTATTTTATTAAGAGTGAAATTATGTTTAAAGTGAATAATTTTCAATTTATAGCATTTTATACGAATTATTTGCCAGTGTGTGATTTTGGCCGAATTAGATGTCTAATTTACTACCGGAGCGTGATTAGTGACTTTAAGTTGAAATTAAGCATAAGCAGTGATATTTTGGAAATATTAATAAGTTTGGACAGTGTTGGAATGGATTAGAACAATAATTAGATGTCGCACATGACGTAAAGTGCCAAAAAGCACTTTTTCCCTTAAGTCATGGAAATGCACTTTTTGAACCATGAAGTTTTGACTTCCTTGCACCCTTAGAGATCATTTTCAGCTGAAACTTGAGAGGGTTAGAGAGAGAGGCTGCCGAGCTCTTCAAGGAGAGAGAGAGAGAGATTTCATCCAATTTTCCTTCCTTTCTTCCATCCAATCTTCTTGAAACTTCAAGCACCATCACACACCACCATCTTCTCCACTTCTTGCAGCTGAGAGAGGGAGGTAAGAGAGAGAGATTGGACCGGTTATTGGAGGAAGAAAAGAGAGGTAAGTTTTGTGGTTAAATCTTCCATTTCTTCTTCAACTAGAACCTTGAATTTGTGAAGGTTTATGGCTTGAGTTTTTCCCTCCATGGCAGCCGATTGAAGGAGAGAGAAAGAGGAGTGAAGTCCAAAATTTGGAGGAAAAAGAAAGAGAAGAAAGCTTGGGTGGTTTGTCTTAAACTTGGGTTTGAGCTTGGTGTCGGAAACCCTCAACAAAGCTTGTAGATCGAGGGTTAAGATCGAAACTTATGAAGGTTACTAGGCTTGAAAGCAACTTTGGGAAGTGAAACTCACAAGATCTTTCTTGATCTTGTTGGATCGTGTTAGATCTGGAGGTATAAGCTCTAAATCTACTAGATATAGCTTTAATAGTGTTAAATAGATTAGATCTATGGTTGATATTAGCATAATGATCTCATCTGAAAAGATGAAGTTGGGCTCTTGAAATCCCAACCAAGGTTGCGGACTTGAGGTGGCCTTTAGGTAGCGGACTTGAGGATCTGATTGTGGAATTGTATGATATTTGTGAAATTATCATGATTTGGTTAGAAAGTAGGGTTTTAATTATTGAAAAGTTTGAAGGAAAAATGATTAAGGTGGCCGAATCCATGCTTGGTAATTTGTATGTTTGATTTCAAAATTGTGTGGTTATTTGTGATGATTTCTGTTCAAGAAAATACATGTTATGTACATTTATAAGTGTATGAATTTTGACAAGATGAAAAGTGGAATTTCTCATGAATCTCGAGTGAAAAATGTCGTTTGAGCGTTTTTAAAGTATTGTGGCTAAATTTAATGAATTTTGGAAATAAAGATATGGTTTGAAGTGTTTTAAAGTTATGTTAAAGTATTGTCTAAGAGAAAGTGTTGAGTTTTGCAATGAAAGTGATTTTGAGGTGATAAATCTCACCCAAGTATTTTATTAAAGAAAATGTAAATAGTGCCTGGTGAGTCTGTCAATGAAGCATTGTATTTGGAATGATTAAGTGATTTTAAAAGCGATATTTGAAATACGATATCATGTGAAATGAAAGCTTTTCCCTCGAGGGGATTTTGGGAAAACATTGATTGAAAATTTAAAAAGTGAAAGTGAATTGTTTTAATTGATAAGTGAAAGAGTAAAATCTCAACTACTGTTTTCACTTGTTTAGGGGGTGTGGACGAAAGTGAATTTGACCCCTTCGTGGAAGCCGAACCTTATTACTTCGGTGAGTTTCCATACTTGTTATGTGTTTAAATGAAATGATTGCAATTGTGATTAATGTAGTGATTGTACAGTGAAACATGGTTTTGAACTCTCAGATGGGGTAGTGTGTACTTTATCGCACTTACTTGCGTCTAAGTGAAAACAATTGTGGAAGTTCTTTGAAGTGAATGAAAGTGAGAGTGAAGTGTAGTGATTGATTGTTACAGTGTTATATAATGATTGCATGTGTTTGAAAAGGTCAGGAAATCCCTGAGACCTATCGGTGAACCCTTCGACTCGAGCCGGGGGCTAGGCCTAGGTCGAAGAGAAAGAGAAGAGCCATAGGGGTTATTTAAATGTCACAAAGCCCAGTGACCTAGACCAGTGCAATATGCTCGAGACTTGGTTCTGGAACCGGACCTGTCTCCCAAAAGAGCAACTAACCAGTGATGCCCAATGAAGTGTTATAGACCAGTGCAATATGCTCCAAACTTGTTTCTGGAACCGAACTTGTCTCCGAAAGAGCAACCAACCAGTGATACTCAATGAAGTGAAATGAAATGTACTCTGGACTTGGCGTATGGACTTGTCCCTAATTAAGAGTATTCAAACAAAGTGAAGTGTTTCAAAGTGTTTCAAAGTGTTTTAAAGTGTTTGGATTTCGGGCCCGGTGGAGGTTTGGAGGAGTAAAGGGAAGTGGAGTTCTACATGGTAATAGTGATAGTTGACGGAGTGTCAACTACGATGATGGACAAGCGTGGACCTTGCTCCGAGAGCCCAGTATCCACCTTTGTGTTGTTAAATGCTTTCTTATATGATTTAATTTCAAGTGCAATTTATTGAGTGAAAATCCTTATGTGTTATGTGAATTGCATGTTTTTGGGAACTTACGAGTTTTTTAACTCGTCCTTTTTCCATTTGTTTTCCTTAGTAGGATATGAGATCCCCGATGAAGATGACAACCCTTAAGATTGGGGTACTCTTGTTTTTGATGTTTTTGGAACAACCATGTAATAGGAATATTGAGATCTTTTGTACAATGAAATCTGATAGTATAGATGTATGATCCATGTACCTTGGGATTGTAACTTGGGAATTATGAATTTGTTAAGTATTGTACCCTTTTATATTGTGTTTAGAGCGTTAATGTGTTAAGTGTTTATTTGATAAGTTGTGATGATAGAGTGAGTGAGTCCCCTGCAGAGCTCATTGATACAGGGTACCTCAGGAGAGGTGGGTAGATCACGGTGGTATCAGAACCTAGGTTTGAATAGTCTGGGTATAGTGAGAGTTAGTAAGTTGTTTGAGAGTTTAATAGGTTAGGAAGAGGAACTAAGTGAGGGTTATTGTTTATGTTTAAGTGTTAATGATCTTTAAGTGAGAACCAGTACTAATGGAATTCTTCCTTGTAGGTCATGGAGCCTGGAGGTAGTGATGGACCTCGACACCGACAGCCTACAGTTTCTTACAAACGGAGTTCTAGGGGTGCCCGCGCGGCTTACAACCCTAGGGTTCGCACTAGCTGTGGCTCCTGTGAGTGTTGGAAGACCCATGTGTGAGAACCCTAAACTGGAAGTGAAAAAAAAAATGGTCCTTGAGTAGCTTGTGCATTTGATTTAAGGGTTGCATCATTTTTCCTTGAAGTGCATCATTTTCACTTGCATTGCCTTGCCTTGAGATAGGGTTGCATTTAAGTGCTTCAAGTTGTGACATTTATACCCTTATAAGGTGTTAGTATGGTATTAGTGGCAATTAGTGAGGCATTACTAATAGATTTAGTCGTTAGGAAATGTAAAATGAAGTTGGTGGTGATTTTTGGAGAGAAAACTAACTTAAGGGAGTTGAAGTTCAATTGTGATAGACTTGAGAGAATGCTTGGTTGTCTTTGTTGCCACTTGTCACAATTCTAGTCAACCTTGACCAAGACTTTTTTTTCCCACCAAATTTAAGTTTGAAATTAGCTACAAAATTCTTGTCTTGTACCCTATGATGGCCGGTCATAAGAGAGAAAAAAAGAGAGAAATACACTAAAAACCCTAGTCTTGGATTAAGCCAAACTAGTGAGGAATCAATTGGAGAGATCATCTAGTGAGTTCATCTTCAACTTTCAAGCTTGGAGGAAATAGGATCAAGCAATCTTGAAGGACTTTTCTCTAGCTTTGTTTCAAGGTAAACTTTCTTTAAAAACCCTAGCTTGATGATGTTAAATTGAAGGTTATGGAGTGTTTAGTTGGTGTTTGAGAGTTTTAGAAGCCTAAACCAAGGCTTGCTTGGAAGAATTTCTAGTAGTAGCATCATTGGAAGTGGTTTGGAATTATGTCTATGAGGTGTTTGATGAAATTCCTAAGAGTCTTAGGATGAGACTTGTGTTAAGTTCCTTTGATAAACATGCATAATCTCCACTTTAAAATATGATTATGACAAGTTTTAGTAAGTTGTGTGCATGTGTAATTTGGAAGAGAACTAGACTACTTTTGCACTCTTGTTGGCCGACTGTTCTAGCTAGGAAAACTAGCTTTGTTCCCTCATTTTGAATGTTGTTTTTGGTGCATTTGTGCTTGGAATACTTGGTAGTATGTTGAGGTTTATGGGGTTGCAGCATTTGAATGGTTTTGTGATAGTTTAGCTAGTGCTTTAGCAAGAACTAAACCAGATTTTCTGCTCAAAGTTAAGCCTGATCAGGTTTGAATTTCAATCACTTTGAACTACATATTTCTCTGTGATAACAGCCAAACCAGCTCTTGGTCAAAACATAAGAGTTGTAGAGAATTGAGTTAAGTTTCTACCTGTAATATTTCAGAGCAATCGGAGCACTGTATCTTGTAAAATGTCCAAAATACCCCTGACTGTTTCACTCCCCTTTTTCAGCCGACGGTCTCCAGTTTCAATCAAATTGTCAGATTTTATGGTATCAATTGGCAACGAACTAGAGTCTGATTTTTATACCATTGAAATCCATATGAGTCTAGTTTTAAAGGCCGTTGACGGCACTCAATTTCGATTTCTCTACATTGAGTTATTGTTTTTTTCATGAAACTGCTCCTGCTTCCCTGATATAACCTGACAGCCTTCTTGCGTCTCTGTGATTGCCATTTTTGACCATGAAGATGAGTGATCTGGGTTATGAGTGATCTGGGTTTTGATGTCTCCATAGGAATTGTAGATCTATGTCTTAGCTTTGAATCGATGTAAGATTTGCCTCAATCCAATGAGCGTAGCTCCAGTTATGATCCAATTACTGAAGGGCGGCAAAGCTGTCACCCTTAAATCTTCACTTGTGAATCCTTATTCTTCACTTTCCACTTTTCTTGGTTCATTATGCCCTTTTTCCGTGCCATAACCTACTTGACTCATTGTTCTCCTGTAAATATGACATTTTCCCTTATTATACACCCTTGATTTGAACTTGATACATTGTGACGGTTTAGATTAGTGATTTAAGTGACGATTAGCATGTGCATTTTAGTTGACCTAAGTTTGGGATAGCCAAAGCTAAATGTCTCATATTTGCTTGTTATTAGGCCTTGACGGTGGACGAAGGGAATCCCGGAGTGAATACCTAAAGTTGTTTTGAGTACAAAGGTGAGTGTTCCAATGCTTGTTTACTTGTTAAATGTGACTAGTTGGATTATCTGATCTTGACCTACTTGATTATGTGAACTACTTGAAATCTGTTAGCATGAACACTCATGTTATTATGATCGAGATGAGTGCGTACTTTATCACACTCGATCTCTTTTGCTTGAACTATATATCCTTGATATCATGATACTTGTGGATTTGGCCCTTGCCTATATTTGATCTGTGAGTCGTTTTGGTGATATCCCATCGACTAATCTATTTAGAAGCTTGTTTACCTGTGCCTGTGAAATGGCCACTTGTGTGATATCACAAGGGCTAATCTTGTTATCAGTTCCTGGGACTCGTGATCGGAGTCCACCCCATCGGCTCATTGGTCAAATCGAGCCAGTTAGGGCTTGGTCGAGTAGACTAATGATGCCCTTGGATCTTGTTTCTTGCTTTGGTATACCGGTATTACCTCTGTGTTGGTGTTCGCCCTGTAAGGTGGGAGAATCGTGAACGGGATTGGCTAATGAGTGGGTTCTACTGCATTAATTCTTGCATTTCCTTGGTTGATGGGTGTCAACGGACTTGGATCAAGGCTGTCGTGGAACTTGGCTCCGAGAGCCACCTGTATCCTTTTATATTTAAATTGTTATTTAAGTGATCCTTGTGCACTGATCTTCCAGTAAGAGAAGCTTGAGTGCTGAACTCCTCGTGAGCACTGATCTCCGAGTCGAGCGGCTTGAGTAGTGCATGAGCACCATCTCCTGGTTGACAGTGCTACTGTGATCATCCCTGTACTTATACTTGAAATTCCAAATTTTATGCGAATGTGCTAGTGTGATTATTTATCAAAAGCTTTGTGGTGCAAATATGCTAATTGCTATTTTGCATGCCTGTCTTTTGGAACCTCACTGGGCTTTTAGCTCACCCTATTTTCCCTTTTGTTTTCCTTAGCAGGGGGATTTGCTTGAGCTTAGGGTTGGAAGTACGTGCGAATAGTATAAGTTTTTGTTGTTACTTTTGTTTAAGGGATGATATACTGTAAAACCCTATCATGGATAAGTTAGCTTTTGGTTTTGTACCCTTAATCCCCTGTTGAATTTTAAGTTTGAACGGTGGTGTAAAACTTATGTAACTATGTTGGATGACTTTTGAATTTGGGAGAATTGAGTTCGGTAAGTTGGGTTGTTGGTTTATATTGGCTATCGAGTCCTGGCGAGCTGGGCAGGAAATCCGCTGACCCCTCTGGTTCGCCTTTGGGGAAAGTGGGGCTGTCACACCATGTCTACCCCGATCATGTGGTCCTAGCAGTCTACCGAGAGAGGAAGAGGCTGACTAGGATCAGTCGAGAGCGTCAGAGGGAGATCGAGAGGCTCACGATTGTGGCTCAGGCTCGACTTGCTAGGATTGGAGAGCTTGAGGTTGAGGTCTCGCCAAATGAGCAGCCGCTAGGATTGCGCTGGTGGCCCGAGAGAGGGCAGAGGGCATTGTGGCTGGATGTGAGGCCTTAATTGGAGGAGTGATCGAGGCTAACCGAGATGAGGAGGATTCGGTTAATCAACCTCTTACTGATGTTGATATGGGAGGAGAGCCTCCGAGTGAGTCTGTTGGAGTTGCTGCCATGGCTGAGGGAGATTCTCAGTACTTGGAGCCTGATCCGTCGGAGGATGGTTCCACGGAGACTTCTTCTTACGAGACTTGATGGATTAGTCTAGTTTAGAACTAGGATTCTATGTAAACTTTTGTGGAGAAAAACAAGTAGAGGGGATCTCAAATCTTGTAAAGTGTAGGCTTGCTAACTTTTCAAGTACCATATTTTTGTTCAAGTGTACTTGTGAACCTGATGTACCAATGTGTACCTTTTGATTGAAAGCATGCTCATTTGATGTACTCCTGGCACTCTTATTAATATAAAGTGTGTATGTTAAATGCTTTGTTTTGATCTTTATTTGTTTTTCAATAATGTACTATACTTATTTGTTATGTTAAATTTCTGCCCTCTATAGAATTATGGAGGGTAGAAGTGGCCGAGGATGAGGGCGTGGAATTAGGCTACTCCAAAATATCGATGGCGATCGTGAGTCAGCCGCTGATCAGAATCAAGGGGTCGGGGTTAACTTTGTGGAGCAAATGGCTACTGCCATGAACCGTATAACGGAAATCTTAGATCGTATGGTTGGGCAACAAGGCCCTGGACCTGAGCAACATCTTGGTAACCTTGGGGTTGGCGAGGATAGAGCCCTTGAGCGATTTCGGAGATTTGGAGGAGTAAAGCGAAGTGGAGTTCTACATGGTAATAGTGATAGTTGACGGAGTGTCAACTACCTGGTTCGTGGACAAGCGACGTGGACCTTGGCTTCTGAGAGCCCCGTATCCACCTTTGTGTTGTTAAATGCTTTCTTATATGATTTAATTTCAAGTGTAATTTATTGAGTGAAAATCCCTATGTGTTTTGTGAATTGCATGTTTTTGGGAACTCACGAGTTTTTTAACTCATCCTTTTTCCATTTGTTTTCCTTAGCAGGATATGAGATCCCCGATGAAGATGACAACCCTTAAGATTGGGGTACTCTTGTTTTTGATGTTTTTGGAAGAACCATGTAATAGGAATATTGAGATCTTTTGTACAATGAAATCTGATAGTATGGATGGATGATCCATGTACCTTGGGATTGTAACTTGGGAATTATGAATTTGTTAAGTATTGTACCCTTTTATATTGTGTTTAGAACGTTAATGTGTTAAGTGTTTATTTGATAAGTTGTGATGATAGAGTGAGTGAGTCCTGGCGAGAGCCAGGCAGGTGGCCGTTGATACCCTAGGGTACGCCCTAGGGAGAGGTGGCTTTACCAGAGAGGAAGACTCTTTCCTTTTTTTTTTTACCACCGCGTTAGGCATGAGCATGCCTAACTACCCTAGAGTCTTCTGACCATCTGTTGACAATTTAGTTCCTTAGGCGTGACCACAAGGCATGGGCACGCCTAACTAGTGCCAACGCTTCTGACTAAGCGATGAAATTTGATCCCTTAAGCGTGACCACTTGGCGTGGGCACACCTAACTAGTGCCAACGCTTCTGACCAGCAGGCGAGAATTTGCATGGGCACGCCCTAACTAGTGGCCACCTAACACACCAAAATTTTATCATTCCAAATGAACCTACGTGCTTAATAAAACACTAAAATAAAGCAAATCATAAATTCTTGGGTTGCCTCCCAAGAAGCGCCTTTCTTTAACGTCTTTGGCTAGACATAAAGCATCAGTTGCTTAAGAAGGATGGAAATTTTCAATTCTTTTCATGACTTGCTCCATATGATCCTGATAGCCTTCATAGATGGAGTAGTTTTTAAATGGACAAACTGTGATGCTCTTTGGTCTCGGGGATGACTTCAAGTGGACGCACAATGGTTTGGATTCTACACTTATTTGCTCATGATGCTTGGCCTCCACAACTTTTAGATTCTCCTTGCCATGCAACTCAAATTCCTCTTGCACAATAGGGTTAATTACATTGATAGCAAACATGGAATGAGATTCAGCAGGATGTTTGTTTGTATCAAAAATATTAATATAGACAATTTCTCCATCAAATTCCATCATGAGTGTACCCTTATTAACATCAATTTTAGTTTGGGCAGTACTCATAAATGGTCTTCCTAACAAAATAGGTGATGGATTTGGAGAATTCTTGTCATCCATATCAAGCACATAAAAATCAGCAGGAAAAACTAATCCTTCAACTTGAACCAAAACACCCTCAATTAACCCATCTGGATAAACATTAGTACAATCGGTCAATTGAATTATCACTCCCTTTTCCTTTAATAGACCTAGGTTTAGGGAATCAAATATAGATTTAGGCATCACATTAACAGAGGCCCCTAAATCTAGGATGGCACCTCTAGCTCTAGAATTTCTAATTTTACAGGGGATGATGAACATACCTGGATCACCACATTTACGTGGGAATTTCCTTTGTAAAACTGCAGATACATTCTCTCCTACTACTACTCTCTCATCTCTCCTTAACTTCCTTCTATTGAAGCATTAATCTTTCAAAAATTTAGCATATCGAGGCACTTGCTTTATTGCGTCCAACAGGGGAATATTTATTTCCACTTTTCTAAACATCTCCAAGATCTCCTTCTCCTTGTCAGGTCTCTTTGGCTTCTCCAACCTATTAGGAAAAGGTGCAATGTTAGGTTTAATTTTAACAAGAGGATCGGAAATTACCTTAGAATCGGAATTTTCTTCTCCCTATATCTCGAACTCCTTTTCAACGTGCTTATCACTTTTATCCTTGGGGACCATTGGTTTAGCTCCTTCAACCTCCCTACTGCTCCTTAGAGACATGGCACTAACATTCTTTAAATTAGTTTCAGGTTGAGATGGCAGCTTCCCACACAAATGAGACTCCAAACGGTTAACTGCTGTCGCTAAGTGACTTAATTGAGTTTCCAGATTTTACATACCAGATCTTGTCTCTTGCTGAAATTGACCCGTGCTCTGTTGGAATTGAGCAGCATTCTGTTGAAGTTGGGCAGTACTCTGTTGAAGTTGGGCAATACTTGTGGCCAAACTCTTGATGAGATCTTCCAAGGAATTCCCTCCACTAGAGGATGAGGGTTGAGATTTTTGCTGGTATGGAGATTGGAACCCTTGCTGTCTATTCTGTCCAAAGCTTTGCTGTTGGTTCCCTCCATAACTAAAATTCTGATGATCCCTCCAACTCGGATTGTAAGTGTTAGAATATGCATCATACTGTCTCCTAAACGTGAGCATGTTACCAGCCATGTCAACTTGTTTAGAGCTCTCCTCTTGCAGCATCGGGCATATGTCAGTAGTGTGTCCAATATTGGTACAGATCCCACATACTTTGGCTTGCTGCACATTTCCTATGCCAATTGTCGGACAAAAGAGGTTAGTTCGGATAATTGTTGCTGAATAGACGAAGTTTCTGCCTCATTTACTGACGAGTGGTGAAATTGTCCCTAGAGCCGAATTGTTGTGAGTTCTCCGCCACTCTCTCGATTAGCTCCCTTGCCTCTTTAGGGGTTTTATTCACCAGCACCCCACTACTTGCAGCATCAATTAAGTTCCTGTCAGACAAGCAAAGACCTTCGTAAAAATACTAAATTAATAATTGCTCACTTATTTGATATTGAGGGCATTTGGTGCAGAGCTTGTTGAATCTTTCCCAATAGTCATATAGGTTCTCTCCCTGTTGCTGCTTAATGCGACATATTTCTTTTCTCAAGCACGCAACTTGGGAGGCAGGAAAGTATTTCTCTAAAAACTTCTTCTTCAATTGGACCCAAGTAGTGATACTGCCTACTGGTAGGTAGCATAACCAATCTTTTGCTGAGTCCTTTAGAGAAAATGGAAAAGCTCGTAATTTGATTTGCTCCTATGTTACCCCGGGAGGCTTCATACTTGAGCACACTACATCAAACTCTTGTAGGTGCCTATGGGGTTTTCACCTGAAAGGCCATGGAAAGAAGGTAGAAGATGAATTAGTCCAGATTTAATCTCAAAGGGAGTGTTCTCATTCAAATTAGGAAAAGTAATGCAGAGTGGCTGCTGAGTTAAATCAGAAGCAGCCAACTCCCTCAATGTCCTAGTTTGAGCCATAACAATCTTTTCCTCCTCAGAATCACTAGAATCACTCAAAGAATCCTCTGGAGATGTAACCAGTAATTGCTCTTTTTGTTCTCTAGTTTCCTTTTTCAATTTATGTATAGTCTTCTCTATCTCAGGAATATAGATCAAATCACCTGTACGAGAAGAATGAGACATAAACTAGAAAATAGAGCCAAAACAAAACCAAACAGAAATACGATAAAATAAAATAAAAGAAAATAAATGTACTAAAAAAGAAACAAATAATTCAGGCACCAGTCCCCGGCAACGGTGCCAAAAATTGATAGGTGTCGAGCCTGTGCAATAATAATTAATAAACCTAACTTGCCAATAAAATAACCAAAATCCAATTCTATGTACTGGAGCAGGGACTCCAGATGTGCAATGGGTTACTTGCTTCACCCTGATTCCAAGGAGTATACTTGATCCGATATACCAGAATTAGTTAACTTGTGTACAGTGGCAAATAGGGTCGTCTCCATAGGGACTGGGGGAAAATTCATTTCTTTCTCAAGCACAGGATAATGGGGGATTTTTGAAATAATAAGGAATTAATTAAGAATCAAATAACAAAGCCAAATAACTAAAATAAAATAGAATGAAATATATGAGAGATGACTTCTAACCAAAGATCCAACTACTCAGATACAGTCCATATACCTGATCGTCGATGCAATGTTAATTTATTTAATTTATTAGTAGGCTGGTTGTAACCACCGGAAACCTCTCAAACGACCAACTCTTCCATAGATTTTAGGTAATTAAGGTATGCCCTTTAAGTACCCCTAATTAAGAAACAACCCTAGGTATGCCAGTAGGATTTAATTTCTCAATTGCACTAAAAATTAGAAAAGCCCAAACCCTAACCAACAAACGCACTAGCAGGGTTTATTTAAATTAGATTACAAGTTCCCCTAACGTGTGTTAACGTTAGTTACCACTAATATTAACCTACTAAATAATTACGGATTTAGCAAATTAATTGGTGATAAACTATTAAGTCAATTCAAATGTCGAGCTCTTAACATCCAATCAACAAAATAATCCTAGGAACATAAAATAAAGAACACACAAATACCAAAGAATTAAAGGAACAAGAGATAAATCAATTAGATCTCATAAATATCTTCAACCGTGTCATCGAGTTGATCTTTGACTAGATGAGGAAATTAACCACGCATGATGGAGTTAATTCCACAGGAGATATCAATGAAAATTGAATAAGCCATCCGTTTATTTCTTGAACCTAAAAGTAACGAAAGAAGAAAAACCAAGGCAAAGCTATCGCTTAGCTTCCCTTTCATCCGAAGTGCTGAGAGATTTTTACCAATGGAGTACACGACAAACAACTACTAGTAGTTCCCCTCTTATATCCTAATTTCCGTGGAGCAATCTACTAGTCAAATAAGGAATCCAAGTCGGCATCAACTAGGAAATTCCCCTCAATCCACGTATACCACGGAAAAACTATATAAGTACTAAACATAATAGGAAAATCCTAAAAGAAGTCAAACTCCTACTTTCCTAATAACAAATTTTAAAGTAGTTTCCTAATAAAAATAAACTACTAAATAGGAAAACACAATAATTAACTCCAACACGTCTTCAAATTTGGAATCCTAAAATCCTTGGAAACTGTCCACATGGACTTGAAATCTGGACAGGTCAGCCTTGGACATCTTACTTAAGCGTGCCCATGCCTAACTATCAGGATGTCTTCAAGAATTATAACTTGGGATAATTTCAGAAACCTCCCCTGATGTTTCAGACAATTTCACCTGGTACCCTCAAACTTTTAAAAATATCACTTGCCTCCCTTACTTTATGTTTTTTGTATCATTTATAACCCATTTTAAAATATAATATTAAAAAATTTATTTTGGGAAAGTAAATGCAATCTCATTCCAAAATTACCCTTTGTTGTCTTACTTTTTATTGTCTAAATATATTAATAATAAAATAAATGAAACTTTATGTCGATTGAAAAAAATATAGTACATTTTTATATAGTAGATGTTAATATTTGAATTCTGTAAGTTACAAAGATAATATGTTCTTTGTTGCAAAGTGTTTTGAATTAACTTAAGAAGTTTTACAAATCATTTACATATTTTTGAATTTTCTACTTTTTGTCCAAATTGATGGTTTGAAGACTAAAAAGATATAACATGCCAAAAATTATATATAAATCAGTGCAAAAAGGTATCATCATGGTTATAAATTATTATAAGTTATTTCTAAAAGTATTATAAATTATTCATAATTTTGAGTAATTTAACATTTCTTGTCCAAACTAATGACATAAAAACTACTAAAGAGTTTTTTTAATATTGTTACCAATTCCTAAATGTTCACTAAGAAACTACGTCCATCCATTTACAAAAATTAGAAGATACATTTGGTGTATTATAGTGATTAACAAATCATAAAAAAAGGGCAAACTTGGAATAGAACTATATTCTCTTACCCAAAATAAGTTGTTTAACATTATATTTTGAAATGGGTTTCACTTACAAAACATTTGTTATATAAAAACGCATTATATTTTTTCCAATCGACATGAATTTTTATTTATTTTGTTATTAATATATTTAGACAATAAAAGTAAGACAACAAAGGGTAATTTTGGAATGAGATTGCATTTACTTTTCCAAAATGAATTTTTAATATTATATTTTAAAATGGGTTATAAATGATACCAAAAACATAAAGTAAGGGAGGCAAGTGAGATTTTTAGAAGTTTGAGGGTGTCAAGTGAAACTGTCAGAAACCTCAGGGGAGGTTTCTAAAATTTTCCCTTTTAACTTTTTAGCACCTTTTTCACAAATTCCTACATTTAACTCCAAATACACAAATTTAGTAGAATCCACCAAATAGTGCAATTTTAGCCTAAATAATTAGGAAATATTAACACAATTATTCAACTAAAATGCACCCTATCAGAAGGAGGATATTTGAACTTCAGGGAGAATAGAATGAGCAATTGAGCATTGCAAAAAGGCAATCTGATCAATGTTCATCCCAGGATGGAGATAAAGTTATTTGGTCATTTGTCAATAGAAGAAACTTTTTTTTTTTTTTTTTGAAGTTTGTAATACTTGATATTTTTTGATCTAGCACGAGTTTGCAATACTTGATACTTTTTGATCTAGCACGAGTTTGTAATTAATTCAACTTGTAATGATCATAAACATCGTAGCAGGGGGATTGTTTTAACTGTTTGGTGAACTATGTTTCTGTTCAGGTTCTTATCAACATAAACAGAAGAATGAGAGAAATTGCGAGAAATGTTCATTATTCAATCAGACAAATGATCAATTCAAGATTGAACGAATTGAGAAGAGGGGAATCCTGTTCAGGGAATATTACTACAATCAAATTGTCAAGAAGTTGATATGCATGGAAACAAGGACTTTGGTATGATATCGAAGAGGTCATTGAGGAATGCAGGGTGTTCTATATCGCAGGACAGGAAACATCTTGTGTGCTGCTCGTATGGACATTGATATTATTGAGTAGGCATCAAGAGTGGCAGGGACGTGCAAGAGAAGAGGTTTTGCAAATCTTTGGCACTAACAGACCAGATTTTGATGGATTGAAAATGTTATCAAAGTTACATGTCCTTAACGCCTAAGATATAGTGCTTGACATGCATGACAGTCTACTGAACTGCAACAAATCTAGAAAAGAAAGCTTCGAATACTTGGAATTCTTGCAAACACACAGAAATCTTTTGACCTTTAGATTTGGCAATCTTGCTGGAAAACATTGAACACATATGATTCTCATGGTTTGATTCTTATTATGTCCCCGAGACATAATCACAAGTCCGACAGAAAACTGCTCCCAAGTCTCAACTCAGGGATGCATAAAAATGTATTTTGTGCATAAATAAATGCATGTTTTTTTAAAGCTCGTACAAGGGCAGGGATTGGTGCTTAGACAGTGGTGAAATGTAGCATTGTTTGAGATGCATTTTGCATTTGCTGGCGCCTGGTGTGTTCTTTTTGAGACGAAATTGATGTCCAGTTGACATGCCCATGCTGAGAAATTTCTAAAAATATTATGATTTTCAAATTTTTTCTGCAAATAGGGTGATTTGGGTGTAGGGTTCAGACCAGTGATATTCGCATTTGCAAATGCGAGTTTGGTGAAAAAAAAAAAGAAAATGAAAAGAAGAACTCGCATTCAGAGAATGCGAGTTTATTGGGAAATAAAAAAAAAAAAAGAAAATGTACTGCCACAAAATTTGTCAACATAAATAGGACAAGAGCCAAGAAGGTTCGGCCCCAAAGTTTGATAATACTTTGGGAAATAAATAAAAAAAAGAAAATGTACTGTCTTATCTTGTTCTTTTCTTCATTTTTCTTCTTTCTTCCTATTATCCAGGGGACCCAAATCTTTGATAATACTTTATATGACTTGCTCGATTTCTTGGAATTTATATTCATTACTGTTCTTTTCAAAACCTTCTTAAACATATAATTTCCTTGCTCATAAATTGTTTAGAGTATCCTTATATATTCAAAATACATTTGTTAAAATTTGGATATGTAAAGTAAGGTTCGTTGTGTAAAAAAATTAATGAGCTTACGTTTATATCCTAGAGCTCGCCTGACTCGATTTTTGATTGAATAAACTCACTATTTGGCTACTTAGTTGAGGTATGCTATCCATTGAACACCAATACAACATTTCTTTTATAGGTTTATTCCTTGGACACTATCTTCCTAATGGCTCGATGGAGCTTGGCCAATGTTAATATTGTCTTGACTTTTGATCAAGTAAACTTAGCTAAAGTTTTGATCTAGTAAACTCCATAAGAGCATGCCGGACTAGACCCTAAACCCTAAACCCTAAACCCTAAACCCTAAACAGTCCTAAGAAATGTTAATGTCAATTGGATTGAATGCGAGTTGCCAAACTGTGCTAAGCAAACTGGATTGATGATATGTATCTACCAAGTTCCTATGTCGCCACCAATGTCAATTTCTCAGTATTTGAAATTCAGTTTGATGTGTATAACTTACATGGTTCAGCTTGAGAAGAGTCTCATCATAGTTAATTGTAAACAGTTGAACTCGCATCATTTTCTTTTTTTTTTTATTTGCCATTTTCCACTGAACTCGCATTTGACAAATGCGAGTTTCATTGAATTTGCATTTGTCAAATGCGAAAATCACAATCCCAGAAACCTATTTGCAAACCACCCTATTTGTAGAAACTTTTTTTTTTCCATCACATTTTTAGAATTTCCTCTGCCCATGCTCGCCAGAAATCCTGTCACATGAAGTCATGAACTCCTGTAGTCCAAAAGGATAAAAGATTTTGATGTTTCTTCCTTGGACGCATCCTTACCTCCAAATACCAAATCTGAGGGCAGAATCCAAACAAAACTGTCCTTAGAAAAGTGCAATCTGTAATACCAAGTCAAATTTGGTTATATCAGTCACACAACATAATCTGGTCACATGAGTAACAGTAAAAGTCTAGCCAGAATGCTCACGAGTCCTTTTCTTTCTTCTTTTCTTTCCCTAGATAAATATGATTTTGCTCGAGGTTCTGAGGGTATATACACGTGTACCTGTTAGTGGTCGGATTACAGCTGCAGAAACTAAGTTGGGAGACTTAACTCTCCTCAACGGAGTAAACGTCATATTACAAACAATGTTAGTTCATCATGACCCTGAAATATGGGGTGACAATGTGAAGCAATTCAACTCGGAGACGTTTTCTACAGGGAATATCAAATGCAGCAAAGGCAAAGGTGCATTTCTCCCATTTCGTTGGGCACTTCACATATGTATTGGTCAAAGTTTTGCAATGTTGGAAGCGAAAGTGGTTCTTGTGATGATTCTGCAACGCTTCTCCTCTGAACTTTCACCATCCCATTCACATGCTCCAATCTCATTGATAACCCTTAAACCGGAGTACGGAGCTCACTTGATTTTGCATAAGCTTTATTGTGGAAATCTTCCAGGGTGTAACTCTTTTTAATTTGCTTGCAGATCGTTATATGTTGCTTTTCTGGAGCTATATTACTATCAGGCAATGATATGGTTCTTGTTTTCAAAGTTCAAAAACTAATTATTTGACAAAACTAATGAAATATGAATTGTTAACTATTGAAATACTAACATTTGAGCATTTTATCCATCAAGTGATAAGTGAACAATTTATCACTTATTTTGTGAGATAAATTTTGTCTAGGCTATTCCTTCTCATTGCATTTGAATTTTGATGAAATCATTCACAGTTTGATTCAGATTTTCCATATAAACCATTTTATGCATGGAATTTAGTAATTCTGTCTGTGTTATGTGGATTAGAAATTCTTTCCAATTTCCTAAACTTTAACAGTATTGCTTTCGCCTAATTACAACAAACCACTTCAATTATAGTCTTGGTATGTCTTTATTACCTAACTTATTTTCGGTACATAGTTTGAACCCAAAGATTTTCTAAAGGGATGAACTCTAATTCAACTAAAATTTAAATATATAACTACGTGCGGCAGAAAAAAGGTGGGGACCCTTCCTGCCAACCCCTAGTTCCACTCATATTTCGGTACCACAATAACACCACTCTACAATGAACATAGTGAGCTATAACTTTATCTTAGAAAAATGGTTAATAGTTTGACAACAACTATAGTGTTAAATTGTAAATAAATGAGACAAACCAAAAAAAAAAAAAAAAGGAACCAAGAAAGTGATCCGACTTTTTTATTTCTTGTCCTCTCTACTTCCTTTATGTCATAAATTCTACATCTCTTCCTTAGTTTATTTGGAAGAAATCTCTCAATTTTCACTCGCATTGTTTACCAATACTATTTTTCTTTTCGAGGTAGTTTACGTTCAAAACACAAAAAGCATGCATCTAAAAATCTATATATAATAAGTATTAGGAGACTTTGGATTACAACAATGCTCTTACCAAATTTCATAGTCTACATATAATACCGCTTTGTTTCCAACATTTTCTTCTGTTTTAATTGGGATTCTTTGATTCGTATATAAATCTTGTTTAGCATATAAAACCTGGGACTTGTCCTACGAGAAAACCATAGATGTTTCATGTTTTGCCGTAGTACTAAGAATGGAGAGTTACATTTTGCAGCCATAGATTGCTAAAAAAATCTCATGATTTCACCCAACAGCAATTCAAGAAAGCCATATAACATGCTTTTTTTTTTTTTAATTATTGCTCTTTCACTCCTAGGAGACGTGTGACGCAAGCTTCGTTTTAATACACTAGAGAGATTTAAATGATATAAATGTAGATGGAGCCTCAACTAACATCCCAGGACTTGCAGGCGCGGGAGGACTGATAAGAGATGCCCTAGGAAGATGGAAAGTTGGTTTCTGTACTAGAGTGGGAATTGCAAGCAATGCGGCTACCGAACTATGGCAATGGTAGTTGGGATTTCGCAAAGTGATTTTAGAATCAGATTCAAATGACGAGTATCACACCCTTGTTAGCAAGGCAGTGTACAGGTGTTAAGTCCTTAATTATGCATATTATTTATGGATATTTTCCCTTAATTATGGCCTAAATATTGTGTTAATTGCTTGATTCTACTTATATTTGGTTTTCAAGCTTGATTTAGGTCATTGAAATTAAATTGGGAATTAAAAGGTGCAATTTTGGTGAAAATTCCAGAAGACAATCTCAGATAAGGCGCGGGCACGCTGTGTGATGATTTGAAGGTTGCCTTTTTGAAGAAGTAAACCATTTTCCCATGGAAGACAATTGCTGGATATTTGGAAACAAAGATTTTATTTACTTTTGGGAATTGGTCAAAGACTCCTTTTAATTAGGAATATTTGTAATTAATTTCCTTATTTATTTTGTTAAGGTGATTTAGCAAGTTAGATTCCAATGAGGACAAAAACTCTCTGGAGTCCTAATTTGGAGGAGAGATTATTCTTTATTTTCACTAGCTTTAGGGATAAAAGGGCCGAGCTCTCTTAGGAGGAGGACGATTCACGCTTAGCTTTGATTAGTCTTGCGGGACGGCTTAACGGACTAACAACTCACACGCAATTGCTTTGGCTGCTAGCCTTTGGTCCTTCACTGGTTGATTTGGAAGCTTTGGAATTTTCGTTCCTTTGTTTTCCTTCTTTTTTTTTTATCTCAATTGAACATTCCACAAACATCTTTTGGTGGTGATTCAATGAAGAGTGGCTAATCTCTTCGTCTAGTTGAAGGCTAATCGAGCTTTGGTTCATCAACTCTGTGAGACTTGTTTGAATTATTTTTATTTCATTTATTTACAAGTATTTGAATATTCTCTGTTGTTCTCGTTTATGATTATTTCTTACAATTAAATACCTGATCACTATTTATTTGTGGGGATAATCTACTGTCATCTAGAACACCAAATACGTAATCGTTTGGAAGGTTTTAGTATTTGTGACAATTGACGTAATTCAGTAGTACAAGAAACTTTTGAATTATTGTCATGGGAATATTCAATCTGACTTAAATAAACCGAGCTTATGTGTTTATTGGTTAGAATTGGTGGTTAATCTAATTGTTAATGCTGTTGGTGGGCTAAATCCTAAGAGCTTGTTTAGGGTTGTCTACTGGCAAGACAAGTAGTTACAGATCTTGTCGTGACTATCGACACAGTAAGGATTGGCAGGTTGTCAGAGCTTGTTGACAACTATAACCAGTTTATTTGTAAGTAATTGAATTCAATTTAGTGTCAGTGATCAAGTTGATGAAATCAAAGTGAGATTAGGCCTTTGACTAGATCTTGTTATTGATTGATTTATTTTCGTATTTGATTCCTGTGATACTGTTTATTTTAATTGGAAATTTTGTGGTGTCATTTATTTTTATTTTTGTTTATTTTTATTGAGTTTTATTAATTAGGAATTATTCGAACTCTCTCCCCCCATTTATTTTATATCGTAGAAAATATTTCTTCCAGTTCCCTGAGGAGACGACCCTACTTGCCACTTACTCAAATTAATTAAATTCTCTAGTTAATTTCTGGTATATCGGATTAAGTAAACTCCTTGGAATCAGGGTGAAGCTACTAATCCATTGCACATCCGGAGTCCCTGTTCCAGTACTAGATTTAACTCGGGAATATCTCTGTAGGCAGTTAGGTTCTATTTATTTATTTTTGTACAGGCTCGACACCTGTCAACAGGAGAGCCCAAGTCAAGCAGTGTATTAGCAGGAAGTGCCAATGCAAAATAGCACATATATACGTGGAGAGAAGGGAATGCATAGGCTGATTTCTTAGCAAAGAAAAGCATTAACATGAACCTGGCTTTCCAAAGACTGCGGGAACCATCGTGATTATGGAGGGGTGAGCACCCCCAAACTTGTTAGCTTGTAATAGTTAGGGCCTTGAGCCCTCCATAGGACCCCAAAAAACAAAAAACAAAAAAAAATTTAAAAAAATGAGGCTTAAAAAAATTATCTTTCCCCCCTTCTCAAAACTAAAAAAACCGAAGATCGATTCTCTTTCTTTTAATATCTACCAATTTCTCAACAATTACCTCTTTCTTTCCTTTGTAAGTATTTGTTATACAATCCATACTAAAAAATTGTTCCACTTGCACATCTTATAAAATAAAGCCCATTACCTAGAATTACCAATAGTGTAAATATAACCCTTTTGAAATCTATCTTCAATCTAATATGGTATAATGTAGAGAAGTTGGACAGTAATCACCTTTTTTTTTTTTTTTTTTTTTTGCAGATTGCTTTGGAATGAAAAGGAAAAAACAACCTTGGACAAAAATATTTTCCATCATCTTGCATTTGCCGGGTTTACTAGAGGAGAAGGAAAAAGACTATTTAGAGAACAAGCAACTTCCATTTTCTTTCAATTGAAAGGAAATGGATAGGTTAGATAAGTTGATCAACCCACAAAAAAAAAAGAAAAAAGAAAAAAAGTCCCCACAGATTGAACAAATTAAATTTATGTTTATGATTTATTTTTGCTTCGACAAATTCACCAATTTTTATAGTTGCACAATCTCTTTCAATCATCTATTCTATGGTCAAGGAAATTATTTTCTCCATACAGGAAATAGTAATGTGGCTCCCAGGTATCATCCCACATCTTTATGTAGATGTTTAATCGCTTAAATTGTTAAAATCACACGTAATAAAATATGTCACAAATGTCAAGGAATAGCCCTGCAATATTTTAAATTGCTGGGAACATCTTCGTAATTATGACATACTTTGGGGGTAAAATAGTTTGATTCACACCTATAAATAAGTCAAATCAAACTCACACTCCCATAGATAGAAGTTGGCATAAATCAAACACAACATTCCCATAGAAGCTGACAAAGATTCGATCAAAAGAACTCAAAACAATGGAGATGTCAGCCTATGGCTCCATCGCAGTTCTTTCTTCCTGCTTTGTTCTTTTAACATTGGCATGGAAAGTGTTCAACCTCATTTGGTTAAAGCCCAAGAAGCTTGAGAAGCTGCTCAAACAGCAGGGCTTCAGAGGAAATCCATACAGACTTCTTGTTGGAGATCTCATAGATATGTCAAACTTAGCAAGAGAGGCTCAGTCCAAGCCAATCAATTTGTCCGATGATACTGTCCCAAGAATCATACCAGAGTTCTATAATGTTATCCAAAAATATGGTATGTTCTTGTAATCTCCCTCTTTCGTATCTGTTTGTGTTGGTTGCATCATGATAGCTCCTTGTGGAGAAAAAAAGCCAACGCCTGGAGAAAAATGCCTTAGTTATGCTTCCTTTATTTAATAAGATGTCTTCTTTTACCAGTTCATTGCATCAAAGAAATCTAGAAAAATCAGAGAATAGCAGAGTAAATCCTTTTTTTTTTTTGTGGTTTTTTGGGTCGATTAGTTTGATTTGCTCCATAAACAAGACTTGTCGAAAAGCAAGGCGATGTCCAATAGCCCACAGCAGAATTAGAATAATCAGTGTACTTGTATTGTGACATTTTTTAAGGTAGTTTGTTTATGACATGAAAAGGCAATAGAAGAACATCCCTAAGAAAATGTCTAAACAATCATCTTACAAGGGGATTAATTTTAGAAACCTCCTCTAAATCTTGTAACAATATTACTTGGTACCCTTGAACTTTGAAAAACATTTGCCTACCCTATTTTCAATTTTTTGGCAACATCGTAAACCTATTTTACAATATATTATTAAAAAACTCATTTTTGGACAGAGAATACGTTTTTATTCCAATATTGCCCTTTTCTTGTGCACCTGTTTTGTTTTATAATGAATCTTGTTAATCTCTCAAACTTTAAAAAACTTGGTTGATATGGCTTTGTAGTTAAAAATTATATTAACATGATTAAAAGATCATTAATAGTCTTCATGTCCTCAGTTGGCACAATAAATATAAAATTTATAAATTTGCAAATGCTTTTTAGTAGAAGAATAACTTCTTTTAGTCTTTGAAAGCATCTCAAATGAGTTTGTAAACATAATTTTGAACTTTTTTTTTATTTTCTAGTTTTCAAAAATTCTAACAATTTGAAAAACTTCTCAAGTTGATTGTACACACTTTGTAGTAAATAAATAATTTTTTTTGCTTGAAAAAACCTTAAATATATTCCTAAAAATAAATAATTTCTACCTTAAAAAGCACCTAATATTATATTGTATCCCACCAAAATTTCACATTCACAGATTTGCCTGTTGATTTCAAGCTCTTCCTAATATACTTTGATTTTGAGAAAAAAAAAAAGGACAACAAATGGCAAATTTGGAATGAAAACATGATCTCCATCCAAAAATAAATTTTTTTAATAATATATTTTAAAATGGCTTAATAATGTTATCGAAAAGTCAAAAGTAAGGAAAGCAATAATATTTTTCAAAATTTATGGGCATTAAGTGAAATTGTTGAAGCCTCAAGGGAGGTTTCTAAACTTATCCCTTTTCCAAAACATTTGATAATTTTATTAGTGAGACAGAAATAACTTCATTTGTACAAGTAATTAATTTTGTGTACTAAAATGTACTATTTGCACTCTAAAACGCACCCTAAAACTTCGGTTGCCCCTCAGTTGTGGCCTATATTTCACCTTAAACTGCACCCTAAAACTTCATTAATTAGTTGTGCAGACCTATATAGGCCTATGTTGCACCCTAAAATGTACTACTTGAGCCGAGTTGGACCGCTTGAAAATAATCCTCTGCTGTGACATGCCTGATGAATTGCCCAATATGTTAGAAGTGAATAGTAACCGTATAACAATTAGCCAAAGAAAATATTACTATAAATTGATACAGAATGTCTAACTGTGCATCTGTTTCATGATGTTTTCATCATCTGACGTGCCTAAAGCTTTCTAGGTACACACTGGAGTTAGAATGATTGATCATTTTTTTTCGGGCTCCTTTTGATTTGCGGCAGAGTTACTCTTGTCAATGTTGGGTCATTAACTTTGAAATTCTGATTTTCACTGAAAACAAGTGGTGACAACCATTTTGCAGGAAAAAAAACATACATATGGTATGGGCCACAGCCAGCTATATTCATCCAGGACCCTCAACACTTAAAGGAGGCCGCTCAAGCAATTACTATTTTCCATACGCCTCATACTGGTCATGTTTCCAGATTGTTGACGCCAGGACTAGTAAGCTACAATGGAGCCAAATGGGCCAAACACAGAAAGCTCATTAACCCAGCTTTCAATGGGGAGAAGTTGAAGGTTTTCTCTAATGTCGTTTGGTTTTCCCCTACTAAATCAAAGAGCAACCAATTTAGAAAATGCTGTAGGTTTGAGCTCTTATGTAGGATTTTCCGGATGACCTTTGAGCCAAATAGATTGAATTTGGAAGTAATGGTGTGCTAAACTATGTGAACAAAGAAAAGAAGAATGCTTAATTGACAAAATGACCTCAAGAAATTCCACCATTCAAGTGGCAATACTGATGGTGTCTTCTTTTGTTTGCCTTTTTTCCTTTTATTTAGACCATTCTCCCTGCTTTTCAAACAAGTGCTAGTGAGATGATGAGAAAATGGGAGGAGATTGTTTTGCCAAAAGGGTCTTGTGAGTTGGATATTTGGCCCTATATTCAAAGTGTTGCCCGTGATGCACTTTCCAGGAGTGCATTTGGCAGTAACTATGAGGAAGGAAGGAGGATATTTGAACTTCAAGAAGAACTGGCTCAACATTGTATGAATGCTCTATGGGCCTCGTTCATCCCTGGAGCGAGGTAAAGATTGTATATTTATACAGAACATATTAAATAAAGTTCATTAATTAGCCTTCTTACAAGGCAAATTTATCTCTGAAGTACCATAACTGAACATCATGGTAAAAGGGATTGTAATAACTTGTTTACTAAAATTTAATCTATCAGGTTCTTGCCAACTAAGAGAAACCTAAGAATGAGACAAATTGGGAGAGACGTGGATGATTCAATCAAGAGAATTGTAAATTCAAGATTAGACGCAATGAAAGTTGGGGAATCCGGTGATAACGACTTTTTGGGTAGGTTACTAGAGTCCAATTCTCAAGAAATTCAAAAACATGGAAGCAAGGATGCTGGAATGACAATCGAAGAGGTGATAGCAGAGTGCAAGCTCTTCTATCTTGCAGGACAGGAAACCATCTCAGCGCTGATTGTGTGGACAATGATCTTATTGAGTAGGCATCAAAACTGGCAGGCGCGTGCTAGAGAAGAGGTTTTGCAAATTTTTGGCACTAACAAACCAGATTATAATGGCCTAAATCATCTAAAAGCTGTAAGTACTCTTTTGCACAGGGGAATTGATCTTTATGCATATGCTTTTGGTGAAAAATCCAGTCAAGGAGTTAATTTTTCTTCTTTTCCATATGCTTCCATACTGTTATATGACAGGTAGCTATGATATTATATGAAGTGCTAAGGCTATATACACCGACACCTCTCAATGTTCGAAAAACAGCTGCAGAAGCTAAATTGGGCAATCTATGTATCCCAGCCGGAGTCCTAGTCTTAGAAACTTTAGCTTTAATTCATCATGACCCTGAACTATGGGGCGATGATGTGGAGGAGTTCAAACCAGAGCGATTTTCTGATGGTGTGTCCAAAGCAGCTAAGGGTCAAGCCGCATTCTTCCCATTTGGTTGGGGACCTCGTATCTGCATTGGTCAAAATTTTGCTATGTTGGAAGCAAAAATGGTGGTCGTGATGATCCTGCAAAGATTCTCCTTTGAACTTTCACCATCCTACTCACATGCTCCCTACACAGTGATCACACTTAAACCACAGCTTGGAGCTCACTTGATTTTGCAGAAGCTGTAGATTTTCCTACATAACTTGGAAATCCTCTGCGGATTTGGTGTTTTCACAAAATCATTCATAATCTAATGTCGGTTTCGCTAATAAAATGGTTGTAATTTGTACTTGGGGAGTTGTTTTACTGTCCCAGGATGCAATAATCATCGTTTTCTAGAACTTTACCAAATCTTAAGTTTGTGGATGAGAAAATTGTCCAGAACTTGTATGAATGCTGAAATTATAACAGGCTGTAGCTGTGGAGGTTTTGTTACTCCTAACGACCAGTTTGGAGGGCAATCAAACCTATATCATGTTGGGATAAAAGAATTGTCCGAAATATGAGAAAGTATATAATTTTCTGTACTTAAAAAGGATGGTTAAATCACACTTTTCTTAGTTTAAACATTCAATGCAGTAGTTACTCTGCATTATAATATTTAGATTTATATAAGGCGTTGAATATTTAGAATAAGAAGATGTGGATTTAATTTCTCCATTCTGCAAACGTATCATGGCCATTTTTCAAATATATCATGGTGAAAGGTCAACTAATGCTTTTTAAATTTACTAGTAATACTTTGCATGCCTTACATGTGAATATATTTTCTCAAAATATAACATCTTTAATATATACTAACTTTCTTTGTAAAAATTTTGATTGATAAAATAATATTGAAAAAAAAAGTGACAAACAAATATAAGTAATTACAACTCATATACAACATTTATTGCATTAAAAAAATCTAAACATTTATTATACATTCTACCATCGTAAAAACATTGAGATGGAAGTTATCATATCTAAGTTTAGTTACCATATACTTTACTAGAATTGCAATATCAGAAGAGGAAATTTTTTTATCATGTGTCAACCCTATGTATGTAATCCAAGTTGAGCAAACTATTTGTTAAAACATGCTCATTGTAGCCATTGCAAAGGTCTAGAATAACTCATTCTTCTAAGTCCAAGTAGAATGAGTTGGGAGTCTTGACCTCTAAAATCAATGCAAAAATTCAAGAATTTCTTAGATCTAAACTTGTATAGTTTCATAGAAAACTTTAGACGGAACTAAAATAATATTTTAGAATTCTCTTAGAGAACTCTCAGGTATGTGCAAGTTAAAGTTTGAATCCAAATCTTTATTTGCTTCACCAGCAAAATCAATTTTCGATTTCAATCTACCAATGTTTGCCATCTTCAGAATTAGTCTTCTTTTTCATGCAACTTGAAAAGTATATTTGTAGTGTTACTTTTCAATAAATGTTAAATTAGACCATTTTATGGGATATGAATGGCTCAATTAATAATTAACACTATTTCTTTATCGCTCCATTTTTTTTTTTATTTTCACAATGGTTGCCTAAGTATGAACTACAGAAAATTAGGAATAGTGGAAAAATAGAATAAAGTGAAAGCAAATGAAGTAATCAAAGAACGATTTTAAACTAGAGCATTACATTAAAATAATTACCATAATAACTCCAAGTGAAGAGCTTTTTTACCCCCTTGTAGCCGTATGATTATTTTATTCTCAAGTTTTGTGCATAAATAAGTAAATTTTCATTGATTGCTTGATCAATTTTCATCAACAAAAATGAAGCAATTATTCCTTTTGCCAATGCATACTTCTCTTGCAAATTTGAGAAGAACATCTTCTTCTTTTTTTTTAACTTAAAATTTGAGAAGAACTTACGTGAGCAACATTTTGATGACATTTAAATTCTAAAATATTAAATAGTGAGCAAAATAGGAGAAAATTTGCATATAAGTACAACTTTGAAAGGTCAAATGCAATTAAAAATGTACACAGATTAAATATTTATTAGTTTTAGTGATTGTAAATCTTGTATTCTAACTCCTAAGTATCTTTTATTCTTGCCGATCCTTTTTTCTTCTTTAATCAATATGGTGTACTATGGTGAACTTAATTATTAATTAACATTTTGTCTTTGCATTAAACCATTGATGATGCTTTGTTTTCGCATTGATCCTTATTTTCATCTAAACCAATATTTACACTTAATCAACATTAAATACTAAGGGTACAATATGAAACTTCAATCATCAATCAATAAGGGCATAATCAGAATAAGAAAAACTAAAATTACAACAATGCTTACTCTCTAAAGTATCAAGACTCGTGATACTTTTACATAATAGTATTCAAATACATTAAAATTCGATTGTTCATATTCAAATAGCTTAACTTTGAAGAGAAATGTTTTGATTTGGTGAAACTTATTTATAGTTCTCGTTGATGACATACTTTATAATTATAATGTTTGTATGATTAATAATTGTAAGTCGTGAAGATTGGGTATTATGTAATAATCAAAATACAACAATATATAATATCTTGTTGCAACAATATATATTATTCTTTGAAATTGGATATTATAAAAAAATATATTTTTTGATTTAATTCACTATAACTAAAATGGATGTTTCACCTTTGTAACTATTATTATGATTGGCATTGATATATATAATATTCATTAATTGTAGTTTAATGCTATCAGTTATTACAAGAATACCATCAATAATGTTTATTAAGTTTAATTTTTTTTACAAGTTAAATAAATAAATTCCCAATGTAAAACCCTTTGTCTACCATATTATTTATTAATGAAATATAATGCAATTTATCCATTTATTATAGAGAAGTGTAATTTTGGCATCATAAAATGGCTTAATTTGCTAGTATCCAAAGAAAGAAAAACTCATGTTACTTTTTAAAAGACCATATATGTTACCAACTTATTATATTCTATTTCATGTTTGAAGTACTCTTTATATTTGAATATTTTGTAAATAAAATTTGTTCTTCTTTTTTTGGAATAAAAAGTAAGGAATCTTTCATTTTTATAACTGCTAGCATGTTTGATATTATTTATTAATGAAATATAATATAATATGTCCATTTATTAGAGAAAAGTGTAATTTTGGCATGACAAAACTAATATTATTTTTTGCTTACACTATTAACGACCAAGATTAACTATTTTTTTTATAATTTACAAATAAAATTTATTTTTCCTTCTTTTGATTTAATTCACCATAGCTCATAGGAATATTTTTCATTCTTGTAACTATTGTTATAATTGATATTAATGATTAAGGAATCCAATGAGTCGGTTTTTCTTTTTTTCAATTTAATTCACCATAATTCAAGGGAATGTTTTTCATTCTTGTAAATTGTTGACATAATTTATATTAATTATTGAGGAGATACAATGATTGGTTGTTTTCTTTTTTTTTTCTTTTTTTAGTTTAATTCACCATAGCTCAAGTAATGTTTTCTTGTAATTGTTAGCATAATTCTTGTTAATTATTAAGGAAATTCAATGCAATTTGTCTGTTTATTAGTGTCAAGGGTAATTTTGGTATCACAAAAACTATGATCAACTTTTTGCTACACTTACACACCAAGATTCGTCATACTTTTTATATAGTAATACATAGATAAATAAATAGATATTGATCTGTAGAAAATGGGGGGAAGAGCCGTTGACCGATGAGAAGCATTACATCTCCATCAAAGTTTTGGTTCTTGCCTCGCTCTTTTAGCATTGAGATTCACATGGAGAGTTTGAAGTAGGTGTGGTTAAGGCCTAGGAAGGTGGAGAACCACCTCACAGGGACTGAAAGGGAGTCCTTATAGATTACTCATTGGAGATTTCAGAGAGATATTTAACTTGCTCAAACAAGCCCATTCTAGCCCAATTAATCTCTCTAATGACTTCGTCACTAGAGTCATTCCTGAGTACTACTCAACTCTCAAGAGATATGGTATTCGTTGCAAGATAAACAATTTGGAAAGTTTACAAGTGTTCTTGTTTTCCAATGTTGTTAAATTTAATTTGACTAGCCATGAAATGATTTTCCAACTAGGGGTTAGATTTTAACATATTGATCCTCCTCCTTTTGCTTCTCAATCAGTGTCAAATTACCCTTGATTTGAGAAGTTTATTAGTTGATCTAAGAATGTGACCTTCTGCTAGAAATGTGGTGTGACTTGCAAGTAAGAATTCACATATATGGTCTGGGCCACAACCAACAATTGTTGTTCAGGACCCTGAGCTCACAAGGGAGGTGATGCAAGAGATTAATCTCTTTCAAAAGCCTCAATCTGGTCAATTTTTCACTTTGCTGGCGCCGGGACTGGTTAGCTATAGTGGTGACAAATGGGCAAAAACAGAAAACTTATTATTCCAGCTTTCCATGTTGAGAAGTTGAAGGTTTACTCTGATCTAGTTTTGGTTTCATACTTAGAGTAGTTGTTAAAGAATTTCTAAGAATAGTAGCTAATTACAAAGAAACAAAAGATGAATGCTTAATGGTCAAAAAGAGCTAAAGGATTTCTATCATAAATAGACTAGGAACTCTTATCCTGATGTCCCTTTTTTTTGTGAGCTTTTATTTATTTTCTGCAGTATAGTGTATGATCCCATCTTTTATGACAAGCCCAAGTCAAATGATTAGCAAATGGGGGGAACTTTGCCAAGAGGGTCTTTTGAGTTGGATGTTTGGCCTCATCTTCAAACTCTGGCACCTGATGCAATTTCACGGACAGCATTTGGCAGTGACTACAAAGAAGGAAAGAGGATAATTGAACTTCAAATAGAGCTGGCAGAGCACTGTGTCCAAGCTCTAGCTTCAGGTTTCATCCCGGGATTGAGGTGAGTCCTCTTCTACAGCTTGTGCACAAAAAATCTCTCTCTCTCTCTCTCTCTCTCGGTCCTAAGAAGTTTTTCAGAGTTTTTGTGCGGTTATCTGAAGCTGACTAACCCTTCGCAATGCAGATCTGTAGCTCAAAATGATCAGAAACAACGTAGTAAAGATATTATGTCACTTGTATGCTAACTTGAAATTTTTTTAGGGTCTTGCCAACTAAGAGGAAAAAAAGAATGAGACAAATTGCCAAACATGCTGCGGATTCGATTAGAGAAGTTACCAATCTCAGAATGATTTCCATGAGAGCAGGGAAAGCCTGCGAGAATGACATGTTGGGCATTCTATTTGAATCCACCTCTCAGGAAATTGACAATCATGAAAATAAGGACGTCGGTATGTCTATTGAGGGGGTCATTGATGAGTGTGAGCAGCTCTATTTTGCGGGGTAGGAGACCACCTCAGCACTGCTTGTGTGGACTATTATCTATCGAGTAGATATCCAGAGTGGTAGGAACGAGCTAGAGATGAGGTTTTGTACGTATTTGGCACTAAGAAACCAGATTTTTATTGGCTAAATCACCTAAAAACCTTAAGTAGTATTTTCTGTTTGTCATCTGCAGCTATTTTGCTTTACTGTTAAGCATCTACCTTTTGTTGTCAAGTGTTGTGCTGCTTAATTCATGGCAACTTACTCTCCTGTTTTGATGTCTGTGGTACATCGGTTGGTTATTGTGATAGACACGCATGCCAGGTTAAGGTCCTGCAACAGATTTACAAATTCTAATCAATGGACATTTCAAAAATGACACATCAAAAGCTTCTAGTAGTTCTGTAATGTAATTCTTACATAGCAGTTACATGAAGAGGAGTATAAGGCGTTTCTCTTTCTTGGGCAGCATGTGTTGTACTTCTGTCAGGACAGGACTAAATAATCAAGCAAAGTTGCTCAAAAAGTATGTCAAGAAAGGATCTGAAACTAAAACATGGTAGAAGGTACAAATAAGATGTCTTTAGACTAGGGGTGAGCAACTACGGTAATTACCGAATTACCGACCGAATTTGATTTGATTTTGGTAATTCGAAGTCGGTAATTCGGGAATTCGATTCGTAAGTCGGATTTTCCAAATTAAGATATGTAGGATTTAGTTCGAAATCAGTTTTAAGATTTTTCAATTCAATATTTCCGAATTCGAATTTAATTTGGTAAAACGGTAAACATTTACCGTTTTCAGATTCGATTTTCCGAATAGAATATAATGTAAATATGTAATAGTGTACTAAGCCTTAGGGTCCGTCAAGAGTCATGTCAAGTAGTCAACTAGCCTCAACCCTAATTGTTTCTTTCCTCAACCCTAATTCGATTTTCAGCCGCAGCCCGTCCACCCGGCACCTACCTCCTCCAATCCTCCCTATCGGCTATCGCAATCGGCAACACCATAGGTCCACCATCCACAGCAACCCTTCGCCCCTTCCCTTCAACCTCCTCCCCATCTCAACTCCTCCAGTCCTCCCTATCGCAACCGGCAACACCTTCCACCTCCTCCCCATCTCAACTCCTCCAGTCCTCCCTATCGGAACTAGCAACACCACATCAGCACTTTGCCCATTTCCTTCCATCTCCTCCCCATCTCACCTCCTCCAGTCATCCCTATCGCAACCGGCAACACCACAGCAGCCCTTCCCTTCCACCTCCTCCCCATCTCACCGTCTCCAGTCCTCCTTATCGTAACTAGCAACACCACAGCAGTCTTCCCTATCTCGGACAAATCTCACTATCAAGACCTCAGTTTTCTCACCCCTCTCGGCTCTCAGCTCTCACTGCCTCTAGCCTTGAATCTCTCCTCACCAGTCACCACCAGCAAAGCCAGGCAATTACCGTCACTGCATCGCAGACAGAGCCTCTCCACCACACCATGCACATTGTAGTCCGTATCTACACGGTCGAGTCAGTAGTGGAGATTCCCTAGTCAACGGCTTGACTCAACAAGGTAATTTACATTTTAAATTTTACTTTATAGTCTATAAGTTGCTCTAATTTCCCAATTGAATTGCCTTTCTTTGATTTTACTCTAATGTAGTTGCAATTTACTTATGAAATGGTAATAAAAATGGGTAAAAATGCTTCCAAAGATTCAAGCTTTATTCTGATAAGATTAAGTGTGGATGGTTGAAGTAATTAGCTGTGAAATTGAAGGACAATCAATGGTGAAATTGATGCCTAAACACAAGAAAAATATTCTCATTGGATTGCCTTTTGTTATTGCTGGTGGGAGATAATTATTAAACATTTTTTCCATGGATTGTTATTCAATGGAGTTTGTATGATTTCCCTGCTAATAATGCTTTTGCATTTCTTGTTAGCTGCGGACTTTATTATGTTAAGATTAAGTATACATGGATTGTTGTTATTCAATGGACTTGTTCCTTGATTCTGATACATACACGCATGCATAAGAAGTGGTATCTTATATCATTTGTGTATGAGAAATTCTAACTCATAGCATTTGTGTCTTTCTTTCTAGTTAAGATGCAATTTTATCAAATTCTTATGTATTGATAATTGATTGTTGCACTTAATTGCATATTCTACATGGTTAGATTTACAGAAATTTGAAACTATGTCTGCTGATGCTACAACTGCAAGCAATCCAAGCCATGAGGAGCTGGAACAAGAAGGGTCATCTGGAAATCTTTCTCCTAGTCCTACCACAGAAAGCTTTGAACAATCTGGTGTTGGCAAGAAAAGAAGAGAGTACAAGAAGAGATCCAGAGCTTGGGAGCATTTTGATATAAAGCATGTGAAAGGAGTTCGTTATGCAGTATGCAATTATTGTGAGAAGGTCATACCTACGGATTCAAGAAGTAATGGTACTACTCCTCTTAACACTCATGTATCTAAATGTCATCTAAATCCTCAAAATAAGTCTGGTCAAGCTACTTTATTGTTAGGTGAAACTGAAACTTCAAGCGGAGAGGTTAAAGGGTCGCTTATTAGTTGGAAATTTGATGCTGAAACTATTAGAAAAAGCATAGCTTACAAGATAATTATGGATGAATTGCCCTTTAAACATGTAGAGGGAAGAGGCTTTCAACATATGATGTGGATTGCTTGTCCATCTTTTAGAATTCCTTCTAGATGGACTATTTCTAGAGATTGTTATCAGCTATACTTAGATGAAAAAATCAAACTAAAACATGTCATAAAAAATAACAATAGTAGAATTTGTCTAACCATAGATTCTTGGACATCCATTCAAAGGATAAACTATGTGTCTCATTACTCATTTCATTGATAATGATTGGAAACTAATAAAAGAATCCTGAATTTTTGCCCTATTACTAGTAACAAGGGAACTAAAATTGGAAAGGTTATAGAGAAGTGTCTGCTAGAGTGGGGAATTGATGATGTCCTAACCATTACAGTTGACAATGCGAGTTCCAATAATACAGCTGTCTAGTATTTAAAGGGAAAACTTCAGAATTGGGGAAAAGCTGTGTTAGATGGGATATGGACTCATGTGAGGTGTGTGGCTCATATAGTAAATCTAATTGTTACGGATGGCATAAAAAAATTTGGAAATTCAATTGACTGTATCAGGACAGCAGTTAGATATGTTAGACAATCACCTTCGAGACTAAAGAAATTCAAGGAGTGTGCTGATATTGAGAAAATTGAATGTAAAAAATTGCTCAACTTGGATGTTTGTATTAGATGGAATTCTACATATCTAATGCTAGATACAGCTCAAAAATATGAGAGAGCTTTTGAGAGGTTTGAGGAGCAGGATCCGTATATTCTTCAGGAGTAAGAATTTTTGCCAACAAAATCTGATTGGACAAAAGTTTGATTCTAGGTCATATTTTTGGAAAACTTTATCAGCTAACTTTGAAGGTTTCTGTTTCCAAATATGTGACTTCCAATAATTTGTTTACTGATATTAGTCACATTCATGGCATTTTAAATGAAATAATAATAAGTGATAATGATAAGTTGAGTTCCATGGCAAGAACAATGAAGGAGAAATATGACAAGTATTAGGGAAGAATTGAAAAGATGAACATGTTGATTTTTATTTCCTAAAATTCTTGATCCTCAAACTAAAATTGAATATCTTGAATTTGTTCTTTGCCAAATGTATGGTGAAACTGATGGTACAAGACTAGGTGGCCTTGCAAAAGATGCAATTTTTGAGCTATTTAATGAATACAAGAGGCTCAATACCCCTGTCTCACATTCTATCTCTCAAGCTTCTTCAATTTCTTGTGATTCTCGAAAGGGTAAAACTGCATTTGAAGGGGATGCCTGTAAAATAGTCACTGATAGGTATAAGTTCGAATTTAAGAAGAGAAAAATGGAACTTGGGGGTAGAGATGCAAAATCTGAATTAGACAAATATTTGAATAAGGATTGTGAAGAAGATGATGACAGATTTGATATTTTATTGTGGTGGATGTGAGGGTCTCAAAATTCTGTTTTTATTTTTAAAATGCATAATAATATTTATATTATGTTTATTCACTAAAATATTAGTGAATTTATGTTTTGAGTGATTATTTTCTAATTTAGAGGATTTTTCAAGAATTATTTGCCGGTGTGTGGTTTCGGCCAGTTTAAGCGTTTAATTTTTGTTCCGAATAGTGACTTTAAGATAAAATCAAGCATATGTAGAGATATATTTAAGGTTGGACAATGTCGGAATGAGATAAAATAGTAAAAGTTAGAGTGTCGCGCGCGACGCGACAAAAAGTGGTCGTTTGACCACTTTTCCTTAAATTGGGGAAAAGGCAACTTTTTGTCCCTTAAAAAGCCATCTTTCTTGCTTCTTGCCTCTTCATTTTCAGCTGCAAATTGAGAGCTTAGAGAGAGAGGGAGGCCATGAGTTGAGAGAGAGAAAAGGGAGAAAGATTTCAACTTTGCTTCTTCAACTTCTTCTTCCTCAAATTTCTTTAAGCTTCAAGCTTCCATTGAAGACATTCCTTCTTCTTCTTGGAGCTGCCATAAGAGAGGGAGAAAGAGAGAGAGAGAGATTAGAGAGAAAGTTTGGGGGTTTCTTGCTCATCTTCTTCATCTTCCAACTTTTGAAGCTTAAAGACTCCATTGAAGCAACATCTCTTGTGTCTTCTTCTTCCCTTGGCTGCCGTGAGAAAAAGAGATTGGGAGAGTGGTTCGTGAGAGAGAGAGAGAGAAAAGGAAAGGGAAGAAAGCCTCTTGGGTTTGCCAACTTCTTGTTCTTGAGCTTGGAGATGGAAATCATCATCAAATTAAGTGGATCCTTGGCTAAGATTGTAGATTTTTGGAGTGGCTAAACTCGAGAAATCATCTTTGGGAAGAGTCCATCAGATCTTCCTTGATCTTGTCAGATCTGAATAGATCTTGAGGTATAATCCTTAAAGCTCTTATATTTAACCTCATTAGCGGTAGATTTGTTAGATCTATGGGTTATTTTGCTAAGAATGCTTATGTATAAAGCATTTGAATTGGGCTCTTGAATTCCCAACTTAGGTAGCGGACTTGAGGTGACTTTTAGGTAGCGGAATTGAGGACCTGAATGTGGTTGTGTTTGTTGTTTATGAAATGAGATTATTTTATGGTTAGAATGTGGATTTGATTATTGAAAATTTTAAAAGAAAAGAGTGAGAGCTTCCCGAAGCACTGTCTGGAAATTTTGACTTGTGATTTCAAAATTTTATGATGTTACTTCGCTAGATTTGCCTGAATAAATATGTATTGTATTCATTTCTGAGTATATGTTTAAATGGAGTGAAAATCTTGGATTTTAATGGAGAAGAGATGACTTTTTGCTAAATTTGGGGCAAACGTACTTTTGGACAGATTTTGAGGCATTTGAGGGTTTGAAATGTTTTATCTGATTTTTCATGACTTTTGTACAGTAAGATTTGGTTAAAACTATTTCAAATATATGTTATAATCCTAATTAAAGTTGAGTGTTGAGTTAAATTTGAATGGGTGATTTTTGAGGTGAAATACCTCACTTTATGTCTTTGTACTAAGAAAATTAGAAGTCGCGAGAATGGAGTACATCGACAGTGTGGTTTGGTTATTTGATGTCTCAGTTTGAAAATGGAATCTTTTAAGATGATTTCCAACTCAAATGACTACTTTTCATTCGAGCAAAAGTTAGAGGATTTCTTGTGAAGAATTTTGATAAAACAAATGAATAAACTTTGAGTTTAGTTTCGCTAATTGTGTGGCGAAACTTATTTCTTCTGTTTACTTGATTATAGGAAGTGGGGAAGGATTTGAACTAGAACTCAATTTGGAAATCGAACCTTGCTACCATGGTGAGTTTCCATGCATGTTATTTGATTATGTGAATTTAATGTGGAATATGAATGATTAAGTGATTTGATGTGAAAATCTGATTTTTGATCCCTCAGATGGAGTAGTGTGTACTTCATCGCACTTACTCCTATTTGAATGGCAAACTTTGTAAAAGTGGCATTTCAAGTTTGTTTTGAACCTTTTGACTTTTGATATGATGTGAACTCTGTTATGAATATATGATGTGATGTGATGTGTTTTGTGATTATTATTCTTAAGAATACTCAATCCCCTTGGTAAGTTATCGACTCAAGCCATTGGGAAGGCCCAGGTCGAGGAGATTTAACAACCTTGGGCTACGTGATAAATTGTGTGCTCTGGACTTGGCATATGGCCTTGTCCCTGTTGAAGAGAAATACACAAATATATAAGTTTATCTGAGGTGGGCGGACCCGAATCGGGGGTTTTGGTGATGGAAGGAGTAAGTAGCTGTCTACTTGGTATGAAAGTTGATAGAGTGTCAACTACGTAATCTATGCACCAGTCCATAAACGTGCTCCAACTCTGAGGATCTTAGCCCCTGAGGGCTACCCGTATCCTACCTTTGTGTTGTTAATTGTTTTCCTTATTTGCTTATTTCAGAATATGAATTTGGAATGAGAACCTTATATGTGTTATTTGTGAACTCACTGGGCTTTTAGTTCATCCTTTCAAATTTGTTTCCTTTAGCAGGGACTAAGAACCTAAGCGGAGGCACCAACCATTAGAATTAGGGTTTTCTTTTGCATCTGGCTGGAGAAACTTGAGTTGTGAATTTGGAATATTGTAATGCGGAACTTTGAATGTGTATTTTAAGTATTCTATGTATTTTGGGGTTTTAAGGTTTGGTGAATGAATTGTGAATTATCGTTTAGTTTATATTGTTATCTCAATTTTGGATTTGTGAGATTGAAGTAGTTTAATTATGAGTTGATTGTAAAGTTTGGAATTGATGTTTAAATTGTTCCTTTAAGGAATTAGTAACCATTTGTCTGAGTGAGTCCTAGCGAGAGTTAGGCAGGCGGTCCACTGATACCTTAGGGTACGCCCTAGGGAGAAGTGGGGTCGTCACAGTGGAAGGCCAACAGACTTAGACTTCCAATTCTCTCCAAAGTGGCTCATCATGTGTTAGCAGTCCTAATTTCTACTGTTGCCTCTGAATCTGCTTTTAGTACCGGAGGCCATGTTCTTGACACATTTAGGAGTTCTTTGACTCCTTAAATTGTGCAAGGTTTAATTTGTGCTCAAGATTGGTTCCGATCTTCTATGATGGAATTGAACATAGAAGAAAATATGCAAGAACTTGAAGCCTTCGAATCTGGTAAACTATCAAATTTCTTATTACAAAATTTGAAGTATTTCTTTCATTCTGGAATGCGGATTTTTTGTGGTTTGTGGTTTCTGGACAAGTTATATTTAATGATGGATTATGGATTGTAAATTGTAATTTCCTTGATTTCATATATATTGTGGTTTGTAAGTGGATCAGTGATCCAACTTGTTGTGGTTTGTAATTTCAGTTGTGGTTTGAGAGCTCACCAACTTGTTGTGATTTTGTTGTGGTGTGTCTTGTGCTATTTGGGATTTGGTTAGTGATATGTGGGTGTGTTGAGTGCTTATGTTGAAAGTCTCTTTCATGTTTTTGTCATGAAATCAGAATGTCCCCACTCAAAATGGATGATAATGAGAGTTTAATTTGTTCGTCAAAAGTGCTTGTCAACTGCTCGGTCCATTATTATTGGCTATCTTGCTACAGCTAATAAAATGGCATCGATACTTTCTTAAAGTACAAGTTGGATTGTTGTTCTTTGCTTCTGTGTAATTCGGTGGATGGAATTTCAGTTGTGATTAAACTGGAAAAGACACACTGGCATAGAACTAACAGTTTTGATTTGGTTTTTCTTTCAAGAAATCATTGGAACATACATTTGGTTGCTCTATCAATATTGCCATGTTGCTCCTCACCAACTTCTTGTGGTTTATAATTTCAGTTGTGGTTTGTGCCTGTGGTTTGTAAGTAGATCAGTTATGTAGTTGTGTTTCTGGATAAGTAGTTCAGTATGTATTATTGTAGTTGTGGTTTGTAAGTGGTCAGTTATGTATTTGTGGTTTGTAAGTGGTCAATTATGTATTTGTGTTTCTAGAGCTCTCCAACTTGTAAGTGGATCAGTTATGTATTTGTGGATCAGTAGTTGACATTGAATAGTGAAATAGATATTTATTGTTTAAATGCTTATTTTATGGATTTCGATTAAACCGGTTAAATACCGATTTCCAAATTGAAATTGAATTGAATTTGAAATCTCAATAATTCGAGTGCAAATTAGGTCGGTAATTTCTAGGTTCATTTACCGAAAATTATCAATTTCAGCCTACCGAATTACAGATTTCGAACTTGATGCTCACCCCTACTTTAGACAACAGCTGCAGTTTATCGGTGTAATTTAATGGGCCTTATAGATTGGCTGCTATAATCTTTTGCAGACAGAAATTGATGTAGATACGTCCAACAGTAATCTTTGGTTTGTGCATGTGTCTTAATTTTCCTCTTTTCAGCATGCATTTGCAAGGGCTACAATCTGGGTGCCCTTCCATGTTTTCATGCTGAATACTAAGAAGGAGAGAAAAGTTATTTTCTTCATATTAATAAAATGTACACTTATTTATACAAGTGTAGATTATTCTAGAAAATCTATTCAAATCTTCTAGTATCTAATCAATTTAGAATCTAATCAAATATTCTAACTATAATCAAATCAAATATTTACATTTAATATCTACAACATTACACCTTAAGATGGAGCATAGATGTTAATCATGCCCATCTTGTCACAAATGTAATTGATTCTTGGACCACCTAAGGATTTAGTGAAAATATTTGTCAACTGCTCTCCAATTCTCACATGACTGGTTGAAATCAAGTTTTGTAGAATCTTTTCCCGAACAAAGTGACAATCAATTTCCTTGTGCTTAGTTCTCTCATGAAAAATCGAATTTGATGCAATATGAATAGTAGCTTGATTGTCATACCATAACTTCTTTGGAAGTAAATTATTAATTCCAATCTCACTCAATAATTGGTGTATCCACATGAGCTCACAAGTGGATTGTGCCATATATTTATACTCTGATTCTGCACTAGAATGAAACACTACATTCTGATTCTTAGTTTTCCATAATACTAAATTACCTCTAAAGAAAACACAATATCCAGTTATAGATTTTCGATCAATCTTAGAGCCTGCCCAATCTACATCTGAAAAACATTCAATATCAAAATGACCATGATTACTATATAATATACGACGTCTTGAAGCTCCTTTAAGATAGCACAAGATTTGTTCTAAAGTTGCCCAATTGGTGGTCCTTGGTGAAAACATAAACTGACTCACAATACTAACTAGATATGCAATGTCCGGATGAGTCACCATAAGATAATTCAACCTTTCTACCAATGTCCTGTATATTTCAAGATCCGAGAACAATTCCCCATCATTTGTTGTAAACTGCATATTAGGAACCATTGGCGCACTGCAAGGTTTAACACCCAATTTCCTTGTTGCTTTCAAAAGATCAAAAATATATTTTCTCTAGCATAGAAAAAATGCTTTTTTTACTTCTTATGACCTCAACATTCCTAAATCCTTTGTCTGGAAGCGTGATTGAAGAAAACTTTTAAGGGCTACAATACTTGCATTATTGCTACCAGTAATAACAATATCATCAACATAAACAATAAGCAAGATTAGACCATTTTTAGACTGTTGATAAAAAACAGAATGATCGGAATTACATTTCTTCATATCAAATTCTTGAACCACCTCACTGAATCTCTCAAACCAAGCACAAAGGTTTTGTTTCAAACCATATAATAATTTTAGAAGTCTATAAACTTTACCAGACTCCCCCTCAGCAACAAACCCAAGTGGTTACTCCCTATAAATTTCTTCTTGTAAATCTCCATGAAAGAATGCATTCTTAACATCCAATTGGTGCAGAGACCAATTATTAGTAGCAGCGAGAGAGATAAATAGTCGAACAAATGTAAGTTTTGCTACGGGAGAGAAAGTGTGTAAGTAATCCACTCCATAGACTTGAGCATACCTCTTTGCAACAAGACGAGCTTTAAGACGAGCAACAGAACTATCAGGATTCATTTTAACAACAAACACCTATTTACAACCAATAGCTTTTTTATCTGTTGGCAAACAAACCAAGTCCCAGGTACCATTATTATCTAGAGCCATCATTTCTTCCTCCATAGCAATCCACCAACCGAGGAGTGCCAAAGCCTCAAACAGATTTTTAGGAATAGATATAGAATCTAAAGAAGCAATAAAACAACGAGAAGAAGGAGACAAATGTTCATATGAAGCAAAAGAAGAAACTAGATAAGTACAGTGTCGTATACCTTTTCTAAAAACAATGGGAAGATCAAGACTAAGATCTATAGACGAACGTACCGGTGGAGGATGTGAATCTTTGCAACAAGAATATATTTGAGTATGAATTGACAGTAGTTGTAACATGGTAAACTAGAATATCATCTTCTTCCCTCTTACCATTGTAGACACTAGACTCAGGAAAAAATGGATTGGTTTCAAAAAATGTAACATCAGTAGAAACCAAATATCGATCCAAAGTTGGAGAATAACACCTATACCTTTTTTAAAAATGAGAGTAACCAAAAAAGACACACTTAAGAGATTTAGGATCTAATTTAGAAACTTGAAAATGGATATCACAAACAAAACAAGTACACCTAAATATACGTGGCTTAATAGGGAATAAAGGTTGAGTTGGAAATAAAATTGAATACAAAATCTCACCAGCAAGCACAGATGATGGCATGCGATTAATTAAGAAATAAGCTGTAGAAACAGCATCTGCCCAAAACTCCTTAAGGACCTTCCTTCATGTGAAATAGGAGGGCTTTAGCAACTTCTAATAAATGTCTATTTTTCTTTTCAACAGCACCATCTTTTGGTGGTGTGTCAGGACATGAAGATTGGTGAAGAATTCCGTTTTCTAACATATATGAATCAAAAGATTAAGAAAAGTTCTCTTTTGTATTGTCACTTCGTAAGATGCGAATGGACATATTGAATTGTGTTTTTGGCCTTGTTTGGCAACTGAGTTTTTTGTCAGGTTTGTATGCTGTTAGTTTTTTACCTGCTTTTGCTACAGAAACCTTAAAAAACTTCCAAAGTTTTAATGCAAATTTTTAGCAAGTTTGTATAAAACTTGTTTGTTTCCTACATTATCTGCAAGAATACTTAAAAAATTCCCAAAATTTTTAGTAAAACACCTCCAAAACACATAAATAGCTTCACTTTCAAAAAATTTTTCTACAACTTCTACAGTAAACTACAGTAGAGTTTTATACAAACTCCCAAAAAACTTAGCTGCCAAACAAGGCCTTATTTTAGCACAAAACAAGCAAAAGATGTTGAATATATGCGAATGACTTTTCATTAAATATAACCAAGTAACACAAGAATAATCATCAACAAAAGTGACAAAATACTTAAAACCAGACTTAGATGTAATTGGACAAGGGCCCTAAATATCAGAGTGCACTAATTTAAAAGGGGATGCAGCCTATTTATTGACTCTAGACAAATAAGATAAACGATGATGTTTGGCAAACTAACATGTGTCACAATCTAAATGAGATAGATTTTAAAAAATTGGAAGCAACTTCTTTAAAATTGACAGAGATGGATGACCCAAACGACAATGAACTTCAAGAGGTGTCAAGATAGATGAACATGCAATTGGTCTCGACACTTTCAATGGAGGAGTTTCAAGTACATAAAGTCCAAAATATGGATTAATTCTAATCATGTGGTTTATGACTTGTGTGGAAGTAATCATGCTACATATACATGTATGCAAGTGCAAAATGTGGATTATTATGATGAATTTGAGCATTACAATTCTTGTTTTGATCAATATGGTACTAATTGTGGTAATTCTTATCCTTATGGGAGGAATAATCAATGTGCTTATGGTGGTTCTTCATGTTTTTATGATTACCAACCCAATTGTATTCAATTTGAATCAAAGCCATCTTGGAAATTAGCTATAGAAAAGCTAACTAATCCTCCTTTACCTTGGGAGCAAGACGGATTAGCTAATGATTCTAAACCATGTTGGGAAGTAGCTATTGAAAAGTTAGCTAATGCAACTTTCGATCATTTTGATAGGGTTGAGAAAAGATTAGATGAATTAGCTTCTAACTTTGAAGGATTACATGACCAATTACATACTTTGTGTGAAATTATTTCATGTAGTGATATGTAAATTGATCCTAACATCAATGGTGAGAATGTTGCGTGTGAAAGTGGAGTACATTTTGATGACAATGAAGAATCTTATTTGCATTTCAATGATGAAATGTCTATTTCACATGATGATGTCTTTGGAATGAATTTTGAATCTCAAAAGACAAACATGAATGATGTTTATATAACCTCTTTTGAGGAATATGGTGAATGTGTAGATTCCAAGGTCATAATAACCCCAAAAGGCCATATGGATACTCCTTTGGTAAGTTCTCAATGGTGGTACTACAAGGTAATATCTATGAGTCACTTGAGATTGGTAAACCACTTCCTTCTTTCTTATCATTTGGTTATATGACTCATGTGATTGAGTCATATTTTACTGATCCACCTTGCCTTCAATTGGTGGATTATTCATTAACTAAACCTCATTGATGAAAAGGGTATATAGTCAAGCTAATGACTATAAAAAAGTGCTAGTTGGGAGGCAACCCATCAAATTATGTTATTTTGCTTAGTTTTAATGTTTGAGCATGTGTATTTTATATTTTTAAGTGAGTTTGTTTTGTTTGTATTGTAGGAAAATCAAGCATGGCACAAGAGACCTTTTGGTGCACCATGAATAGTAAAAGATGCAAACACCTTGGTACCTCAAATTGTGTTTTAGTTATTTATGATCCACGAAATGAGGTTACTTGTATTGTTTTGATAATTTTATATGTGTTAACGAAGGTGCATTGCATAATTAACAAACAGAATTTTTAATCTGGAAGTAGCAGAAATTGCTTGCTGAATAGAATAGTTGCAGAAAAATTGCAGAATCCAATTTCCAGAAGGATCCGCAATAAGATCCGCGAGCCTTGCCTCGCGGATCTCAGAGGCTTGCGGATCAAGATCAGAGAACTTCCAGCAAGATCCTCGAGCCTTGCCTCACAGATCTCTGAGACTCGCAGATCCAGTTCAGAGAGTTTCCACACAAATTCACGCGATGATCCGCGCACTGTGCTTCTTGGATCAATGAAATTCACCTTTTTATGAAATTTCTTGTCAAATTTTTTTTAGGTTTTAATGATTATCGGATGGAACTCATGAAGATATGAAGCAAAGTAGATTATATTCTTATGAATCATGATGTTCACGACAATTCAATCACATTAACAGGGGAGAATTACTTTCTTATCTTTCTTTTCCTTCTTACACATTAAGGACAATGTGTATTTTAAGTGTGGGGGGAAAATTGTCCTTATGTGTATAATTATGCGATTGAGTTGTGATTATAAATATTGGATTTGAATGTGGAAATGTTATATGGGAAATTCTGCCAAAATTTTTTGAAATGTTATATGGGGAAATTCTGCCAAAATTTTTCAAAATTTTTCCAAAATCTTGTCCAAAATTGTGAAATACTTTCAAATTCTCAATTAACTTGAAGATGACTATTTTGTGATTAGAAGTTTTTACAATTTAAGGAAAGAATATCTTTGAAAATGGAGGGATTATGCCTAAATTTTGTATGTTTAATGAGATTTCTTCTCTTTATTTGATTTTACATAGTGGAGTGATAAATGTGGTTAATAAATGTAATACTTTTCCTATGATTATTCTTTTGAGAGAATGTTTATTTATATTTATTGTCGAAAAAAAAGAAGAGAAGAAAAAAAGGAAAAAAAGAAAAAGAAAGAAAGAAAAAGAATAAAAGTTATAGCTCTACTTCAATGATTCTTGTGCTTAGTAACCTGGAGTCTTCATGTAAAAATGTTCACTTTCGCACAAAACGGTACTTGAATAAAAAGTAGGCAAAGCAATTTTAGTAAATGAAGTGTTGAGTAACTGGGAATCTTCATCTAAAAATGTCGATCTTTGCATCAAAAGGCACTTTCACAATTTGAATAGATGTTTGATATGTTATATGAATAAATCCCTCTCTTGAGTTAAGAAAAAGATGATCATGGGTTTAGAAAGCATTTTATTGACTATATGATTCATTTTGCATGTGAAATTGGGTGATGAAATGAGAAATTGAATTGAACTAGTTGAAGTTATGGTATAATTACTCTCTTTTACTTAATATTATGAGTACTTGAGATTAAATGAATGGTTGCAAAATAGTTATCTACCTTATTTTTAGAAATTGAATTCAAAGGTGCACATATGATTTATTTCAAAGTTTGGATCATTGTTGGTTTGTATTTTTTATTGCTGGAGGATAAGCAATGATTCAAGTGTGGGGGAATTAAGTGTCTATTTTGTATGCTTGAAGTATGTTTTTCTATTTAGTTTTTGTGTGTTTTTGTTCTTTTGATGGCTAATTAACTAGGGTTTCTAGTGAAGTTTTGCATTTTATGGTTTAAGTAGAAAAAGTGCATTTCTTTGGATTAAAGTAGTGAAAACTTTATGTTTTTGCAGGATTAATGACTCAATCATCAAATGAAGTGAAATGAGAAGATATTTGCAATGAAACTTGGAAGGAAAGTTGGAAAATTAAAGTATTTGAAGTTGATTAAATTCAAAATTGAGATAATCATAATGCAATTCAATCATTAAGAAATCAAGGGGTCAAAAGTTGGAAGAATTAATGCTTCAATTTCGAGACGAAAAATTCAGATTTTGAGATTTTGATCCAGATCCATGACCTGAAACGTGAAGTGCCAATTGGAAGAATTAAAATAGCGCGAATCTCTCTCCGTGGGGATAGGGGCACCAGATCTGTGATGCGATCCGCTAGCTGTTTTCTCACGGATCCCTGATAATGACCTATTCAACTTGCAGTCGATTTCCAGAAATTTTTCAGCTCAATTTTAAGAAGAATTTCAGCTATAAATTGCATGAAGAATCTTGGAAAGTTGAAGAAACAACTTTTGGCAAATCCAAAACACAATTTGCATCAATTTTACGACTCATTTGAGGTTTGAATTCCATGAATAAGGTGCATGAAGACACTTTTCAACATTTCAAGGATGGAAGATTCATTGAAGCCATTTTTCTTGACTTTTGAATCTCAAAACTTTTCTTGTGTTCACATGATGAAGTTTTGGAAGTTTATGGATGATGTCTTCTATAATAGGGCCTTTGGTAGAGATTTTTAGATAATTTATGGAAGGCTAGAATCACTACCAAAAATGTAGTCTTCACTAGCTTTTTCTTAGTTCATTAGTTAGTAGTGTAGGTTAGTGTAATTTTTCATCTTGTACTTGTAGTTAGATTTGGATGAAGAATTGAAGAGTAAGATGGAGTGTTAAAACTCTAGTGATATGGGTGACTTCTATCCTATCACTTTCTCTTTTGTATTTGAGTTCATATCTAGTTATAATACAAGTATGATCTTTTCTTTCTTTTTCATGTTTAGCTAAAGTTTATGCCAAGAGTAATGGATGAACTTTCTACATCTAGTTTGTGATGTTTACTTAGTTGTTTGAAGCTATTATTTTGAACAAGTCATTTAGTACCTTGGCTTTTATAATCATGATTAATCGGCCATTAATTGTGATCATCTTAAGGTGTTAAATTGCCATGAGAATTGGAATTTGACACTAGTTCATGAGATGTTAAACCTAAGTAGTCACTCACAAGTGTAGAGGAGGCGCCTTTGTGGCTTTAGTGATTTATTTCATGTAATTTCATAGAACAAATGAGCTTGTAGTTAATTCCATAACCACAAGTGTAGGTATGGTTTAGTTATAAGTCTAGTTGATTCACTACGAGAATATGTTTCATATGCATTAGGAAATTACACCATGTTTAGCCAAAATAATAACATTAATTAAACCAGTAGCTTCATTTGAAAGAGTAGTAAGGAATTCCGTAACTCTAGGAGCTTTTAATTGTTATTTTTACTCATTTTGTTGCATGTTTGTAGTTTAAATTTCTTTACTTACTTGTGATAGTCTAAATAATAGAGGAGTTCGAAAACCACCGGCACTTGACAATCTTCCCTGAGGGATCGACACCTAACATACCCCATGCTCGATAAACGATCTGTATACTTGCAGTAAATAGGGTGTTTAGATTTTATAATTAAAATTTAGTGTATGGTAGAAACTCGTCAAGTTTTTGGCACCATTGCCTGGGATCGAACCCGGGTCGCCCATGTGACAGGCGGGAATACTCACCACTATACTACAACGCACATTTCCCCTCCCCCCACACTTAAAATGCACATTGTCCTCAATGTGTAAGAAGAAAAAAAAAGATAAGAAAGTAATACTCCCCTGTTAATGTGATTGAATTATCGTAAACATCATGATTTCATGAGTTCCATCCGATAACCATTAAAACCTAAAAAAAATTTGACAAGAAATTTCATAAAAAGGTGAATTTCAGTGATCCGAGGAGCACAATGCGTGGATCATTGTGAGGGTCTCAAAAAATACCGATTTTATTCAAAAATGTAAAATGTTGTTTATATTGTGTTTACTTATTTAAATATGAGTGAATATATGTTTAAAGTGATTATTTTCCAATTTAGAGAATTTTATACGATTTAATTGCCGGTGTACGGTTCTGGCCGAGTTAAGTGCTTAATTTTCTACCGGAGCGTGATTAGTGACTTTAAGTTGAAATTGAGCATTTGAAGTGATATTGTGGAAATATCATTAAGGTTGGACAATGTTGGAATGGAGTAAAACAGTGTAAGTTAGATTGTCGCGTGTGACGTGACATAAAGCGTCCAAAAAGTGCTTTTCCTTAAAACATGGAAAAAGGCACTTTTTGTCCCATAAAACCTTGACTTTCTTGCAACCTTGGAGCTCATTTTTTCAGCTGCACTTTGAGTGAAGAGAGAGTGGGAGCAGCCGAGAGCAACAAGGAAGAGAGAGAGAGAATTGTCATCTTGTCTTCTTCAAATTTTCTTCCTTTCTTCTTGAGGCTTCAAGCACCCTCAAACACCATCATCTTCTTCATTTCTTGCAGCCAAGAGAGAGAGGAGAGAGAGAGAGGGTTGGACCGGTTCTTGAAGGAAGAAAAGAGAGGTAAGTTTTGTGGCTCGATCTTCCATTTCTTCTTCCAACAAGCAACTTGAACTTATGAAACTTGATTGAAGGATTGTGGGCTTGTTCATCTTCATCTTGGCAGCCGTGTAAGTGTGAGAGAGAGAGAAAGTGGTTCGAACTTGAGGGAAGAGAAAAGTGAAGAAATAAAGATTGTTTGAGTGGTGTGTTGCTTGTTTGTGAGCTTGGAGTTGGAAATTGGTGAGTCCATAATTATGCAAATTATTTATGAATATTTCCCCCTAATTATGGCCTAAATATTGTGTTAATTGTTTAATTCTACTTATATTTGATTTTTGGCATTGATTTTAGGTCATTGAAATTAGTTGGAGATTAAAAGTGCAATTAAATGAAAATTTTAGAAGACCTTGGCTGACAGGACGCGGGCACGCTCTACACTGCTGTTAAAGATGGAATCAAATTGTACTGGAATGGGTCCCACATGAAACCCTGCAGACAGAACAAATTGACGTCTTTGGAGGAATTGGAAGCTGATTTTTAGGAGAACATTTGATTTCCTTTTCTATTGTTAGGCTTATTTGTTAGTATCCTAATTGTAATAGGATTCTTATTACAATTAGTGATTGGCTATTATAAATAGGAAAAGAAAGGCAAAGAGGCGGCAGACTTAGAGTAATAGGTTTAGGACTTGTTTTGGAGAATTGGGGAGTAGCTCTTCGTTCCATTACTTTTTCTTTCCTTCGTAGTTTTTCTTCTTCTGTTTAGTAGTGGTAGTAGTAGTCCCTTTAGCAAACGAGAAAGGAAACAAAAAGTTCCGTCTTGACTTTTGCTTATTTTTCCTAGTTTCCCATTAACTTCGTTCGTTACTTTTTACCTCTACATCTTGGTTGTTTCCTCATCTTAATTCCAATCATATTAACATCCAAATTCCAACGTGGTCATGGGCATACAAATTAAATCAATCGAATCGTGTGGGATGGCCATGATGAGGAGCGGCTAATTCTCTCGTCTACTCAAAGGGCGACTCGAAGGCATGGTCCATATCATTTGTGAGATCTAATCGAGTTTTTGTTATTTCTTTTAATATTGTTACTATTCGTACGTTTCTTGGATTAATTGTTTAAGGGTTATTTTGTTAATTGAGTATCAACGGCCGGGTATTTAAATTAACCTAATATCCTACTGTCAAATTAACTAATTGAATACGTAATTGTTCATTTGGTTAATAATTAGTGACAACCACCCTAATTGGTTTTATGTTGGGAAAACGTATAATCTAGCTTAAATGAGCCCTTTTAGCATGTTCATTGGTTAGGGTTGGGTTTTTCTAGCTTTTAATGCAACTGGGTAATTAAATTCCTATGGTCGTACCTAGGGTTGTTATCTGGTTAGGGAAGCAGTCAACGGTCGTACCTTGGCTGTCGAGAAAGTAAGGAAAAGCTGGCTGTCAGAGCTTGTTGGTGGCTATAACTAACCTAGTAAAAAATGAATGAAATATCCTTGCATCAATGATCATTTGATTGGATTGTACCTGAGAAGTTGTTCCTTTGGGTAGAACTTTATTACTTGCTATTTTTATTTAATTATTCTCTGTTTGTCTTAGTGATTTGTTTATTTGGTATTTTCATTTTTATTCTATTTTCCAATTTTATTTATTTTATTTCTAGTTCTATTCCATCCAAACCCTCCCCCCCCAATTTTTCCTGTGACTTAGAAAGAAACAATTTCCTGCCGTTCCCTGAGGAGATGACCCTACTTGCCACTTTTACAAATTAATTAAATTCTCTGGTTAATTTCTGGTATATCGGGTTAAGTAAACGCCTTGGAATCAGGGTGAAACTAGTAACCCATTGCACATCCGGAGTCCCTGCTCCAGTACCAGATTTAACTCTGGAGTATTCCTGTGGACATTTAGGTTTAAATATTTATTATTGCACAGGTTCAGCACCTGTTAGAAATCATCGTCAAAACTCAAAGATCTTGGGTAAAGATCGAAGCTTGGGGAGGTTGCTAGGCTTGGAAGCAACTTTGGAAAGTGGAACTCACGAGATCATCCTTGATCTTGTTGGATCGTGTTAGATCCGGTGATATAAACTCTAAATCTTCTAGATATAGCTTTATTAGAGTTAAATAGCTTAGATCTATGGTTGATATTGATATAATGATCTCATCTGAAAAGATGAAGTTGGGCTCTTGAAATCCCAACCTAGGTAACTGACTTGAGGTGGCCTCTAGGTAGCGGGTTTGGGGACCTGGTTGTGGATTTGATTGTTATTTGTTAACTTGTCTTGATGTGGTTAAAAATTAGGGTTTTTGATTGTTGAAAAGTTTGAAGGAAAATGTATGTTATGGCCAAACCTATGGTTGGTGATTTTAATGTTTGATTTCGAAGTGTTGTGATTGCTCTTGAAGAGTTTTCTTCTGAGAAAAACATGTGTATTGTTCATTTGTGAGTGTGTGTGTATGTGAGGGAATGTTTGTATTTTTAAAAGATGAAAAGTGAAGTTTTTCATAATTTTGAATGAAAAGTGTCATTTGACTAGATTTGGGGTTTTAATATGTTTTGGTCAAATTCTATGGATTTTGAATATAAAGATTCGGTTTGAAGTGTTCTAAATCTATGTTAAAGTTTTGAATGGAAGCAAGCATGGAATGATTGAAAAAAGTATGATTTTGGGGTGATAAACCTCATTTAAATGTTTTGTTAAAAAGAATGTGACTGTAGTGCCAGTGAGACATCGATGGAGTGTTATTTTGAAATGATAGAGTGATTTCCAAAAGGTTCATTTGAAATAATGTATCATGTGAAACGAAAGTTTTTTCCCTTGAAGGGATCTTGGAAAATGTGGTTTGAAACTAAAAAGTGAGAGTGAAGTGTTTCAGTGATTTGAGAGATGAAGTAAATCTCAACTATTGTTTGTTTTAAATTGTTTTAGGAAGTGTTCAAGGAACTGAATTTGACCCCTAAGTGGAAGCCGAACCCTACTGCTTCGGTGAGTTTCCATGCTTGTTACGTGTTTACGTGCAAATGATTGTAAATGTGTTTAATGAAGTGAATGTGAAGTGAAACATGGTTTTTGAACCCTCTGATGGGATGGTGTGTACTTTATCGCACCTACCCCATTTGAGTAAAAATGATCGTGAAAGTGTAGTGTAATGATTGATTGTAAAAATGTTATAAAGTGACTTGTTTGTGTATGTGAAAGGTCAGGAAATTCCTGAGACCTATCGGTGAGACTTTCGATTTGAGCCGGTGGCTAGGCCAAGGCCGAAAAGAGAGGTACGAGCCATAGGGTCCTTAAAGTGAAGTGAAGTGTACTCGAGACTTGGCATTTGGACTTGTCTTGGAAAAATGAAAATACAATGTACACAAATAAAGTGAAGTGAAGTGAAGTGTACTCGAGACTTGGCATTTGGACTTGTCTCGAAAAATGAAAATACAATATGCACAAATAAAGTGAAAAGTGTTTGTAGTGCCGGCCCGGTGGGGGTTTGGAGGAGTAAGGGATAAGTGAAGTGCTACATGGTTTCATTATGAAAGTTGACGGAATGTCAACCACTCGGATCGTGGACAAGCGACGTGGACCCTGGCTCCTGAGAGCCCTGTATCCAAATTTGTGTTGTTAAATGCTTTCTTATATGGTTTTAATTTCAAGTGCAATTTATTAAGTGAAAATCTTTATGCAGGAAATGAGCAACCGAGTGGAGGAACCAACCCTTAGAATTAGGGTTTTGCTTATGTTGATGTTTTGAGAACTTTGAATTGTGATCATGGAACATGAATGTTTGGATGAATAGTTTTTTTGTATTCTGGGATGTAATTTGAAGTTATGGTTTTTCAAGACATTGTATCTTCTATATTAAGTATTTGAAGTTTTAGTTCAATAAGTTATTTAATTGTTTGAGTGAGTGAGTCCTGGCGAGAGTTAGGCAGGCAGCCACTGATACTCTAGGGTACGCCCTAGGGAGAGGTGGGTCGTCACAATCATCACGCGGATTTGTCTGAAAACTCTCTGGACTGGATCCGTGAGTCTCAGAGATCTGCGAGCCTTGGATCTTGATGGAAGTTCTCTTATCTTGATCCGCGAGCCTCAAAGATCCACGAGGCAAGGCTGGCAGATCTGCTCGCGGATCCTTCTGGAAATTGGGTTCTGCAATTTTTCTGTAACTGTTCCATTGGGCAAGCAATTTCTGCTACTTCCAGATTAAAAATCCTGTTTGTTAATTATGCAATGCACCTTCTTTAACACCTACAAAATGATTAAAACAACATAAGTAACCTCATTTCATGGATCATAAACAACTAAAACGCAATTTGAGGTACCAAGGTGTTTGTATTGTTTACTATTCATGGTGCACCAAAAGGTCTCTTGTGCCATGCTTGATTTTCCTACAAAACAAACTCACTTAAAAATATAAAGTACACATACTCAAACATTAAAACTAAACAAAATAATATAATTTGATGGGTTGCCTCCCAATTAGCACTTTTCTATAGTCATTACCTTGACTATATACCCTTTTGATCAAGGTGGTTTAGTTAATGAATAATCCACCATTTGAAGGCGAGATGGATCGGTAAAAGGTGACTCAATCACGTGAGTCATATAACCAAATGATAAAAAAGAAGGAAGTGGTTTACCAATCTCAAGTGACTCATAGATAGTACCTTATAGTACCACCATTTGAGAACTTACCAAAGGAGTATCCATATGGCCTTCTAGGGTTATTATGATCTTGGAATCAACACATTCACCACATTCCTCAAAAAGGGTTATATAAACATCATTTATGTTTGCTTTTTGAGGTTCAAAATTCATTCCAAAGACATCATCATGTGAAATAGACATTTCATCATTGAAAGATTCTTCATTGTCATCAAAATCACTCCACTTTTACACGCAACATTCTCACCATTGATGTTAGGATCAATTTGCATATCACTACATGAAATAACTTCACACAAAGTATGTAATTGGTCATGTAATCCTTAAAAGTTAGAAGCTAATTCATCTAATCTTTTCTCAATCCTATCAAAATGATCGAAAGTTGCATTAGCTAACTTTTCAATAGCTACTTCCCAACATGGTTTAGAATCATTAGCTAATCTATCTTACTCCCAAGGTAAAGGAGGATTAGCTAACTTTTCTATAACTAATTCCCAAGATGGCATTGATTCAAATTGAACACAATTGGGTTGGTAATCATAAAAACATGAAGAATCACCATAAGCACATTGATTATTCCAACCATAAGTATAAGAATTACCACAATTAGTACCATATTGATGAAAACAAGAATTGTAATGCTCAAATTCATCATAATAATCCACATTTTGCGCTTGCATACATGTATATGTAGCATGATTACTTCCACACAAGTCACAAACCACATGATTAGAATTAAAAGCATTAGTATTCCTTTTTTGTTCAAGCAAATTCATAATGGTGTCCATTTGCACGTTTATGTAATATAATCAAGTTTAGCCTCAATGCTCCTTGTGCAATCTTCAAATGACATACCTTCGAATATCTTTTGATTACCTCCATAGTTATAACTTTGAAAATTGTAGGGGTCCATTGCTAAGTTTCCTTCTCTCAAGCCTTAATCCACTTCCTTGCTATCTCTCTTTAAAACCTAAAGATGCTTTCAAATACTCTAAAAGCAAGATTAGTTAAGAAGAATAGCTAATAAGACATAAACTAAAAAAAAAAGAGTGTAAAAATGTCTAAATTAATAAAGTTGTTCTTAGCACCGATATTGAATCAAATCTTCCCTGACAACAGTGCCAAAAACTTGATGAGATTTTACCATACATCAAATTTTAATTATAAAACCTAAACACCCCATTTACTGCAAGTATACAGATCGTTTCTCGAGCATAGAGTATGTTAGGTGTAGATCCCACATGGAAGATTGTCACGTATCGGTGGTTTTTGAATTCCTCTATTATTTAAACTATTACAAGTAAGTAAGTAAATCTAAACTACAAACCTAAAATAAAATAAGTAAAAATAACAATTAAAAGTTCCTAGAGTTATGGAATTCCTTACTACTCTTGTAAATGAAGCTACCAGTTGAATTAATGTTATTATTTTGGTTAAGCATGGCATAATTCCCTAATGCGTGTGAAACATACTCTTATAGTGAATCAACTATACTTATAGCTAAACCATACCTATACTTATGGTTATGGAATTAACTACAAGCTAATTTGCTCTATGAAATTACATTAAAAAAAATCACTAAAGGCACAAAGGTGCCACCTTACACTTGTGCGTAATTTCCTAGGTTTAGCATCTCATGAACTAGTGTTAAATTCTAATTCTCATGGCAACTTAACACCTTAAGACGATCACAATTAATGGCCGGTTAATCATGATTATAAAAGCCAAGGTACTAAATGACTTGTTCAAAATAATAGCATCAAACAACTAAGTAAACATCACAAACAAGATGTAGAAAATTCATCCATAACTCAAGGCATAAACTTTAGCTAAACATGATAAAGAAAGAAAATATCATACTTGTATTATAATATAACTACACTACTGTGAGGGCCTCCAAATTCAGACTTTATTTTTAAAAAAATGTAAAATATTATTTATATTGTGTTTATTTATTGAAATATGAGTGAAAATATGTTTAAAGTGAATATTTTCCAATTTAGATAATTTTATACGAATAATTTGCCGGTGTACGGTTTTGACCGAGTTAAGTGCTTAATTTTCTACCGGAGCATGATTAGTGACCTTGAGTTGAAATCGAGCATATGTAGTGATATTTTGGAAATATTATTAAGGTTGGACAGTGTTAGAATGGAGTAAAATAGTATAAGTTAGACTGTCGCGTGTGACGCAACATAAAGCGTCCAAAAAGTGCTTTTCCTTAAAACATGGAAAAAGGCACTTTTTGTCCCATAAAACCTTGACTTTCTTGCAACCTTGGAGCTCACTTTTCAGCTGCAATTTGGGAGTAGAGAGAGAGGGAGCAGCCGAGTTCAACAAGGAAGAGAGAGAGAGAAAATTGATCTTGCCTTCTTCATTTTTCTTCCTTGCTTCCAACAAGCTTCAAGCATCCTTAATCACCATCATCCTCTCCATTTCTTGCAGCCGAGAGAGAGAGGAAAGAGAGTGGAGTGGTCCGATTCTTGGAGGAGGAAAAGAGAGGTAAGTTTGGTGGTTTGATTTTCCAATTTCTTCATCAACTAGTATCTTGAACTTGTGAACCTTGAGTGAAGGATTTTGACTTGAATTTCATCCTCCATGGCAGTCGATTGAAGAGAGAGAGAGAGGGGTGCCATCCGAAAGTTTGGAAGAGAAAAAGAAAGAGAAAAGTGAAGAAACCAAGCTTGATTGAGTGGTGTGTTGCTAGATCGTGAGCTTGGAATTCAAACTCGTCGTTAAAGCTCGAAGATCTTGGGTTAAGATCGAAGCTTGAGGAGTTGCTAGGCTTGGAAGCACTCTTGGAAAGAGGAAACTCACAAGATCATCTTTGATCTTGTCGGATCGTGTTAGATCCGGAGGTATAAACCTTGAAACTTGTAGATATAGCTTTATTAGTGTTAAATAGCTTAGATCTATGGTTGATATTGGTAAAATGATCTCATCTAAAAAGATGAAGTTGGGCTCTTGAAATCCCAACTTAGGTAGCGGACTTGAGGTGGCCTCTAGGTAGTGGACTTGAGGACCTGATTGGGATTTGAATGTTATTTGTGAAATTTGTCATGATATGGTTAGAGAATAGGGTTTTGTTGTTGGAAATTGTGATAGAAAAATGTATGAGATAGCCAAACCCATGCTTGGTAATTCCTATGTTTGATTTCGAGATGTTGTGATGATTTATGATGAATGTCTGCTTAAGAAAATACATTTTTATGTCCATTCATGAATTTCTGAGTTTTAAATGTGAAAAGTGAACTTTCTCGTGAATTTTTGAGTGAAAAACGTCATTTGAGGATTTTATAGTATTGTGGCTAAATTTAATGAATTTTGAAAATGAAAATATGGTTTGGAGCGTTTTAAAGTTTTATTAAAGTATTGATAAAGAATGAGTGATGAATTGTGTAATAAAAGTGATTTTGAGGTGATAAACCCCACCCAAGTGTTTTACTAGAGAAAATGTGAAAATAGTGTTTGGTGAGTACATCGATGACATGTCATATTCGAAATGAGTTAATGATTTTCCAAAGAGTCATTTGAAACATTGTGTCATGTGAAACGAAGGATTTTCCTTGAGGGATTTTGGGAAAAATATTGATGGAAATTGTGATGTGAAAGTGAAATGTTTTACTTAATGAGAGAAGGAGTGAATCTCAATTATTGTTTTTAAATTGTTTTAGGGGGTGTACAAGGAAGTGAATTTGATCCTTACGTGGAAGCCGAACCCTACTATTTCGATGAGTTTCCATATATGTTATGTGATTCGTGAATATGATTCGAAATGTATTGGTCAAGTGATTTGAAGTGATTTTTGACTTTGTAAATTGTTAAGTGGGGGTAGTGTGTACTTCATCACACTTACCTTTATTTGAAATGAAAGAAATTGTGAAAATGTTTTGCAGTGTTCTATAAATGTGAGTGTTCCAACCTGTTTTCAAACTAGTTCTAACTTGTTTTCAAATGAAATGTTTTACTACTATTCTTTACAAATGAAATGTTTTCCTACTTTTGTGAGTATTTCAGAATATGTTTCAAAGTATTTACAAATGAACGGATTTACTAGCGATTTCAAAGGAAATAATTTACTCGTGCTTGCCAAATGATTTACTAGTGTTTATAAGTGAAATAATTTACTATTGAAATAATTTCTAAGTAAAAACACTTTCAAGTGCATGACTTGCTTGACTTGAAATGTGTTTTATCCAGTGATGTGATTTATGAACTTGGATGGCGAGCTTCGATAATTTGGCAGGTTTTCATGCATATTATTTGATTTAAATTTGCAAATGTGATTTACCTACAAGTGATGTGACATCGTTGGGCGAAGTCCCTCGACTAGTTTCAAGTGAAGTATTGTGACGTCATTGGGTAAAGTCCCTCGACTAGTTTCAATTAAATATTGTGATGTCGTTGGGTGAAATCCCTCGACTAGTCTACTTCGTTGGGCGAAGTCCCTCAAGTAGTTTCAGAGAAGAATTGTGACGTTGTTGGGCGAAATCCCTCGACTAGTATGTGACGTCGTAAGGTGAATACCCTCGACTAGTTTCAATGAAATAAAGGTGACGTCGTAGGGTGAATACCTTCGACTAGTTTTAATGAAATAAAGTGACGTCGTAGGGCGAGTACCCTCGACTAGTTTGTCATGTCTTGGGCGAAGTCCCTCGACTAGTCTACTTTGAATAAGTCGATTGGAGCGTTGTCTCGTCGACCATACTATTGGGTGATAGTATGTACCACACTCGAATGAGTGGGAGGTACCTCTCATTTCATCACAATATTTTAAGTGTAAGTGAATCTGAACGGAAGTATGTGTCACACCAAATCAAGGTGGTAGGCACCTCTCATCTTGTCTCAGTACCTTTGAAGTGATTGAAGTGAATTGCTTGTTTATTTATTGTTCAAATGCTCAAGTGAGTGAAATGAGTTTCCCCGAAGAGATTTACTCGTGTTTGGAATTAACTCAAGTATGATTTACTATCGCTCTCCATGAAAGGCTTTGCTCATGATTTAAGTTGAATGGTAAATATTTTGGAAAAGTGCTATTCAATTCAAGTGTTAAGATTTTGACTAAATGTATATTTGCTTAATTTTCGGAACCTCACTGAGCTTTTAAGCTTACCCCAAAAATGTTTTATTTCCCCCCCCCCCTCCACAGGGACTCGAGATAGAGGAAGCACTTGAAGAGACTTACTAAAGGGACTAGCTGGATTAACTCTAGTTCATCAGTGTATATTATTCCTGGTGTCTTGGACAATGGGCTTATTGTATTGAAGTATGGAAGTAACATTTGATGATTGTAACATGATTTTGAAATACTTGGGTTCTATGTAATGGAGTTTAAATTGTAAGATGTATGGTTATGTTATTATTGGGAAGTACTTGGACGTAATTGTTGGAGTTTTATTGTAATTATTTAAAGTTGGCACTTCAATTTGACTGAGGATTGTAGTGAGTCTCGGCGAAAGCCGAGCAGGCGGTCCGCCAACCCCTTTTGGTTCGCCTTAGGGGAAGGTGGGGCTGTCACAACTACTAACTATACTAAGGTAATGAACTAAGAAAAACTAATGAAGACTACATTTTTGGTAGTGATTCTAGCCTTCCCAAGTTCTCTAAAAATGTCTACCAAAGTCCCTATTTATAGAAGACATCCTTCCATAAACTTCCAAAACTTCATCATGTGAACACAAGAAAAGTTTTGAGATTCAAAAGTCAAGAAAAATGGCTTCTATGAATCTTCATTCCTTGAAATGTTGAAAAGTGTCTTCATGCACATTATTCATGGAATTCAAACCTCAATGAGTTGTAAAGTTGATCCAAATTGTGTTTTGGATTTGTCACAAGTTGTTTCTTCAACTTTCCAAGATTCTTCACGCAATTTACAAGCGAAATTCTTCTTAAAATTGAGCTGGAAGTGAGATGAAAATTTTCTGAAAATCGACTGCAAGTTGAATAGGTCATTATCAGGGATCCGCGAGAAAACAGCTCGTGGATCGCATCACGGATCCGGTGCCCCTGTCTCCACTAAGAGAGATTCGCGAGCTATTTTGATTCTTCCAATTGGCACTTCGCACTTCGGGTCACGGATCTGGATGAAAATCACAAAATTTGAATTTTTTGTCACAAAATTGAAGCATTAATTCTTCCGACTTTTTACCCCTTGGTTCCTTGATGATTGAATTGCATTATGATCATCTCAATTTGGAACTTAATCAACTTCAAATACTTTAATTTTCTAACTTTTCTTCCAAGCTTCATTGCAAATATCTTCTCATTTCACTTCATTTGATGATTGAGCCATTAATCCTACAAAAACATGAAGTTTTCACTACTTTAATCCATAGAAATGCACTTTTTCTACTTAAACCATAAAATGCAAAACTTCACTAGAAACCCTAGTTAATTAGCCATCAAAATAACAAAAACACACAAAAACTAAATAGAAAAATATACTTCAAGCATACAAAATAGACACTTATCACCCTCTACCAATAATTTTCTTCATCATAAGATCCTGAAAAACACAATATTCGGGAAAAAATGAGACAACACATTTAAGAGCTTTTGTGATGTTACTGACGAAAAGGAGATTGAAAGAAAACTTAGGCAAACATAAGACTAAAGATAAGTAAATGGAAGATATAGGAATAGCTACACCAGAACCCACAATTGAAGTACTCGACCCATCAGCCAAAGTGACACACGAAAGATTTTTATTAGAATTAAAAGAGGAGAGGATACCTTTATCACCAGTCATATGATCTGTTGCATCGGAATCAATAACTCATTTATTAGAGGATGACATAAGACACGTAGTAGAGTTACCTAAATAATCCACAGAAGATAGAGTGGTACTAGAAGATGGATTAGTAGATTTCTATGAGACTTGGTACTCAGTAAAGTGGGCAAACTAGTCAGCAGAGACGAGTATGGATTTGTCAGAAAATGAAGGCAAATAGTTGCTTTCCTTTGGTTTGCAAAATTAGCAAATTAGGAATTTTGTTAAATTTTGCCATGAAGCAGCCAATATGTACGTATAGTGTGACTCGATTTTTTACAATGATAACAAATCTGTTCATTTGAGTCATACTGTCCACGACCAACAATTCCATTATTCTAAAAGCCATGTCTATTTTTGCCACCATTACAACCATTATTTCCTCGACCAATCCCATTAACATTATTTCAGCTCACAAGGCACTTGTAATATTAGAAGAAAATCGAGATCCCTCAACCCTTAATACTCACGTAAAGGTATCATGGAGAGATGCAATTTTTAGGTTAGAGAGGATTTGTGTTCAAGCAACATCAAATTCAGTTGGCAATCCTGCAAAAAAACTCATAACAACCATTTGCCCTCGTTGAGACTGTTGGGTTTTTTATATCAGAACTAGAAGGGAGAAGAGAATTTAACTCTTCATACACCTTTTTAAAATCCATAAAGTATTCGGTAAGAGATCTTTGCTACTTTTCTAGAAGATAAAATTCCTTACAAACATCATATATATGGTTTATATTTCCTTTACCAGAATATAAGAAAGCCAAATAATCCATAAGATCTTTAATAAACTCACAATGATTGATCAAATCAATTATCTCGTTCTCAATAAAATTTCAAATCTGCAAAAATATTTTTGCATCTTCTCTGAGTCAAGCCTTCTTCTCTTCACCGTCTGCAGGTGGTTTATCAGTAAGATGATCATCTTTGTCAATGTTACGAAGATATATCTGAACAGTTTTACTCCAGTCTAAAAAATTCTTGCCATTGAATCTATGATCAATAATTTTTGATGTTGTGGGAATAGCATCAGAAATCATTGTTCTAATTTCCTTACTACCTATCCTGTCAGCCATTATAACTCACTAAAGAAATTTCAAGTAACAAATACAAGAGATTCTAAAAGTGACTCAATAGGGCCACATCAAGCAAGAAATTGATAATAGAGCTCCTAGAGCTCTGATACCATGAAAACTAAGAAGGAGAGAAAAGCTATTTACTTTATATTAATAAAATATACAACATACACCTATTTATACAAGTGTAGATTATTCTAGAAAATTTATTCAAATTTTCTAGTATCTAACCTACTCCAAATCAATCTAGAATCTAATCAAATATTCTACTATAATCAAATCAAATATTTACATTTAATATCTACAACACACGCCAAAAGAAGTAGACGAGTATTTTTCGACCTGTGAACATGCATTCCATTATGAGAACAAATATTTGTTTCACTGAATACTGTACTAGGACAAAAGAAATAATCTCGCCAAAAAAGACAAACAGGACCAAAGACGGCGTAGTTCACAACATCCGCATTCAACGAAGTTTTCCTTTTCTGTGATAGGTAACAACGATCTTACATGAGGCGCTCAAGCTATATCCTACACTACCTGTATATGGTCGTAGAACTGCTGAGAAAATTCCAAGTTTGTGATGGAAAATAAAAAAAATTCTGTGATTGGGGTTGTTTGGGGTGGTGGTGCTGAAAATAGGGTTTTCGCATTTTGTAAATGCGAGTTCGCAAGAACTCGCATTTACCTAATGCGAGATATGTAATACACGGACAAAAAAAGAAAAGCAGAAGAAAATGGAATTTCCACGTGGGTCTCGCATTTTAGGAACGCGAGTTCCAGGGAGCTCGCATTCCACCAACGAGTTCCCCTGAATTTTATTAAGCTTTCAGTTCCACTTTCACTCTTTTGCTTGACAGATTCCTTGGCTTGGCCTGCCTTTTCTGCTACAACTTCAGTTCCAGTTTGAGCACCTTGCTTAACAGTCTCCTTTGCTTGGCCTGCCTTCTCGGCTGCAATCTAAGCCGCTTGTTTGGCAATTTCCTTGGCTTGGCCTGCCTTTTCTGCAGCATATTCGGATCCAGTTTGAACTCCTTGCTTCACTGTTTCCTTGGCTTGGCCTGCCTTCTCAGACGCATACTCAGATGTTGCACCAAGTTTCTGACTTGCCGCTTCCTTTGCCTGCTGCAAACGCTCCTCGGCAGCCCTGATGGCATCCAGGGAATTCTGTTGCGCCTGTTGCTTATACTTGGTTATCTCCTCCAAGGAAGGCATTTCTTTCTCCTGACCTTCCTCGTCACCCTACATTTGCTCTGACGACATTGTCAATTCTTGATAAAAAAGATGACAGATATCTTTGGAAATTTTTTGAACAAAAATGGATCCTATGTAGTAACAAATGCAGCAGTACTAGGATGAATTGTATGCAAAATGTGTGTGTGTGTGTGTGAAATTGAGACATGAAGGAGTTGGGAAAAATGGTTATAAAAACTGAAGCCAAGAGATGGCAGAGGTTTCAAGGAGATCCATGCAAGAGGAAAAAATGACATGTGGGCAGAGCTCATGCAGTGGAGTGTTTTGTGGCGCGGTGGCATGGTTCGATGCTTCCAGGGGTGGCCTGTGTGACTCAGCAATCTGAGTCAAGCAAGATGTACACGTGTTAGCTTTTTCACAGCACAATGGAATGGCAATGCTTCAAAAGTTGTGGATAGTAAGAAATTAGGAGAAAAAGAAGGTGTGAGAAATGTAGACACCAGGGTGCAAGATTTTTTTCTCGAACTCCCATTCAGGGAATGCGAGTTTCAAGAAACTCGCATTCCCTGAATGGGAGTTCAATTAAATGTTTATTTTTTTTAAATTTAATTTCCAGGGTTCAAAAAAATTACCTTCTTTTTTAAAATTTAATTTTCCAGTGAACTCGCATTTGCCAAATGCGAGTTTACTAGAACTCGCTTTTTATAAATGTGAATATCACTGGACGGAAACTTAACCCAAATCACCCTATTTGCAGAAAAAAATTTAAAAACCATCACATTTTTAGAAATTTCTCAAGTTTCTTTTTTAAGTTTGTGATGCTTGATATTTTTTGATCTAGCACGCACTAGTAATAATTGGTTAAGCTTGTAATGATCATAAACATCGTAGCAAGGGGATTGTTGTTGTAACTCATTGGTGAACTATGTTTTTGTTCAGGTTCCTACCTACTAAGATAAACAGAAAATTGAGAGAAATCGCAAGCAATGTTGATTATTCAATTAGACAAATCATCAATTCTTAGATTGAATGAAATGAGAACAGGGGAATCCTACTCAGATGATTTGTTGGGAATATTACTGCAATCAAATTGTCAAGAAATCGATAAGCATGGAAACAAAGACTTTGGTATGACTACCCAAGGGGTCGTTGAGAACACAGTCTGTTCTATATTGCCGGACAGGAAACATCTTGTGTGCTGCTCGTATGGACATTGATATTATTAAGTAGGCATCAAGAGTGGCAAGCACGTGCAAGAGGACAGGTTTTGTAAATCTTTGGCACTAACAGACCAGATTTTGATGGACAGAATCGTCTAAAACTTGTAAGTAATTTCTAGAAATGTTTATAGTGTTTGGAATCAAGTATTCGTCTACCTACTCTTCTCCTTCTTCACTCCCTCGTCAAAACCTCCACCTCCGCTCAAATCTCCGCCGCCGTCCCACCTTCCCATTCCCACTTGGTCCACCAAGGATGGTTGGCTTTGGCCACCGCGACCCAACTTGAAAACCAGCAACACCTTCTCTCATCATCATCGACTGATAATGATCCTAATAATGAGCTGATGTCGGTGGTTTGCCCTTCTCTTGCTTATGCTAACACGCTCTTCTTTGGATCGGCTTACAACGTTCAGGTGATTGTGGATGAGCACAAGCCGGAAGAGAAGCTCCTGAACCGGTTCCGGAGAGAGGTGATGAAGACCGGCGTGATTCAAGAATGCAAGCGCAGAGGGTTCTTTGATAACAAGCAGGACGAGAAAAAGCCCAACACTCGCGAGGCCGCCAAGGGCAATCGACGAAGACGTCCCGCAGTCACGAGGCAGTTTTCAGGACAGGCAGGAGACTTCTATGAATAAGGAGGAAGATGAAGACGAAGACGAAGACGAAGACAACTGGGAACTTCCTGATGGAGACCTTCCCCATTGATTGCTGTTGAGTGTTGAGGGTTGTTTTTGCTCATTTTAGGTTACTGTCTGTTAAATCTTTTTCTGTAGAATCAAGAGAATCACCTTCTTCATATACCCATATGCACTATGCCCTTTTTGCTGTGTAGTAATGAAGAAAAATGTGATTACATGCATAGATCGACATGGGTAGAATGTAAAGCCGGGATAGAGCATCGGTGACTTCTGAATGCGATGAAATTCTTTCTACAGAAAAAAAAAAAAAAGTAATCATCCACCTAGATCCATGAACATGTTATCAAGTTTACATGCCCTTGATGCCTAAGATACAGCGGCTGACATGCATGACTGTCTACTTGATGTGGCGCCGGAAGCATGAAAGACGGAAAGGTTTTACGATCACCCTCGATAGAAAAAATCAAAGAGTTGAATGCTGTTCGAGTCCACAAATCAAAGATTCGAAAATAATGAGAGAACTCTCAACAATTTTGTAAACCAATCAAAATTAATTTGAAATTTGATAAAGAGGATAATTAATTACAAAAGTCCTAAATATGCCTATTTATAAACTAGGAATACTAGTCTACTACGTTACTTGATAATTAAGAAACTCGTAAATAACCTAATTAGAATAGGAAACAAAATAATAAAGAAAATAGGAAAATGAAACAAAACAAGAAACTGCTATTCCATGAAATCCGGTGCCAGTTATGCCACCGGTTATTAGGTCGGATGTCTTCTGATATGAAGTCCGGTCGTAGTGCCGGAACACTTCTAAAGTCTTGACACTTTGTTCCCTCTTCCTTTTCCTTCCTCTGCATGCTTCCTTGTCGTCAACAATGACCATAATCATAATCCTGCAAAAACTAATTAAAATTAACAGTAAAACTTTAAAAATAACCCTAAGTTCGACTCTTAATAATTTATGGATATTGGGACAATGGAGGTTGGGTAAGAAAGCAAAGACTCTCTCACTTGAAAAGAATTCACTCTCGAGTTCCACGAAGGAGTTGACATGAGACCCATAAGAAAAACAACCATGATCCTCCCACGAATCTTATAGGGATGGTGCTTGCGATTGTGACGACCCCACTTCTCCCTAGGACATAACCTAAGGTATCCGTAGAGCACCCGCCTAGCTCTCGCCAGGACTCACTCAATAGAACATCCAATAATACTTCAAAAGTGAACATAAACAACCATTCCAATTCAAATCACAAATATTACATAACGAAATTCAACTTACAACTCTCATTCCCAAATTACAGTTCAAAGTACTTAAAGTACAACCACAATACCATCTCACAGGCCCAAATACAATAAAAGTCCATCCATCCATGATTACAAAAGGGATACAGGAAATAACCCAGCCAATAGCGCTAAGAAGGATCACGACACACGCTATCCATCGTTTCGAGCCCTGTGGGGGAAAAATAAAACATTTTTGGGGTGAGCTAGAAGCTCAGTGAATGCCCAGTAAAAACAAGAAATTCATGGACCTTTGAGTTAAACATCATTTTGTAAAACATTTGAGTCTTTAAACAATCATTCTAGAAACACTTATTTAGCAAACAACATACAGTAAGCAATAATTCAATAAACATGTAGTTCAAGTAATGAAAGGATACAGTGTCCTCCAATGGCAGTCACAGTCCGTCTTGTCAGTCAACCACCCTCCTACTCCTCCTTATAACTCCCAGTGGTAATACTCGAGTATACCGTACAGTGCCCTAAGTACCAACCTACCCGACCGAGTCCGCTTCTGGTTCGAGTAGGTCAATAACGGAAGGGGAAAGGTCTTGTTCAGCCAATGTGGTAAAGTACACATGGCCTACAGTCATGCGCAAGTAATATACAAACAGTGGAGAAGTAAACAGTTGAACAGTGTATTCACAGTTAGGTCGAGTGAGATAAAGTACACACTCGCCTAGAACCGAGTATTTAACACTTATGAAATCAGGTAACATCAAGTATTAATCACATAAGCATGTAATTCACATAACATACAAGAAATACTCACAGACTCGTTTCTTTACAAATATGAGTTGAGTAAATCATTTCACAAGTCATTTTCACGTAGTAGTAAAACTTTTGACCTAAAATGGATTTGAACATTCATAAACTCTTCATAAATTGTGTCACTTGTAAAAGCATATTACTTGGAAATGGTGGTAAATCACTTCATTAGAATTACTAACAGATCATTTCAATAAAGCCTTCATTTGCAACCAATAGTAAAGTCTTTCATTTAAAAAGGGTTGGGACACTCACCTTGATTGATTAAGCGAGTGAGCAAAGAAGAAGGCTAAACTTCGTTAGTTGGTTCACCCTCGACAAGGTCTTGACCACCTGAGCCAAAGTTCATCTATTAGATACTAACCAAAACATCTAAAATTCAAAGTCTTAACTCAACTACTCATAATCACCAAACCCTCACTACTACAGTTTCTTGTTCGCACAATGTCTAAGATTACTCTCGTTGAAATGGAGCAAGGCTTATGGGTACGGATGCTAGACTCAGAGAACTACAATTCACTAGAAAACTTCATTTTCAAATTCATTTGGTAATATAGGTCAAATCAAATTACAAGACTCAGTAGTAGTTAAAGTACAGTATTACCAGTTTCAAAAAGAAGCCAACGAAATCTTACAGGAAAAAAAATACCAAATTTTGTACACTTATTCTTCTATACATATAGGCTAGGTTTAAACCAAAATTCAGTCAAAAACTCATACGGGAAGTCAAAGTTCTAGACGATTAAAATCGCTCCCTATTTTTCCAAAACTACATGTTTACCCAAAATCAGTGAAAACACAACTTTTCACCATTAAAATTCATAGCTTCACTCCATTAAATCACGTACTCATAATTAAACATAATACACATTTATTTAGACAAAAATCTCTTCAAGAGAAATTACAATGTTTCGAAATCAAACATTAAAAAATCACCAATTATGGGTTTGGCCATCTCATACACTTTTCTTCCAAAATTTCCAACAACAAAATCCTACTTTCCAACCATATCAAGACTATTTCACGAATATCACACAAATCCACAATCAGGTCCTCAAGTCAACTACCTAAAATCCACTTCAAGTCCGCTACCTAGGTTGGGATTTCAAGAGCCCAACTTCATCTTTTCAGATGAGATCATTATACCAATATCAACCATAGATCTAAACTATTTAACTCTAATAAAGCTATATCTAGAAGATTTAGAGTTTATACCTTCAGATCTGACAAGATCCGACAAGATCCACTGAGGCTTTGTGATATCTTCTCAAAATTGACCCCTTCAAGTTCAACAACCCCAAAAGCTCCAATCTTTGCTCGATTTCTCCTTGTCTTGAAGATGATCTTCCCAAGATTAGCTCTCAAGATCTTTTTAGATCTGGCAAGATCCAGGATAGATCTATTCAAAAGTGAACCTTCAAGTCTTGTTCCTTCAAGTATCTTCAAAATTGGCCAAAGTTCTCTTGGATCACTTGATGGTTTCTTTCCCAAAAGCTTCAAGGATCAAGATGACGGCTCTTCCTTGGTCTCTCTCTCAATTTCGTCTCTCTCTCACTCTATCTTTCCAATGGAGTTGCAAGGAACAAGATGAAGAAGAGATGAAGTTGATGGGTTGCTCTCTTGATTTCTTCAAGAAACATGAAAATAGACAAGATGAAGCTTACGTTTCTCTCCCTTGCTCTCTCTCTCTCTCTTGGCCAGCTGCAATGAGGAGGATGAGCCAAGAATGAAGTCTTCAATAAAGCCTTGAAGCTTGAAGAAGGATAAGGAAAGAAAAATGGAAGAAGGAAAGTTGGAATTCTCTCTCTCTCTCTCTCACTCTAGCTCTCGGCCCTCTCTCTCTCTTGTGCTCCAAAATGCAGCTGCAAAATGAGGAAGCAAGGATGCAAGAAACAAGGCTTTATAAGGACAAAATGCTTGGTTGTCCTTAAATCGAGGAAAAGTTAGTCAAACTCCACTTTTTGTCCTGTCAACGCGCGACACTCTAACTTACACTGTTTTATCTCATCCCAACACTGTCCAACCTTAAATATATCTCTGTTATATCCCTACATATGCTCGGGTTCGATTCAAAGTCACTAATCACTCTTCGAAACATTAATTAGCGCTTAAACAGGCCAAACACGTACACCGGCAAATAAATCTTGAAAAATTCTCTAAATTAGAAAATATTCACTTTAAACATAAATTCACTCATATTTCAATGAATAAACACAATATAAATACTATTTTTTATTTTTAAAATAAAATTCAAATTTTGAGGTCCTCACATCCTTCCCCCCTTAAAGAAATTTTGTCCTCAAAATTCTTACCTTCCACTACCTCAGTTGTCCCTGGAATCTGTTGACCAGAAAAGGTATATATTCTAACTGGCACTCGTGGTCATTCCTCTCCTTCACTAGCTTGTTGAGAAGTATCCACACTTCCTTGGCGAGTACTACTATTTCGTAGTTGCTTTCTTGGGCAGTGACTAACTTGATGGTCGGCACTCCCACAACGCAAACATTTTCGCCCTTTCACCCAACAGTTGTCCTCAGTATGATTGCTTTTCCCACAATATCCACAAGTTGGTTGAAAAACCGTGGCTCGACTTCCTTGCGATATTTCCTTTGATTGGACCCTTCTCGTTTGAGGTCCTTGTGATGTAGCTCCTTCTAATCGAAGGAAGAGGTGGTAGTCTCACTCCATCAGTCCCTTTTCCAACTTTGTATGGTGATACACACTCTCTAAAAGATTCAAAGTGGCTACCACTAGGTGTATCTCTCTTTCGTGAGTAAGAGGCTCTCAATTGGGATTTTGTAATCTCGACCCTTTAGGCTTTCTCAAGGGCATCAGTGAAGGTCTCAATTTGAGCTGCGGCTAGGGCATCTTGAATTTCCAAATTAAGTCCTTGAATAAACTGCCTTATTCATTTTCGCTCTGTAACCACTAGTTCAGGGGCAAACCTAGACAGTTTGGTGAATTGGGTTTCATACTCAGCCAAACTTAAGGTTCCTTGCCGAAATTTTATAAAATCATCTTCTCTCTTTTCTTGGACTACTGGTGGAAGGAACTTTTCATTAAATTCTCGTACAAAGTACATCCAAGTCCTAGGAGTTTGTTCCCTTTCCCACTTGTTTCTTATAACATTCCACCATGCTCGAGCCGCTCCTTCAAATTGGAACACAACAAAGGTCACTTGTCTCTCCTCCGGATAATCCAATGCATCAAATATATTTCTTATATTCTCTAACCAATTCTCAGCTTTATTAGGGTCAAGATCCCCAGAAAACTTAGGCGGAGAAAACTTCTGAAATCTTTCTAAGGCCTTATCTTTCCCTATCTCTTGGTTTCCAAGTTGATTCACTTGTCTAGCTCCATGGCCTTGTTGAGGCACTAAACGTTCTAATAAATCCATCATACGATTTAAAACCTGTGCCATTTGATCGTTTGCCTCAGCCCTTGGCCCAATGTTTTGGTTAGCCACAGATCCACTCTCTTCCTCTTGATTTTGGGGTTGTCTGCGTGGACGTCCCCGTCATGGTCTTCTAGCCTCCATTCTCACAACTAATCCATATAGACATACATTACTTCAATATAAACTTGGAGCACACACATACAAGTAACAACTCATAAAAACAAAAGAGACAAATCCATTTTTGCACATAACATTTTCACAACACAGTTTAAACTCAGTCATGTCCCAATCCAGTACAAACTAGAAACTCATTAAGCTAAAACACAAGTCACAGTCAAGTTGAGTACATATCCAGTCAATAATAGCAAACATAAGCAAATAAGTCATTAACAAAGCACATTGGTCTCCAAGGTAGAACATTTTATGTTCTAATCCTATCATCCTCTTACAAGAGGTCAAAAGCAACACGTCACCAGACTAATTAGATCCAAAGAATTCTCATTCTCTAACATGTCTAACTTCGTTTCCATCGCTAGGATCCTCAGGACCATGATCTTCTCCACCTCTCTCCCTTAGATGTTGTGTCATTTGAGCCAAACAATTATTGGCTTCTTGTAATTGTTCACACAAGGCATCGGTTCATTCTTACTCCTCGAGCACCATAGTCTCCAACTCTCGAATCCGGTCATTTGCTCTTACATTTGCGATATCTAGCCTTTGCCTCTCATTTACTATAAATAACACCACACGTTCGGGATACGAATAAGTCATCCAACAATCACATTGACTATCCACCCTATGTCCCGGGACAAACTACCGAAATGGCTCACCAAATCTTGTCAATTTCCTTGTACTCTATTTCCTTCCATTCCTATAATCATAACTATGATTAGTATTCGAGATAAACTATTACCAAAAATCATGTCACTTAACGGTCAAACTAGTCCCACAGTCCGGCATCCTAAACTTAAAGCCTAGGATACACTACAGAGATCTGAAGCCTAAGCTCTGATACTACCTGTGACGACCCCACTTCTCCCTAGGGCATACCCTAAGGTATCCGTGAAGCGCCTGCCTAGCTCTCGCCAAGACTCACTCAGTAGAACATCCAATAATACTTCAAAAGTGAACATAAACAACCATTCCAATCCAAATCACAAATATTACATAACGAAATTCAACTTACAACTCTCATTTCCAAATTACAGTTCAAAGTACTTAAAGTACAACCACAATACCATCTCACAGGCCCAAATACAATAAAAGTCCATCCATCCATGATTACAAAAGGGATACAGGAAATAACCCAGCCAATAGCGCTAAGAAGGATCACGACACACGCTATCCATCGTCTCGAGCCCTGTGGGGAAAAAATAAAACATTTTTGGGGTGAGCTAGAAGCTCAGTGAATGCCCAGTAAAAACAAGAAATTCATGGACCTTTGAGTTAAACATCATTTTGTAAAACATTTGAGTCTTTAAACAATCATTCTAGAAACACTTATTTAGCAAACAACATACAGTAAGCAATAATTCAATAAACATATAGTTCAAGTAATGAAAGGATACAGTGTCCTCCAATGGCAGTCACAGTCTGTCTTGTCAGTCAACCACCCTCCTACTCCTCCTTATAACTCCCAGTGGTAATACTTGAGTATACCGTACAGTGCCCTAAGTACCAACCTACCTGACCGAGTCCGCTTCTGGCTCGAGTAGGTCGATAACGGAGGGAGAAAGGTCTTGTTCAGCCAATGTGGTAAAGTACACATGGCCTACAGTCATGCGCAAGTAATATACAAACAGTGGAGAAGTAAACAGTTGAACAGTGTATTCACAGTTAGGTCAAGTGAGATAAAGTACACACTCGCCTAGAACCGAGTATTTAACACTTATGAAATCAGGTAACATCAAGTATTAATCACATAAGCATGTAATTCACATAACATACAAGAAATACTCACAGACTCGTTTCTTTACAAATATGAGTTGAGTAAATCATTTCACAAGTCATTTTCACGTAGTAGTAAAACTTTTGACCTAAAATGGATTTGAACATTCATAAACTCTTCATAAATTGTGTCACTTGTAAAAGCATATTACTTGGAAATGGTGGTAAATCACTTCATTAGAATTACTAACAGATCATTTCAATAAAGCCTTCATTTGCAACCAATAGTAAAGTCTTTCATTTAAAAAGGGTTGGGACACTCACCTTGATTCGATTAAACGAGTGAGCAAAGAAGAAGGCTAAACTTCGTTAGTTGGTTCACCCTCGACAAGGTCTTGACCACCTGAGCCAAAGTTCATCTATTAGATACTAACCAAAACATCTAAAATTCAAAGTCTTAACTCAACTACTCATAATCACCAAACCCTCACTACTACAGTTTCTTGTTCGCACCATGTCTAAGATTACTCTCGTTGAAATGGAGCAAGGCTTATGGGTACGGATGCTAGATTCGGAGAACTACAATTCACTAGAAAACTTCGTTTTCAAATTCATTTGGTAATATAGGTCAAATCAAATTACAAGACTCAGTAGTAGTTAAAGTACAGTATTACCAGTTTCAAAAAGAAGCCAACGAAATCTTACGGGAAAAAAAATGCCAAATTTTGTACACTTATTCTTCTATACATATAGGCTAGGTTTAAACCAAAATTCAGTCAAAAACTCATATGGCATGTCAAAGTTTTAGACGATTAAAATCGCTCCCTATTTTTCCAAAATTACATGTTTACCCAAAATTAGTGAAAACACAACTTTTCACCATTAAAATTCATAGCTTCACTCCATTAAATCACGTACTCATAATTAAACATAATACACATTCATTTAGACAAAAATCTCTTCAAGAGAAATTACAAAGTTTCGAAATCAAACATTAAAAAATCACCAAGCATGGGTTTGGTCATCTTATACACTTTTCTTCCAAAATTTCCAACAACAAAATCCTACTTTCCAACCATATCAAGACTATTTCACGAATATCACACAAATCCACAATCAGGTCCTCAAGTCAACTACCTAAATCCACCTCAAGTCCGCTACCTAGGTTGGGATTTCAAGAGCCCAATTTCATCTTTTCAGATGAGATCATTATACCAATATCAACCATAGATCTAAGCTATTTAACTCTAATAAAGCTATATCTAGAAGATTTAGAGCTTATACCTTCAGATCTGACTAGATCTGACAAGATCCGACAAGATCCACCGAGGCTTTATGATATCTTCTCAAAATTGACCCCTTCAAGTTCTACAACCCCAAAAGCTTCAATCTTTGCTCGATTTCTCCTTGTCTTGAAGATGATCTTCCTAAGATTAGCTCTCAAGATCTTTTCAGATCTGGCAAGATCCAGGATAGATCTATTCAAAAGTGAACCTCCAAGTCTTGTTCCTTCAAGTATCTTCAAAATTGGCCAAAGTTCTAGTGGATCACTTGATGGTTTCCTTCCCAAAAGCTTCAAGGATCAAGATGACGGCTCGTCCTTGGTCTCTCTCTCAATTTCGTCTCTCTCTCACTCTATCTTTCCAATGGAGTTGCAAGGAACAAGATGAAGAAGAGATGAAGTTGATGGGTTGCTCTCTTGATTTCTTCAAGAAACATGAAAATAGACAAGATGAAACTTACCTTTCTCTCCCTTAATCTCTCTCTCTCTTGGCCGGCTGCAATGAGGAGGATGAGCCAAGAATGAAGTCTTCAATAAAGCCTTGAAGCTTGAAGAAGGTTAAGGAAAGAAAAATGGTAGAAGGAAAGTTGGAATTCTCTCTCTCTCTCTCTCACTCTAGCTCTCGGCCCTCTCTCTCTCTTGTGCTCCAAAATGCAGCTGCAAAATGAGGAAGCAAGGATGCAAGAAACAAGGACAAAATGCTTGGTTGTCCTTAAATCGAGGAAAAGTTAGTCAAACTCCACTTTTTGTCGCGTCGACGCGCGACACTCTAACTTACACTGTTTTATCTCATTCCAACACTGTCCAACCTTAAATATATCTCTGTTATATCCCTACATATGCTCGGGTTCGATTCAAAGTCACTAATCACTCTTCGGAACATTAATTAGCGCTTAAACAGGCCAAACACGTACACCGGCAAATAAATCTTGAAAAATTCTCTAAATTAGAAAATATTCACTTTAAACATAAATTCACTCATATTTCAATGAATAAACACAATATAAATACTATTTTGTATTTTTAAACTAAAATTCAAATTTTGATGCCCTCACAGTGATGGAACTACTGCATCCAGTTATGAATATAAGAAACTGCATATACGATCCTGAAAAAATTGCAAAACCAACAACTGCACCATATTCATTTATCAACAGAATTATGATTTTTCCTAGGTTGATGAAGAATTCAACTTTCTCGGTCTTTAGGGGAAAACCATCAATAGGAGAAAATTTAAAAGTAAATTTCTCAAAAAAAAAACTAATATTCTCTTTGCCCACGAAAACCACAGAAGCAACTGATTTAACAGGAAAATATTCACCAATATTAGTTTCATCAAAATTAATATTTTCCTGGATCCAGGGCAATTGTAGGAATCTTTGATTTGATAGGAGGTGAATTTGGTAGTGCTAGCTCTACGAAAATTTCATCAACCTCAATATCTATAAATTCATTCAAACCCCCAAGATCCACTGTCGAGACCCATGGAAGAAGTTTAGTGAGGTTATCCTCTCCACCTTCAGGTTTATAGATAACCTCCTCAATCTTGGTTCGAAATTACAATAAATTTAGAATTTAATGACAATAAGTGGGCTTGTAGTTTCATGGATCTAATGTTGATGTTCGTTGATCCCATACCGACGACTCTCGCTGCCCAATATCATAACTACAATCTACCAGTCTAGTACATCTAATCACAATTTATGTTTGAATGTTGGACTATGCTATAATAACGCGAGTTATAATAACGTTAAGGAGATAACCTGCAATAGCAGGTTTTTACAGTCTTTAGTGACAAATTAGAGCTTTAGTGACTTTTCTAATATTGTAATGGTAAGTTTACTAAGAAATTTAGTAAGTATATCTTTTAAAGCAATAAGTTATAGTTATCAATGAAAATTTACGTTTTCAGTAAACAAACTTACTTACTTTTTAATAAAATTAACCTTTTTTTGAATTTAACTTACTAGTAAGTTTACGAAGAAATTTAGTAAGTATATCTCCTAAAGCAGTAAGTTATAGTTATTAATGAAAATTTACGTTTTCAATAAATAAACGTACTTACTTTTTTAATAAAATTTACCTTTCTTTGAATTCAACTTACTCGTAAGTTTATAAGAAATTTAGTAAGCATTTCTTCTAAGACATTAAGTTATTTAGATAGCTGGGTTCCTCATCTCTAGAATTCTAAACCATTTCAAATTTTAATAAAGAATACGATCACAAAAAACACTTTATAATTCAAAAAATAAGTTTATCTAATCATTATTATCATTATTATTATTATTTATAATTTTTTGTTAAAAGCACGAAACATCCTACCATTGGGTATCATTTACACTTTTCCTATACTTTTTTTTGCAATTTCCTCTTTTAATTCATAATGAACACTAGTGTTTTAATACAACTACATTAATGACCTCATAAGTACAAAATCGGGTTAAAGTACTTTAAAATAAATCTACATTTTTTTCTCGGGAGAATGGTCAAAAAAGAAAAAAATCACATGAGCATATATAATCTATTGTATAATTTTAATTAAATTCATTCAAATACAAAACAATTCTAAAATAATTAGCACATTATAACAGCACATTATTGTAACAATAGAAAAAAATTCCTATCAGAATTCTCAAATATCCATGATGTATGTATGAAAGATATTTACCATATTATATACCACATCTACTTATTGATGTTAATTTGAGGAGTAATAGTTTTGGTAATAAAATTTTTTTGTATGTAATTAACAAGTTTTTTTTATAGAAAAAGTGAACTTTTTTGGGAATTTATATTGTGATTTTTCCAAAGAATAAAAAAGCTATGTTTTTAGTAATTCTTTTCATTGACACTTCATTGTATTCACCAAATTTTACCAACATAATATCAATCTCATTACTAATAATTGAAGTTCAATTAGCATTATTCTATCCAAATTAAAATAATTAACCAAAGTAACAAAATAAATGATAGCTAAAAAAGAAGAAAAATATATGCTCAATTGATTGTGTTCATACTACAAACCCTATTAATGAATAACTAGTATATGTTAAATTATATTTCCATCTGTCTAAAATTTATATATATTGTATATCGACCAAGGATTAAATTATTGATTATTTAAATAAATCATACCAAAACGCATTATATGATGTGTACCATATTTGCGTACTTTTATACTTATGTCATTATCACTTTTTCCTTTTTTTAATATTGCAAATCTCTTTGGATTATATTGCTAAAAAAAAAAGCATAAAATCTTTTACAAAGTGTTGAAATTGAATTACAAAATGCTACTACTTTTAGGAGAAACTACGTATTGTAAAAATGGTTTAACAATTTCCTAGTAAACATAGCTACTACATCAAAATGGAAAAAAGAATTTGATTATATCTGGGTAAATTTACTATAATTTTCAAAGATTATGCTACATTAGTCTAACTTTAACTTTTATAATTATGATCTTGAAATAAATTTATTAAAATTTTATCATTCTAATGTATTCATATGGATTAATTTATAAAAATTCTGATGAATAGAGAACTACTATTATATATATAACGCAGCTTGGATGATTTGTTATTATTGTAAACCAAACTTTTAATAATTTCAAAAATTGAACAAAAATATAATATGACAAATTTTTATTACATATGTTATAAAGTCATGTGAATAGTAAAAAATAGTTTTTTAGTATTTTTAAAATGCATGAAATACACAAGATTTATAAATGATATGTACGATCGTGTATCATGCATGTATATTACGAGTACTTTTTACTGAATATGATGTTAAATTTCAATCATTAATAAAAAATTTTAGCATTATTTCAACTAAACTTCCTAATACCAATTTCATATAAGTTTTTTTAGTAAAGTAGTAAGTTTTGATCATTAATCAAATTTACTATGTTACCAGAAACTTTACTACTATTTTATACAAATTTATTATTAGTTGCCTACTCTCTAAAAAGCAACTTTGGGATATAAAGTACTAATTCACTCATTCCCAAAAAAAAAAAAGTCACTTTCATATTTATTCTGATTTAATATTTTAAACATAAAAGTTACTAATTTATTAGGTTAAATTTCAATCACTAATAAAAATTTTAGCATTATTTCAGGTAAACTTCCTAATAGTAATTTCATAAAAGTTTTTAAAATAAAAACATAAATTTTTACCACAAACTAGTGAATTTTGATCATTAATCAAATTTACTATGTTATCATAAAATTTATTACTACTCTATAAAAATTTACTATTATTTGAACGAAACTTTGTGATAGCCCCATCTCCCCCTAAGGCGAACCAAAAGGTTTGGCGGACTGCCTGCCCTACTCTCGCCGGGACTCACTCGCTCAAATAACTTAATTAACAATTCCACCCATCTCAATATAACTAACTTCACATTTCAAACCAACTACTTAAAAGAACTAAAATTCAACTTACATTTCCCAAAATAAATTCCAGGTACTAAAATACATACAAAAACTGAATTTACAAATCCCAATAATTTCATCCGAATTTCATTAATATTAACTCCAAGTACTACAAACCATCAAGTGCTCAAATCAAAACATCCTTATACAAAAGAGCGGAAATCCTACGAAAGAAACTAAGATCCGCGGTTAGCGAACTCTGCTTCAAAACCTGTTAGCAAACAAATCTTAGCAAAGCTCAGTGAGGCCAAGAAAACATGCAAGCATGCAAGATCAAGAAATATACACTTTTATTAAACAAGATAAGCAACCAAAACTTTGAGGCAAGCATGCAAATAAGGAATTTAATTACACATTAAGTAAAGGATACAGCGGCTCTCAGGAGCCAAGTTCCACGAAACTTGATCGCATTCCAAATAGTTGACACTCCGTCAACTTTCATAATTACCATGTAGAACTCCACTTGTCAACTATCTCCGTCCACCGTTTCACCCCCCAACCGGGCCCGCTCGTCAAAAATAGGCAATTTGGTAATACTCGAGTATACCCAGGCAAGTAGTCGGCGAGCGTACTCCAACCGACGAAAATATGTAAAGACTTATGGCTTACGAATCTCTCGGCCAAGCGCTTGCTGGCCCGAGGTGAAAGGTTTACCAATGAGTTTTGGGCGTCCCTAACAAATTTAAGTAGCAAGTAGGATGATGGGACAACGCTCAATCATCAATCAAGTACAAGTACGGTTCAAGCAAGTCATTTCAAGTACAAGAAATACAAGTAAGCATATTAGGTCAATTAAGAGTGGTCGGACGAGATAAAGTACACGTCCGCCTCAACAAGTTTAATAACATATTCAAATCAACCATGTAATAGGGTTCAAGCAATTCAACAAATCATGCACTTGACACTCACCAATAGTTGAGAGCAAGTGAGAGCAATTCAAGAGATCAAACAAGCTTCTCAGTGTCCACGTGATCACCTGAGAAATGTCAAAAATCCAAAATTACCTAAATATGCATTCAAGGTCAAATTTTCAAACAAATAAGCTTTTCGATTCCAAATTAAGAGGAATCTTAGGTAATTAGAAAAAAAATCCATTTTCTAAGTTTGGAATGGCGTACAAATACTCAAAAGGTTACACCTGAAAACCAGAAAATGTTTGCTAGGCATTTCTCAACTTTCGTCACTTCCTTAGAAGAATTTTCAGTTTTGTTCGACATTCTTTGAAAAATCATAACTTGAGTTCTATAAGTCCAAAAATTATGAATCTTATACCATTAGAAATTAGACTCAATGAAATAAAACTCTCAAGAAGACACTTTAGTGAGATTCTAAACAGAAATAGCCCAGATTTTCGTACAAAAATACTGCTTCAGTGAAAACAGGACAAATCAGGCTGGTTTTTCAGCATATTTTGGAAATTCGCCAAAAATTTTAGAAAATGAATTAGCCCCTGAAATTTACACAGTTCATACCCCTATGACTCTAGTTTCAAACGCCATCAACAGTGCTCAATTCTGACTCTCGAGTAAGAAAATATAGTTGTCCAAACAGAGCAGGTTCGTCATTCCTGATTTTCCGAAATTCCAGTTTTGCAGAGCAAGTTTTAGTGCATCATTTGGATGACGAATTCTTACTCAAAAATCACCAAATTTTTCAGTCATAAACCTCAGTATGTGAACTACATTTTTACCAAAATTTAGCCAAAAACTCACACGGAAAGATAGTGTTCAATGCCCCCAAAGTTGACTAAAATTTTGAAGTTCAAACCTGTCAAACGAAATTCTTTTCCTTTTCAACCTTTGGTTCAACCAAAACAACCTTCATTCCATTCCATTTTCAAAACCAATACTCTAGAAACATTTCTTGATCAAATGATGGTAAAATGGTAGCAAAAATTCAAACCAAACAACACCCCAAAACAGGACACAAGTTCGGGCAGATTAGGAGCAAAATTTCCAGATTTTGGCTTTTTCATTTCATGCGTTTTTACCACACCAAATGGAATGATTTTTGCAACTAAATTTACACACATATAGACCAACATTTCAGCTCTCAAAACCACCAAAAAGTCCATGAAAATCTGTTGCCAAAACAGGGGAGAAAATGTTGAAATGAAACCGGCAAAATATCATTCCTTCCTCCCTCGATTTTCCTAACTTCCTAACTTCCATGAATTCAACACAACTTACTCCATCACACATACACACATCATAGCAGTCCAATAATCAAGGAATGTGGGATTTCATAGAGCCCACAAAACCATCCAATTCATCAAGAACAACAACATTGAATAATCAAAGCTTAAAGCTACAAAAGGACATCAAGAGAGCTAGGTTAAGTTGGAGAAAAATACCTCTTCCTTTCAAGTAGAAACCCTAAGTTGATTGTGGTCTAGAGTTGCACCAAAACTCCTCTTTTCCTCCTCCAAAGCTCAGCTCACACTCTCTCTCCTTGAGGATGCTCAAGCTCCAAGGTAGGTTGACAAGATTGGTTCAAGTTCTTGGTGGATTAGTGAGGTTTTGGGGTAGTTTTTGGAGATGAAATCAAAGGGGAAGAGGGAGGGGGAGAGGTCAGCTGAAGCAAGATGAGGAAGAGAGAGATTTTTGTGTTTTGGTAAAGTGAAAATGTGAAAGGAAGAAATGACATAAAGCCTTGTTTTATGGTGCCCCAAAAGTCAACTTTAATTTGTAGACAAAATGCTCCAATTGGAGTTTAATTCCAAGCACTCACTTCTAATCCCTCAATTAGCTTTTCTTAATCTACTAATGATCATTCTTATTCTCAAAGGTTACGTCACTCTCAGTCCAAATATTTGTCTCGAAAAAACATGCCTTTTTTCATTTTTCACAATTGAGTGACAGAAAAAATCAAATTGATGGTTAAACAAGATTTTCAAAATAAAATGAGGTAATGTATGGTGTAATTGCAATTAAAATGATTTAAATCAATTATTCAGAGAAAAAAAATAAATGATTAAATAAATAGGTCAGATAAAAATAAATTTTCGGGTCCTCACAAACTTATTCTTATAAGTTTTTAAAATAAAATAGTAAATTTATACCGCAAACTAGTAAATTTTGATCATTAATAAAATTTACTATGTTATCATAAAATTTACTACTATTCTACAAAAATTTTCTATTACTTGAACTAAACTTACACTATACCAAGTTGAGGATGGATTGCTCTATCGTACCAAGTTGAGGATGGATTGCTCTATCGTTAATGCGTACGAGTCATTATGGGTGTTCCATTCAAAGGTCTTTAGTTTGCAATTGGTAGTTGAATCGGACCAGCACGTTTCTATTAAACTTTCCTCTCAGTTGATTGATTGCCCGATATTTTTTTCATTTGTGCATGCAAAATGTATGGTCCAGGAACGGGAGGGGTTGTGGGAGGCCCTTTTGAAGGATAAGCCTGCAGACCTCCCTTGGTTTATAGTTGGTGATTTCAATGTGATCTTGGACGAGGGAGAAAAGCGGGGTGGAAGACCCTTTAGATTAATGGAGGGTGCGGAGTTAACTGCTTTTATGTCGGTGGCGGGGATCACGGATGCTGGGTTTTCTGGGTCGAGGTACACTTGGTGTAATAACAGACAAGGTAGAGCTCGAATTTGGAAGCGATTAGATAGACCATTATGCAATCAGGAGGCCCTGGATTTGCAAGTAAGGTTTCAGGTCCAACATCTGCCAAGGGACCCATCTGACCATGCACCGCTTCTGCTATCCGCCTTTTCAAGGTTGGATAATAAGCCTAAGCCGTTTCGTTTCCTGAATTTTTGGACGAATAGACGTGAGTATCTGGAGATGGTGCGCCGTAGCTGGGTGGTGGATTTCTCAAGGTCGCCGTTATGTGTTTTGGTTGCCAAATTGAGTAAGACGAAGCTGGCTTTGCAAGCTTGGTCGCGGGTGGCTTTTGGGGATATTTTTCAAGCAAGCAGGCAGAGGATGAGGTTCAACAGGCTGAGATTTTGTTCGATAATACACCTTCGGAGGTTCATCAGATTCGGTTAAATGCAGCTCGAGCTCATCTGTGAAATAAGTTGATGGTCGAGGAGAGGTTTTGGCAGCAAAAGGCGAGAGTCAGATGGTTGAAGGAGGGGGATAGGAATTCGAAATACTTCCATGCGGTTGTGGCTGAACGATGAGGTCGAGCTTGTATACATCGAATTAAGTCTGAGGCCGGGGTTTGGTTAGAGGATGAGGCTGGAATTGCAGGGGAGGCGACCCATTTTTTTCAGCAGCTCTTCACACATACTGCGGGCCCTTTGGATCTGGCAAGTTGGATGTGATCCCACATGTTTTGTCTCAAGCCCAACGGGATGGGTTGGAACGTATGCCTACAATGGACGAGGTTAAGGGGTTGTGTTCTCAATGGATGGGGACAGTGCTGCGGGGCCGGATGGTTTTATAGGTAAATTTTTTACCAGTGCATGGGAAGTTGTAGCGGACGATGTTCATGCTGCGGTCGTGAGTTTCTTCTGTGGTGCCGAGCTGCCCAGGAGTATTACATCAACTTCTATTGTTCTAATTTCGAAGGTTCAGTTTCCCCAAGATTTTACTCAATATCGACCCATTAGTTTGTGTAATTTCATTAATAAGGTAATCTCCAGGGTGCTTGCGGACCGTCTGGCCTTGGTTTTGCCATTGCTAATTTCTCCGTAGCAGAGTGGTTTCGTGAGAGGTAGGCAGATTGCCGATAATTATCTATTAGCCTGGGAATTGGTAGCAGGAATTAGGAAGTCCATTCGGGATAGAAATGTGGTGCTTAAGCTGGATATGGCCAAGGCATTTGATAGAGTGTCCTGGCCTTTTTTACTACAAGTATTACACAGATTTGGGTTTGGTGAGCTCTGGATTGACATGGTGTGGTGGTTAGTGTCAAATGTGTGGTTTTCTGTTTCAGTAAATGGTGCCCCTCAGGGGTATTTTAAGTCAACTCGGGGTTTACGTCAAGGGGACCCTCTCTCTCCGGCTTTGTTTGTTCTCGGGGTAGAGGTGTTGGCGTGTAAGTTGAATTCTCTTGTGTACCAATCCGAATTTATCCCATATAGAGTTCCGTCTGGATGCCCTGCAATCACTCATTTGGCCTATGCGGATGACGTTATCATTTTTTCAAGTGATAGGAAAAGGTCGCTCCAGATGGTGATGCGAGGTATTATTGAATATTGTGAGGTATCGGGCCAGCAGGTGAATCAGAACAAAAGCTGCTATTTGTCGCATTCTAAGATGCCTATGGGTCGACGCCGTCTTGTTGGGCAAGTGACGGGGTTTCAATGGAGGGAATTTCCGGTTAAATACTTAGGCTTTCCGCTTTTTTGTGGAAGGTGTCGAGTTGGGTATTTTACTGAAGTGTGTAATAAGGTGGTGGCACGGGTGCCTTCATTGAAGGAAAGGTTATTGTCGGTGGGTGGGCGTTTGATGTTGCTCAAAAGCGTGTTGGCTTCCGTGGTAACTTATATGTTGGTAGCGGCGAATCCCCCAAAAAAAGTTATTATAGTACTGGAGAGACTGTTCGCTGATTTTTTGTGGGGGCAGTCGGATTTTGGCAAACGGAGGCATTGGATGAGATGGGCGCAGGTCTGTTTGCCATATGAAGAAGGAGGAGTGGGATTGAGGTCTTTGGTTGATGTATTCAAGGCATTCTCCATCAAGCTATGGCGGAATCTTAGGCAGCGCCGATCTCTTTGGGCTAATTTCATGTGGAGTAAGTATATAGGCTGGATGCAAGCTTGATTTGTAGAGAGGGTTCTGGGGGATTCTCTCATTTGGAGGCTCTTGGTGGAGGCACAGGAGGTGGCCGAACAGCAGATTACATGGGTGGTAGGTAAGGGGGAGATGGATTTTTGGCACGAGAATTGGGTTGGAGATGGGCCTTTGTGTGCACAGGTGGATATATTTGGTGAACATTCTGTCCGTGACTTTGTGGAGAACGGAGTGTGGAATGTGCAATTGCTGCATCAATGGCTTCCGTCTCATTGTGTGCGTAAGGTTGTTGCAATTCTGGCACCAATTTCTGACTTGGAGGATAGAATGGTGTGGGCTCCTTCTTTATCTGGATTGTTCTCAACAGCGTCAGCTTTTCAGGTCGTTCGGAGGCATATGAATTCTACGCTATTGTCATCTTATGTGTGGCATCAGGCATTGCCATTGAAAATTTCCTTCTTTATGATGCGTTTGATGGCCTCCAAATTGCCAGTGATGGAGGTTTTGAAACGATTTGGCATCCATGGCCCTTCAAGGTGTTTTTGTTGCAGGAATTCGGAAGTTGAAACACTGGACCATGTTTTCTGCTCAGGGGATTTGGCAAGGCAACTTTGGGAGTTTTTCGGAGAGGATTTGGGGTATTTGGGGGGGATTTTGACGGTGAGGCATATGGTGATCAGGTGGTGGCTTCAGCCTACAAAAAATCCGTATATAACTCTGCTATTTAGGTTGGCTCCGTCAATGATATGTTGGCAGCTTTGGAAGTGGCGAAACATGGCCTTGTTTGATGGAAGGAAGTTGCCTTTTTATATGGTGCTGCAGCAAGTGCTTGGGGATATTTTAGATGCCTTTGCTGTGAAGTTCCCAGAGGTACAGCTATCTCATCATTCTTGGCAGAGTGCTTTGTCCTCTGCGCGCAATTATCGTCAGCCCATTAGCTTCAGCTTAATTAAGTGGTGTAGGCCTGCGCAACATGTCAAGTTGAACACGGATGGTTGTTCGAAGGGTAATCCGGGTAGGAGTGGCGGGGGAGGTGTTGTAAGAGACAGGCATGGTGGCTTTACGGTAGCTTTTACGTGTCCTTGGGGTGTTGGATAGTCTTCAGGCGGAGATGAAGTCGTTAATATTTGGGGTTCGTTTGGCGGTTGAGTGGGGCTTTTTCCAACTGCATGTGGAGGCAGATTCCCTGGTGCTCATTCGGATGCTGAAAGGGGAATGTGAATGCCCATGGAAACTTGCGCGTGACTTACATGAATTGCAGTGTTTTAAGAGATTTTTCTGTTCTGTCTCGCATTGTTATCAGGAGGGGAATATGGTGGCTGATATTTTATCAAAGGCTAGCTGGGGCTGCAGATGCAACAAACATGATTTATGAGGAAGCAAAGGAAATGCCAAGATTGGCAAGAGGGCAGCTGCTGTTGGATAGGTTGGGGTTGCCGCAACTGCGGAGGATTAGTAAGGAGGAGGCTTCGTTGGTTTGATGATTTTAGAATGTAATGGTCTCAGGTGTTGCTTTTTGGCAATGCAATTTTTGCGTCTAGGGATAGCAGAGATGGAGTTCTTTGTCTCTACTTTGCTGTAATTCTTGTGACTCAATAAAATTTTGAAGTTTCTATAAAAATAAAAAAAATAAAAAAAAACCTTACTCTATAAAAGTAAGTTTGAGATATAATATAGGTATTTATTTTCAAAAAAAGGTAAGTTTCATATTATTTCTAATTTAATCTTTGAGACATAAAAGTTACTAATTTATTAAGTTAACTTATTGTTTTAGATGCAATACTTACCTCTCTTTAAAAGTAAGTTTGAGATATAAAATAATAATTTATTTTCAAAAAAAAGATAAGTTTCATATTATTTCTGATTTACCTTTTGAGATATAAAAGTTACTAATTTATTAAGTTAACTTACTGTTTTAGATGCAAAACTTACTTCTCTTTAAAAGTAAGTTTGAATTATAAAATAGTAATTTATTTTCAAAAAAAGGGAAGTTTCATATTCGGATTTACTTTTTTAGATATAAAAGTTACTAATTTATTAAGTTAATTTACTATTACTTCCAAATATTTAGGCTAATTTTTAAACATTACCTTATCTAGATGACCTGTCTAACAGGTAACCAAATGGTCACTAAAAGTGTTTTTACTTGCAATATCAGGTAAAAATTATTTTGTTACCATAACTATCAGAGTATTTTCCTTGAATGTTATGTTTTGGACAAGTTTTTGGGCTTGACTTTGTTCACGAAGTTCTTCTTCACCTCACCATCAACAGGATAATCTTTGTTCTGCTAAGTACCAATAAACAAAACCACTCTTTTAAATGGTACAGTGGTGGAGTGCACGAAGCAAATTGTCTGCTTGAATGTCGAAATGTATCTCGTGAATCACAACCTCATTAGAAGTTAGCTTTTAAGTAATCTTGTTAAGATAGCCGCTTTGTTTCCAACGTTTTCTTCTGTTCTTAGTGGGATTCTTTGATTCGTATATAAATCTTGTTTAACATATAACAGCTGGGACTTGTCCTACCAGAGAAACATATTTCGTGTTCTGCCGTAGTACTACTAAGAATAGATTGCTCAAATAATCTCATGATTTTACTGTAGCAGCAATTTCAAGAATGCCATATAACATTTTTTTTTTTGTAATTATTGTTCTTTTACTTACAGGAGAAGTACAGTGCAAGTTTCGTTTTTAATTCACTGGAGAGATTTAAATGATATAACTCAAGGCCAAAAAAAATCTCTTTTCCCTCTTCTCAAAACTTAAAGACCAAAGATCAATACTCTTTCTGCCTATTTCTCAACAGTTACCTCTTTCTTTACCTTGTAAGGATTTGTTATACACTCCGTCCTTAAAATTGTTCCAGTTGCACATCAAGTTCATTACCTAGAATTACCAATAGTGTAAATATAACCCTTTAAAATCTATCTTCAATCTAGTATAGTACATTGCAGTGAAGTTGAAGAATAATCACTTTTTTTTTTTTTTGTAGATTGCATTGGAATGAAATAGAAAAAAAAATTCTGAGAAAATTATTTCTATCATCTTGTGTTTGTGGGTTTTATTAGGGGAGAGAGAAAAATATTATTTAGAGAATAAGCTCTTTTTGTTCTGAATCTTTCATTTTCTTCCAAATGAAAGGAAATGGATTTTTTAGAGAACTTGTTTAACCCCCAACACACAATAAAAAAAGGGTCCACATTGCAACCAAAATTGAACAAATTAAATTTAGGGATAATTTTAGAAACCTCTCCTAAGCTCTCTGACACTTTCACTGGCCTCCCTGAGATTTTAAAAATCACACTAACCTCCCTACTTTAATATTTATGGTAACAACTTAGTCCAAACACCATTAAAATAGTATTTTCATGAGTGAAATTATATTTCTATTCTCCAGATGCCCTTTTGCTTATTGTATCAATAAAAGATTGAAAATCATTAAACAATGTAAAACAAGTACTAAAATTTAGGAGATGTAAGTGCAATACAAAAACTTGAAAGCTATAGCAATAACCTAAAGCTATGTTTTAGCAGTAATACCAATGGATAGTTTTGTGCAACGGTCATGTTTTCTTATTCATGTGTAATAACATGTAAATTCTATAACTACCTCTATTTGGGTACAAGTTTCAATATTTGGAGTGAAAAGAAATGATTTTGTTCTATTATATTGCAAACTGATAATGAAAACTTGGTGTAGAAATTATTGCCTTTTGAAACCATAGTGGGGAATCATGAAATTTATCCACAATTTTCACCATTAAGAGGAGATATCGTAGCTGCAATCATAAGACTATGATAAAGATATCTGAAAGCGAAAAAAAAATCGGAACAAGTAATATTTCTATTGTACAAAGTGCAAGTATTTCAAGTGGTATGATGGACGTGAAGAAGAAGAGATTAGCACTAGAAGTAGGGATAACAATTTCGTGAGAGAAGTTAATAATAGAGGAGGAGATGGCAATTTAGTAAGGCAATTGCAAATATGATTGTGAATTACACATCAAAAAATAGTCAAATGAGAATTATGGTAATTGTAATTATTGTTATTAATTATGCATCAGAAAATAATTATTCCTCTTAAGCATGGTTATTTCTTTTAATTAATTCGCAGGATAAATTTTTTTGAATAAATGTTAGTAATAAACCCAACGTCTTTGGACAGATAAGTAATGTTAGCCTTGATGATGTAAGTAAAAATTTCTAAAAATCTGACAGTAGAGGTTGGTGTAATTTTTGAAATCTCAGGGGAGGTTAATGACAGTGTTAGAAATCATAGGGGAGGTTTCTAAAATTGTCCCTTAAATTTATGTTTATGATTGACTTTTTCTGGTAATTACTTAGATCAGTTCACCAATTCTTATAATTGCACGATCTCTTTCAATCGTCATCTTTATATAGCTGTCTAATTAATTAAAATTGTTTAAATTGCACGTAATAATGTATGTCACAAATCTTAAAGGACGAGTCCTGCAATATTTTAAATTTCTGGGAACATCTTCGTAATTATGACATACTTTGGGGATATAATACGTTAATTTACACCTATAAATAAATCAAACTCACATGCCCATAGAAGTTGACATAAATCAAACACAACGCTCGCATAGAATTTGACAAAGATCAGTTAGAGCTCAAATAATGGAGATGTCAGCCTATAGCTCCATCGCAGTTCTTTCTTCCTGCTTTGTTCTTCTAACACTGGCATGGAAACTGTTCAACTGGATTTGGTTAAAGCCCAAGAAGCTTGAGAAGCTGCTCAAACAGCAGGGCTTCAGAGGAAATCCATACAGACTTCTGTTTGGGGACTTGAAAGATATCTCAAACTCAGTAAGAGAAGCTCAGTCCAAGCCAATTAATTTGTCCGATGATATTGTCCCAAGAATCATACCTCAGTTCCATAATCTTGTCCAAAAATATGGTATGTTCTGGTACTCTCCCTCATTCTTATCTGCTTGTGTCGGCTGCATCATGATAGCCCCTTGTGGAGAAAAAAAGTCAACGCCTGGAGACACAATGCCTCGGTTATGCTTCCTTTATTTTATAAGATGTATTCTTTTACCAGTTTATTGCCTCAAAAAAATCTAGAAAAAAACAGAGAAAAGCAGAGTAAATCGTTTTGTTTTCTTGGGGTATTTTAGTTTGGGTTGCTCCATAGAAAGACTTGTCGAAAAGTGAGGCAATGCCCAATATCCCATAGCAGAATTAGAATAATCAGTGTACTCTTCACATTTTTTAAGGTAGTTTGTCCATGACATGAAAAGAAAATTGAAGAACATCTGTAAGAAAATGTCTGAAAAATCATTGTCCAATACATTTGGCAATTTTGTTAATGAAACAGAAATAACTTCATCCGTACGAGTAGTTAATTTTTTGTATGAGATTGGATACTGAATATAAACTTAAGTAAGCTTGAACTGTCAATTGCACCCTATATTCCATTAATTAGGTGTGAAGGCCTATATTGCACCCTAAAATGTACTACTTGTACCGAGTCGGATCGCTTGAAAGTAATCCTCTGCTATAGCATGCCTGATGAATTGGCCAATATGTTAGAAGTGAGTAGTACGGTATACAAATTAGCCAAAGAAAATATTACTATAATTTGATACAGATTGTCTAATGGTGCAACTGTTTCGTGATGTCTTCGTCATCTGATGCGCCCAACGCTTTCTAGCTGCACATTGGAGTTAAAATGATTGATCATTTTTTCTGGGCTCCTTCTGATGTGCGCCAAAGTTACTCTCGAGATGTCAATGTTGGCTTATTAACTTCGAAGATTTGATTTTCATTGAAACCAGTGGTGATTACCATTTTGCAGGAAAGAAAACATATATATGGTATGGGCCAGAGCCTGCTATATTCGTCCAGGACCCTGAACTCTTAAGGGAGGCTGCTCAAGCAATTACTATCTTTCATAAGCCTGAAGCTGGTCAATTTTCCAGATTGTTGACGCCAGGACTAGCAAGCTACAACGGAGACAAATGGGCCAAACACCGAAAACTCATTAACCCAGTTTTCAACGGGGAGAAGTTGAAGGTCATCTCTAATGTTCTTTGTTTTTCTCCCAGTTAATTAAAGAGCAAACAATTTAGAAAATGCTGTAAGTTTGAGCTCTTATATAGGATTTTCCCAATGATCTTAAAGCCAAATATATTGAATTTGGAAGTAATATGTGCTAAACTATGCGAAGAAAGAAAAGAATGCTTAATTGACAAAATGACCTGAAGAAATTCTACCATTCAAGTGGCGATACTGATGATGCCATCTTTTGTTTGTCTTCTTTCTTTTTCTTTGCACATAGACCATGCTCCCTGCTTTTCAAACAAGTGCTAGTGAGATGATGAGAAAATGGGAGCAGATTGTATTGCCAAAAGGGTCTTGTGAGTTGGATATTTGGCCCTATCTTCAAAGTGTAACCTGTGATGCAATTTCCAGGACTGCATTTGGCAGTAACTATGAGGAAGGAAGGAGGATATTTGAACTTCAAGGAGAACAGCTTCAACATTGTGTCAAGGCTATATGGTCCATGTTCATCCCTGGATGGAGGTAAAGATTGTGTATCTATACACAACATATTAAATATAGTTCATTAATTAGCCTTCTTACAAAGCAAATTTATCTCTTAAGTATCATAATTGAACATCATTGCAAAAGGGAATGTAATAATTTGTTTACTAAAATTTAATCAGGTTCTTGCCAACTAAGAGAAACCGAAGAATGAGACAAATTGAGAAAGAAGTTGATGATTCAATCAGGAAAATTGTAAATTCAAGATTAAAAGCCATGAGAGCTGGGGAATCCTGTGATGATGACTTCTTGGGTAGATTACTAGAGGCCAATTCTCAAGAAATTCATAAACATGGAAGCAAGGATGTTGGAATGAGTACTCAAGAGGTGATAGAAGAGTGCAAACTCTTCTATTTTGCAGGACAGGAGACCACCTCAGTGCTGCTTTTGTGGACAATGATCTTGTTGAGTAGGTTTCAAGACTGGCAGACACGTGCTAGAGAAGAGGTTTTGCAACTATTTGGCACCAACAAACCAGATTATGATGGCCTAAATCATCTAAAAGTTGTAAGTACTCTTTTGCACTGGGAAATTGATCTTTATGCGCATGCTTTTGTTGATATTCAAATCAAGGGCGTCTTAATTTTTCTTTTTTTGTGTACGCATCCGTGCTATTATATCACAGGTAACTATGATATTATATGAAGTGCTAAGGCTATATCCACCGTTACCTGTCAATGGTCGAAGAACAGCTGCAGAAGCTAAATTGGGCAATCTATCCATCCCTGCTGGAATTCTAATCTTAAAACACATTGCATTAATTCATTATGACCCTGAATTATGGGGCGATGATGTTAAAGAGTTCAAACCAGAGCGATTTTCTAATGGTGTATCCAATGCAGCTAAGGGTCAAGCTGCATTCTTCCCATTTGGTTGGGGACCTCGTATCTGTACTGGTCAAAATTTTTCTATGTTGGAAGCAAAAATGGTGATGGTGATGATCCTGCAAAGATTCTCCTTTGAACTTTCACCATCCTACTCACATGCTCCTTACACAGTGGTCACACTTAAACCACAGCATGGAGCTCACTTGATTTTGCAGAAGCTCTAGGTTGTACTACATAACTTGGAAATCCTTTGCGGATTTGGTGTTTTCGCAAAATCAATCATAATCTAATGTCGGTTTCGCCTTTAAAATTGTTGTAATGTGTACTTAGGGAGTGATTTTGCTGTCCCAAGATGCAATAATAATTATTTTTTAAAATTTTAGCAAATTTCAAGTATATGAATGATAAAATTGTGCAGAACTTCTAATTTGTATGAATGTTGAAATTACAATAGGTTGTAGATGAGGAGGTTTTATTACTCCTAACGACTAGCTTGGAAGGCGATCAATCCTACATCACGTAGGGATAAAAGAATTGGAGAAAATATGAGAAAGTATATAATTTTCTATTCTTAAAAAAGGGGAGGGGGTGTTAAATCACACTTTCTTAGTTTACACATTCAATGCAATGATTACTTTTGTATTTGTTATGAACCAAATAAAGATATGGATGTCCATTTGTATTTTCTAGATGGTTGATACATGAATTCCTCTACAAGATTTATTGGTATATTGATATATCTTCTCGTAGTTCGTTAGTTCATTTATAGAACTACTAAATTCATAGAACTACTAAATTCATGTGCTTGAAATACTAAATTCATGAATAGATATTAAATAGGATTCATGTATCTTTGAATTTGGTTTACGTATAAATAGAGGTATCCTAATCTCATTTTTAACAACAACAACTTTGGATAGTTACGTTACTAATAAAATAATTTTCTATTCTACCTCTTATCTCTATTCTCTCTACTTCTTTAGTCTCTATTATTAGTAATCATATCATTTGTTTTACAACACATTATCAGCACGAGTATCTACCATTAAACATATATGAATTACAAATCTCTATCATTGACTAAAGATGAAATACGATTTACTACCATTAAAGCAATTATGATACACAAGACTGTACTTCAAGGAGAAAGAGAAATATGAGACTCTATCAAAATTTTACCTGTATTGGATCAATCATTGGACACTTGAATAATTTTTGGTAAACTTTTAAGATAATATTTCAAACTTTTAATTCACTTCACATTTATTGTAACTAATATTTGAATACTCATAAAGTAGAAGTATTTATGGTTGAGTTATCATTGAATATGAGTCTATACTCTCGAGTAATTTTTGGGGCAATAGTTATTCTATTCTGCTTTATTCATTTTTCTTTATTATCAAAAGAATTATTTATTATAAATATTAGATGGTGAAGTGCAGCTTAATGAACATGGATTTTGGAGGCACCATTAATGAAAATAATGATGCATAAGGATTTGCTTGTCCTTTAAAAGAAAAAGATCTAACCGCCTAAAGATGGTTGTTCTTATAAGAGCCCGATATAATAAATTTATCTAAGACTGTAAATTTTTGAATCAATTAGTAAATATATTCTGCAATGTTTAGAGTTATTTCTCAATTAAAATTGTGTGAGAAAATATCACTAATATGGATATGTTGAAAATAAATTCTGCATATTTCATTCCTCGAATATACTCCTGAACTAGCAATATCTAGAGAATAGATTTGAAAAATATTTTGAATTTATTGCATGCCTTCTTTTGGATAAAAATAATGATTTATTGAATCTGATCTAGTGACTCTAGTCCATTCCCTGAAATGAATATGACTAAATTTTGACCATAGTCATGATTATGAATGCAACCAAGGTAAATATCTATCATGTGTACAATAAAATAACCACCGGAGGTGGGATAATGATAAGAAAGAACAAGAAAAGAAGAATTCTATAAATAAATACTATTTGTATAACATGAAAGGTCATTAGTCGAGTATATATCGTATAGTTAAATATTTTATTGACTTTTATTAAACATCATAAACAACACCTTGAAGGTGCAAATTAATAGTGTGATTGATGATGAGAATACCCATATTTTCTTCCTTAAGAAGAAATTGATGCCAAATGCCAATATTTACTTAGAATTTTATTATTTTGTTATTTTTGCATCTTTTATGTAATTTCTTTTATAAGTTATGCCATTCATGAAATTTATTCACTTTTATTTGTAAGTTTCCTTATTAATTCTTCATAACGAAGAAAGGTCTCTTTTAGTAAAAAATGAAAATCAAACATTTAGGACTAAACTATGGTGATAATGATAAGTGCCTCATTGATAGTTCTATTCTATACATTATATTCCTATTTGGAAATAAAAGAGGCAAACGTAATTAATAGTAGTGCTACGTTAATTAAAAGCTCAGGAAGAGTAGCTACTATATTTCTTCTTGAAGGAGAAAAGATTACGATAAATAATGTATTACTCTCTCCAAATTTCCAAAAAAAAAAAATTTATTGCATCTTAATGATATCCGCCAAAATGAATATCATATTGAGACAATAAATAAAACAATAATAAAGAACATACTTAGAGTTCAAGTGAGATAAATGTTGATTATATCATCAAAGCCACTCAAGATAGAAATGGTTATTGATCCAGTTGTCTATATTCTGATTTGGTTTATAATCAATATCATCACCTACAGTAACTCAGAAATTTACTGGTCCCAATGAATTTATGATTTGTCAAAAGTAAGAATTTGCATGATTTTAAGAGCCGACAAGTATTTATACATACCCTCTCTATACTATTTATGGCTCAAACAGAAATTTGAAAATCTATATTAGGTATGAATCACCCTTTACAGCTTAAAATCATGAATATTGATGGCTGATTTATTTATAAAATGATTTATTGATTTTGTACACTTCATTGATCTTCATACAAATAATGTGAACTGGAATTTCAATAGATTATTTATTTGTAGAAAATTATAAATCAATTGTTAGATATATTTATTGATTCCAAAGAGCTATTAAAATATTCCTACAGGGAATGCCTTAGTTAAAATTGATGTTCCTAAAGGACAAGTATAAGTGCTACAAATAAATTTAGGCAGGCCTCTCAGAATAAGACATCTTAATTTTAGATATTTCCAGAGATGTAATAGATGTCATAACAAAATTCAATCTCCTAAAGATGTCACTCCTGAAGAGCTAACTCATGAAGAGTTTACTCCTAAAAAGAATGAAATTATAAAAAAATTTTAAAGTTGGAGCATCAGTGAATAAAAATAAATGTAACACTTGATATTGTGAAAGAAAATGAGGATCTTAAAAAATTGTTGGTTGATGAATATCGGTGAAAATATAATTGGCCAAAATGTAAAATTGCAGTCCAATATGAATTGCATTCACTGGTGCATTTCAAACATTTAAAGGCGTAAATCCACTGAGATATATATGGTTATTTGTATGAACAAGAAATGAGAAGAATGAAATTATGAGATATAATGTAAGGCATTTTCACAAAGATTTGGATTTGATTTTGATGAAATGTATACAACTGTAATAGATGCAATCACATTTAGATATCTTGTGAGTTTAGCAGTGTATTAAAAGTTAGATATGCATCTAATGGATGTAATCACTGCTTATTTATATGGAAATCTTGATAACGATATTTACATGAGAATCCCTGAAGGATTCAACATGCCTGAAGTATGTAAATCAAATTCTAATGTTATTTATTCTATTAAATTACAAAGATCTTTGTATGGAATTAAATAGTCTGGACGAATGTGGTACAACGTCTCAGTGAATGTTTAACTAAAAAAGATTATACCAATGACCCAGTATGTCCATGTGTTTTTATAAAGAAAAAAGGGTCCAATTTTGTAATAATTACTGTATATGTTGATTATCTTAATCTGAATGGAACTCCTAAAGAGCTCCAAAAAGCTGTTGAATATTTGAAGAAAGAATTTGAGATCAAAAATTTTGCGAAGACAAAATTTTGCCTTGGTTGACAAATTGAGTATTTAGAAGGTGGAATTTTTGTCCACCAAACTGATTATACACAGAACGTATTAAAGCTATTTTATATGAATAAAATACACACATTAAGTACCTAATGGTCGTCGAATCACTTGCTCCTAATAGAATCCTTTTAGACCAGAGAAGAAGATGAAGAGATATTTGGTCCTAAAGCACCATATGTCAGTGCATTTGGAGCACTAATATATCTTACTAATTGTACAAGACCAGATATATTATTTGCAGTGAATTTATTGGCAAGATTTAGTTCTTCACCTACAAGATGACATTGGAATGGTATTAAACATATTTTCCACTATCTACAAGGAACAATTGATCTTGGCTTATTTTATTCAAATAAATCTAAACCTAGATTGATTGGTTATACTGATGTTGGATATTTATCTAACCCACATTAAGTAAGGTCTCAAATTAATTATCTATTTATATGTGGCAGTACAACTATTTCATAGCAACTTACAAAGCAATCAATGCTCGCCACTTTCTCAAATCATACTGAACTACTAGCAATTTATGTGATAGTCGGGAATGTATTTGGTTAAAATCAATGATCCACTACATTTGAAAAAGTTGTGGGTTATCCTTCGAAAAAGAGAAATCCTCCAACTATATTGTATGTTGATAATACAGTTTATATATCTCAATTGAAAGGAGAATATATTAAAGGAGATCGGATGAAATATATTTCACTACAATTCGTCTTTACTCATGATTTACAAAAGAATGGTGAAATTGATGTGCAACAAATCCGATAAAACAATAATTTGGCAAATTTATTTACCAAGGCATTATCGACTGTAACGTTTGAGATATTTGTAAGCAATATTGGAATGTATGGGTCAAAAGATCTCAAATAATATTTGAATTAGGGGGAGAAGTTAATATACAAGAATAGTGTACTCTTTTTCCTTCACTAGAGTTTTTGTCCCACTAGTTTTTCCCTAGTAAGGTATTAATAAGGCATATTCTTTGTCTAATGGGCATTCAAGAGGGAGTGTTATAAAACAATTAAGGATATGGATCCATTTGTATTCCCTAGAAGATTGATACATGAATTCCCCACAAGATTTATTCGTACATTAATGTATCGTCTCGTAGTTGTTAGTTTATTTATAGAACTACAAAATTCATGCACTTGAAATACTAAATTCATAAATAGATATTAAATAGAATTAATGCACCTTTGATCCTTGTTTACCTATAAATGGAGGTATCCTAACTTCATTTGTAACAACAACAACTTTGAACAGTTGAGTTACTAATAAAATAATTTTCTATTCTACCTCTTATCTTATCTTTATTCTCTCTAATTCTTCAATCTCTACTTTTAGTAGTTATATCATTTGTTTTACAATAGTATTATGAATATTTAGACTTACATAAGTTGTTAATATCTATTATCTATTATTTATTACTCTATAAAAAATATGATGAATCTTGGTATAAATAAAAGTTGATACTAATTTAAGAAAAAAAATTGATCTTAGTTTTTGAGCTACTGAAATTGTCCTCAATACCAATAAATAGACAAATTATATTGCATTTCCTTAATAATTAATAAGAATTATTCTAACCATTTCAAAAGAACATTCCTTGAGTTATGATACATTAAATTGAAAAAAGAACAACAAATGTATTGCATTTCATCAATAATTAATATCAATTATGCCAACAGTTACAAAAACAAGAAATATTTGCTTGAGCTATGGTGAATTAAATCAAAAAAGGAAGAAGAAATTTTATTTATAAATTATAAAAAATAGTGAATCTTAGTGGTTATAGCATAAGCAAAAAAAAAATATTAGTTTTGTGATACCAAAGTTACCCTTTCTCCAATAAATGGATAAATTACATTGTATTTCATTAAAAAACAATGACAAAAATATCCTAGAAATTATAAAAAATAAAGATTCCTTATTTTATTTATTTATCAGAAGAGAAGAATAAAATTTATTTACAAAATACTCAAGATGCAATAATAATTATTTTCTAAACATTTAATAAATTTTAAGTTTATGGATGATAAAATTGTGCAGAACTTGTAACTTGTATGAATGTTGAAATTACAATAGATAGGGAGGTTTTATTACTCCTAACAACTAGCTTGTAAGGCAATCGATCCTACATCGTGTAGGGATAAAAGAATTGGAGAAAATATGAGAAAGTATATAATTTTCTATTCTTAAAAAGGAAGGGGGGGGTTAGAAAGCACTTTCTTACGTTACACATTTAATGCAGTAATTACTTTTATTATGAATATTCAGAATTGCATAAGGCGTTGAATATCTATCTATCTATCTATCTATCTCTCTATCTATCTATTATCTATTACTCTATAAAAAATATGATGAGTCTTGATGTGTAAGCGTAAATAAAAATTGATTTTATGAGATACCAAAATTGCCCTTAATACCAATAAATAGACAAATTGCATTGCATTTCCTTAATAATTAATAAGAATTATACTAACCATTTTAAACAAACATTCCTTGAGTTATGGTGGATTAAACCAAAAAAGAACAACCAATTCATTGTATTTCATCAATAATTAATATCAATAAAATGAACCATTACAAGAATGAAAAACGTTTCCTTGAATTATGGTGAATTAAATCCAAAAAAGAAGAACAAATTTTATTTATAAATAATAAACAAAGGTTGAATCTTATTGGTCATAGCATAAGCAAAAAAAAAAAAAAAAGATATTGGCTTTTGTGATGCCAAAGTTACATTCTCTCCAATAAATGGATAAATTGCATTGCATCATTAATAGATAATATCAAACATGCTAGCAATGACAAAAAAGAAAGATTCCTTACTTTTTATTTACCAAAAGAGAAGAATAAGATTTATTTACAAAATTTCAAGTTTAAAAAGTACTTTAAACATGAAATAAAACATACCTATTGGGCAAGTGAGTTTTTTGGGTATTTGTCTAAAATTTTACTGTAACTTACTGCAGAATTTGTAGAAAATTTTTTTGGGCTGTGTAAAAACTTTTCTTTTTTTTTCTTTTCTTTTTCCTTTCCTTTCCTTCCTCTCCTCATCTTCTTCCCAACCCACTCCTTTTCTTCTCTCTCTCTTCTTTTTTTTTTTTTTCCTTTCGTCCTCTCCTTCCTCTCTCTCTCCTCTCCTTCCTCTCCCTCCTCCTCCTTTTCCTCCTCAACTCCTCTCCTTTTCTCCTTCCTCTCCTCTCCCTCTCCTCCCATCCCTTCCCTCCCTCTCCTCCACGATCATGACAGTGGTAATGAAGTGAAGAAAGAGGAGGAAAGAAAAAAGTTTTTTTTTTGGACTTTTGTGGTGTGTATATTAAAAACATTAGGATGTTTTTAAAGGGTTTTTGTATATAAAACAGGGAAAAAAATAAGTTTTATATAAAGTGACCTAAAAACTAGTTTGCCAAACAAGATCATAATAATTAATACTATGAGCCTCTTAAAAAGTACTACAAGTCTTTTTATTTTTTGAATACAAGTAAATTAAACCCTAAGAGCACCTTTTAAGTATGTGCATATAGTATGGAGAATTTTTAACACAAAATATAATAGGAGACGGAGTATGGGGTTGGGCAAAGAGTTTTATGTTAGGAATTTATTGATTTAAATTGCAACAAAAGATAATTATACTAAACTTTACTAATGGTATGCTTGGTGTGTAAGTGTAAGAAAATTTTTATTTTAATTTTTGAGATACCAAAATTGCCTTTAGTACCAATAAATAGACAAATTATGTTACATTTCCCTAATAATTAATTAGAATTATACTAACTATCTCAAAGGAACATTCCTTGAGTTATGGTGAATTAAACCACAAAAGTAACAACCAATTCAGTTCATTTCATCAATAATTAACATCAATTATGCCAACAGTTATAAGAATGAAAAACATTCCCTTGAGTTATGGTGAATTAAATTAACAGAACAATTTTTATTTATAAATTATAAAAAAATGGTGAATCTTAATGGTTACAACGTAAGCCAAAAAAAAATAGATATTAGCTTTTGTGATGTTACACTCTCTCCTATAAATTGATAAATTGCATTGCATTTCATTAATAGATAATGTCAAACATGCTAGCAGTTACAAAAAAGAAAGATTCCTTACTTTTTTTTAACCAAAAGAGAATAATAAAATTTATTTACAAAATACCCAAGTTCAAAGAGTACTTTAAACATGAAATAGAACATAATAATTGATGTTATAAGTCTCTTAAAAAGTATCACAAGTCTTTTTATTTTTGGATACAATTAAATTAAACCATAAGAGCACTATTTTAGTATGTGTATAAAGTATTGAGAAATGTTAACACAAAATATAATAAGAGATAGGTTATGAGGGTAGGGTAGACAATGAGTTTTATGTTAGGAATTTAGTGATTTAAATTGCAACAAAAATTAAATTTAATGAACTTTACTAATGGTATTCTTGTAACAACTAACAACATGAAGCTACAATTAATGAATATTATATACATCAATGTCAGTCATAATAATAATTACAAAGGTGAAACATCCCTTCAGGTATGATGAAATTTTTTATAAAATATCTAATTTCAAAGAGTACTTCAAACGTGTATAAAAATATACCCAAGTTCAATTTGAATATTACGTAATAAATAATCTTGACGGCTTACAATTTTTAATCATATAGATTTTATAATCATAAAACATGTCATCAATGAGAAATATAAATAAGTTTCACCAAATCAAAACACTTATTTTCAAAGTTAAGCTGGTTAAATTTGAACAATGGAATTCAATATATTTAAATACTATTATAATTACAATAGCACTATAGATCATTTTACAATCCACTATTAGCAAATATATATATAATGAGCACTTGGGACAATGAATATTTCATTGCTTGTGCATTTGTGTTGGTTAAAATAAACTAAGTTCCAAGAAAAATATAAAATATTACAAATATTAAATATAACATTTTTTGTCTGAATTACATTTATTCCTGTCAATCTTGATCCTGGATTTTGATGTTTACAAGAACAATTGAATAATTCAATCTAATGTTTTTCAATTGAGAAAATGTCAGTTCAGATCCTTGGGTGCATATGAAAACATCAAAAGATTCAATCAAAAAGAGCACAAGAAACTCAACTCTATCGGACGCTTGAAAACTAGTACTAGACGTCCGATAAAGATCGAGAACTCTTAGAAGAACTACTATCGGACTCTCAAACTGAAGTACCGGATGTCCGATAGACAGGGGAAATATCGGACATTCCTATCGGACGCATATCATCATCATCGGACGTCCGATAGAATTAAAGATGAAATCCAAACTCTCTGACTAGCATCGGACGCAGACTCCATCGGACGCACAAAACCCATCGGTCGTCCGATAGACATTGAGAAGAACCTTTCGGATGATGGCACAGGACGCATAACATTGTATCGGACATCCGATAGCTCTAACGGCTATTTTTTAACAGCCATATTTTTGACCGTTGGAGAGTTTCTTGAGGCCATTTCTCACACTCTATAAATACCCACAAGTTCAAGAGGATAAGAGACTTTTACCTACATGAAATACAAGTTTACAAGTGAAATATTTGTTGTATAGGTGTGGAAAAAGTGGGGTTTGTGAGGTTACTCAATAGGAGGAGTAAAACCTTAGTGAAGGTGGCCTCACTTGTAATAGTAGTTCTTAGTTGGTTGAGTGAGCTTTCAATTGTAACTTGTTGAGGGTTAACTAGGATAGTTGTAAAACTCATTGACTCAACTAAAGGCTTTTAGGGTGAGGAAAGAGTGAATCTTCACTTGTACAAGTTAGTTAGTTTCACCTTCAATTGAAGAAGCTACTAGTGGAGTGTATCCAAGTTCGGTGCAACTTGGAAATTTGGTTTGCATTTCTTTTACTATCTCTTTTTCTTTATTGCTCAATTGTGACATCTTTATTGTGATTAATTTGACATATCTTTGTGCACACTTGAGAAATTGTTTGTACTTGGTTTATTGGGTGAATTCTTGCTATAATTGATTGTCTTGTTAAACAATATAATTCACCCCCCTTAAGTTGCATTTGGGACCAACAATTCCTTCAAAATAATTAATTTTTTAAAAATTAACTAAAAAAAAAATCTAAAAGCATTATGTTCACATGCAAAGCACATGATTCATTACTAGTGTATCTAAAAGTATTATGAGTTTTGGTGTATAAGTGTAAGCAAAAGTTGGTTTTAGTTTTTGTGATATCAAAATTGCCCCCAACACCAATAATTAAACAAATTGCATTACATTTCCTTAATGATTAATAAGAATTATGTCAACCGTTACAAATATGCATTCCTTGAATTGTAGTGAATTAAACCAAAAAACAAAAAACAACCAATTCATTGCATTCCCTCAACAATTGATATAAATTATACCAATAGTTATAAAAATGAAAAACATTACCTTGAATTATGGTGAATTAAATAAAAAATAACCACCAGTTATGCCAATAGTCTGTTGGCAACAATTATGCCAACAGTTACCAATAAGCATTCCTTGAATTGTGGTGAATTAAGCCCAAAAAAAAAAAGAACAACCGATTCATTGCATTTTTCAATAATTGATATCAATCATGCCGATAATTACAAGAAGAAAAACATTCCCATGAGTGATGGTGAATTAAATAAAAAAAAGAAGAACAAATTTTATTTATAAATTAAAAAAAATATAGTGAATCTTGGTGGTTAAAAGTGTAAGCAAAAAATGATATCAGCTTTGTGATGATAAAATTACACTTCTCTCTGATAAATGAACAAATTGTATTAAATTTCATTAATAAATAACATCAAACATGCTAGTAGTTAAAAGATGAAAAATTCCACACTTTTTTATTTACCAAAGAAAGAAGAATAAATTTTATTTATAAAATTATCAAAATTTAAAGAATATTTCAAACATGAATAAAAAAATAGTAAATTGGTATTGTATATGAGTCTCTTAAAAAGTATCATGAGTCTTTTTTTTTTTTTTTTTGCATACAAGTAAATTAATCCATTTTATGATGCCAAAATTACACTTCTCTCTAATTAATGGACAAATCACATTACATTTCATTAATAAATAATATCAATCATACAAGCAATTATAAAAATGAAAGATTCCTTACTTTTTTATTTACTAAAAGAAAGGAGAACAAATTTTTATTTATAAAATATCTAAAATTTAAAGAATACTTCAAACATGAAACAAAATATAATAAATTGGTCCTATATATGAGTCTCTTAAAAAGTGCCATGAATTTTTTTGATTTTTTAATACAAGTAAATTAAGCCTTAAGAATAATTTTTTTGGTATGTACACACATGCACACATATATATATATATATATAAATAAAATTTAACACAAATATACTAAGAGATGGAATGCGAAGGTAGGGAAAGAGTTTTAGAGTTTATTTATTTAAATTACAATAAATATTAAATTTAATGAACATTATTGATGGTATCCTCGCAATAACTGAGAGCAATAAACTACAATTAATGAATATTATACATATCAATGCCAGTCATAATAATAATTATGAAGGTGAAACATTTCTTTGAGTTATGATGAATCAAAAGAAAAAAATTTATAAAATATCCAATTTCAAAGATGAATAAAAATATATCCAAGTTTTATTTGATTATTAGATAATAAATAATCTTCATGACTTATAATTTTTAATCATATAACTTTATAATTATAAAGCATCTCAAAACACGAATAAGTTTCACCAAATCAAAATATTTCTCTTCAAATTTAAGCTATTTAAATTTGAACAATGAAATTTCAATATACTTAGATACTAATTACAGTACCATTACACATCATTTTACAATCTACCATTAGCAAATAATAATAGTAATAATTAGAAAAACTTACTCAAACTAATAAAAAATTTGTAAAATCACTTAAAGAGAGACAACAAATTATTTAGAAAGATAAAAATTTTAATTGAAATGACATAAAAGAGAACATTCGGGTCATTCAAATTTAACAAAAAAATAAAAATATTGATGCTATTACAAAATAAAAGTGCTTTTGGGACAAAGAATGATTTATTATTTGTGCATTTACGTTGGTTATAGCAAACCAAGTTCAGAAAAGAAAATATAAAGTAATATGAATATTAAATATAGTATTTTTTTGTCTCAATTACATTTATTTCTTTAAAACAATTAATCTTCTAAAAATTTTAAGAGAAAAAATTCTAAAAGTATCATATTCACGTGCAAAGCAAAAAATTATAAAGATCAATTTTTTTTTTCTAAAAATCTAAAGTTATTTCTTTTTTTTGGTTTAATTCACCATAACTCACGGAATGTGTCTTTGAAGTAGTTAGTATAATTCTTATTAATTATTAAGAAAATGTAATGCAATTTGTCTATTTATTGGTATTGAAGGCACTTTTGGTATTTCAAAAACTGATATCAACTTTTTCTTGACTTGGAAATAGAATTAGGACTAGGAGTGTAAGCATAACTGGGTTGCAATGGTGGAGGCTACTGGTAGTGGTAGTAGGGTGAGTAATAGGGCTGTAGAGGTGATGACGGTTAGGATAGGTGAGGAAAGGCCGATGGGTAGGGCCGATGGGTTTCGAATTGGAAAAATAGAGAAGAAGGTTGTAGTTGCTGAGGTGCAGTAGGAGTAAGAGGAGTATTGAAGGAACGAGTAGTAAGGGCAGGACTGGGACTCTGGGGATATGAAGGATAAGAAGTGCCATGATAAGAGTTAGGGTAGTTTGAGGCAGGGCCGTAATTGGCTGAGAATGGTGGTGCATAGGCGTAGGGTGGCCGTAAAAGATTTGATTGATGGGTGGGTGGAAAGTGGAGCTGGTATTGGATTCAGATTCAGGTTTGGGTTTTGTGGATACTGATAGTAGGAGGTAAAATCGCCTTGTTGCATAATTTTCTTGAATGGCTGCAGCTAAAATGCTAAATTGAGCTAAGTTGAGATGAGGTAAGGCAGCGGCAGAGGCGATCGAAGCCCCTTTTTCCCCTTTTTAAACAAAAAAAAATTCCTTTTCCCCCTTTTTCTTGTTTTTGAAGAAAAAATAAATATTCCTATTTTCCCTTTTTTTAATTTTTTAAATTTCCAAGCTAAACAAAAAATATTTTTCCAATCTTCGTTTAACATGTTCTTGCAATATCTCTTCTCCTTGTTTAACCAAATCAGAGCCTTGTGAACTTTTCATTTTCCTCTGCAAACCTCCCATGCCAAGTCAAAAGATTCTCAATCTAATAAAACTCAAGAGTAAGAGGCGATTGAGATAATTAGGTTTTAAATGAAATGGCAATTAAATAGAGGCTCGATTTAACCTGATAACATCTAGAACTACAGTTTGATCCTATTAACATAACATCAAGAAATACGACATACGGCCTCCTTAAATTCTTCAGTCATTTGTGTCAGCAGTTCTGTTTGCTCCAACAACTAAGAAAATGTATAACTCAAAAGTTCGACTTGTTCCAGATGATGTGTGGTCAAATTAACTACATAATTCCGCTACTATATATTTTAGTCCAAAGCCAAACAAGGTTAATATTAAATCGTGCTTGTCTGGAGCCACACAAAAGCATGAAGGCACAAACAAAAAGAACAATAAAAATAAATAAATAACTAAAAATGCATGAATAAATAATTCAAAGAGTGCTATTTTTTAAAAAAAGAATTTCCAAAGGGTGATATTTTAGATACTTTTTCCCAATGGGTGAAAAAATTATCCAGTAAATGTAGCTTTTCATTTTTTGTAGACATAATTTCTTAAACATTGCATTCAATAAATGCATTGTTTCAAAAAACACATTCACTACATGCGCGCTTTAAAAAAGCCTTCAATTTTTAGGAACCATTTTCAAACAGTATCACTCTTTGAAAAGTTACTTGAAAACCTACAAAAGAATTCGTAAATAGTGATTTTTTCAAATTTTTTTCCAGAAGGTAGGAAACGTATTTAATAAATTTAAATTTTGTAAAAAGTTACATTTGTTAAATATAACTTTTTTATTTGTGTAGGCATAAATTTCTTAAATATCAAATCCACTAAATGCGTTTTTTAAATAAATACGTTTTATTTAACCTCCACTCTTTATGAACTATTTTTTTTAAGTATGATATGAGAATTTCTCTGCAAAACACGTCTTTCTTGATAAAGTCATATAAACATAGATTTTGAAGGAGGGGCCTACAAATAAAAAATGTAAGGACAAACATGACTAAATGTGATGGTTATTTCAATTTGAATTTGTAAGATAAAATCAGTTGGAATACATTTACATAATTGACAAGAAAATGCACCGAGTGCACTGTTGACAATCGAAAGTGTACAATATAGTAGGTGCAGTATATAATTGTCTTGAAACAATCCAGTCGTTAGTCATATTCTTTTGTCGATTGTATGTACAATCTTAGAAAAATTAGAGGTTATCTACAATCTTAGAAAAATTAGAGGTTATCATTTTTCAGGGTGTTTTGGAAAGAATACAAAGAGTTTGGGGGACAATTTTTGTATGTCATGTATGTGCATATTAACAAAAAAGAAGATAATATAGAGTGACTAAATTTTTGGGGAACAACTTTGTATGCCATGTTTGTGTGTTTTAAGCAAAGAAAAAAGAAGATAATATAGAGTGACTAAATTATTCTTATTGTGTCACTTTACCATTCTCTTGAAATTGGAGGAGAAAAGAAGACATTAGATAGCTTGTTTATAAGAATCTCCGTCCGACCAAATTGGGGCAAACCAATTGATGTATAAAAACACTTTCTTTCAATAATTAGAAAATTGTCGTCTGTTCTCTATTCTTTTCATTTATCTTACACCAAACTGCTTGTAATAAGGAATAAAGCAATCTAATGAATCTAGAACCATATCTCAAGAATTAGAATCATGGTTAACATGTAAAAAATTTTGAGGGGTAGCAGTTCAATTTAGAAAAAAATTCAGGCAAAAATTTGGTAGATGTGACATACTATAGGGGTCTGTTAGTCAAGTTTACCCCTATAAATAATCAAACATGGAGGCAAACAGCCTGGATAGAGCTCCATTCAGTAGTACTTTTCCAAAAAAAAAAAAAAAGAAATTAAAGATTATACGATTGAGTGGTACTGGGGATGAATTAGAAACTTCTAGAATTATCACCACCATTAAATTGTCTACATAAAAGTCAAGAAGTAAAGGTCCCAATAGAACGTACACTGGCAACACTTAAGACGGGACAATTTGTCTACAAAGATGACTGATATCACATTGGTGAAAATGAGTTAACATTACTGATTAAGTAATTTTATTAGATTTTAATAAAATTTATAAACCAAACCGAGTCTATATATATGCATGTTTTGATCCACGATTTTTGTCAAATATTTTTTGCTTTTTAAAAATTTTTCCAGTGGATGAGATTAAGGAAGTGAGGATGGAAAAAAAAAATTTTGAATTCAGAATCTCTAAATATTAGGGATCGAAGACTAAATAATTCTCGAACGACTGAACTATGAACTCATACATAAATAAAGGCGGTGCGGGAAAAAAACGCATGCAAACCCAAAGAGAAACAAAATGCTAAAAAGGATTCTGCCTTTTTCGCGTGTACAGCCAATTTTTCATGCGTAATTGCACAAGTCATCTCTTCGAACATTTGCTGAAAATCGTGGTCCATGTCCACGTCTACGGTCAACCCACGATCCAGGTTGACATGACATCCAAGTGCTCTAGAAATCTCGTAATGTTTCCGCGCGCTGAGACGCCACCTGATGTCTACAGTTAGTTAGTTGTCTTTTTAGGTAGAGTTGTTATTACATTTTATCACATACAGTTAGGGGAGTCGTCCAACTGTCCAAGGTTGTCCCATTGTCATTACTATGAAAATTGCATCCTATAGATTACGTGTTTTTGAATCTATTTTTTCATAAAATTTACCATAGCGATGTATATGTAACAATTGTTACCGTAATTATATATTGGAGTGAGGGTATATTTGTCGAGTTACTCGTTTATTAGTCGAGCACCTCGATTAGACTCGTTAGTGAGGGTATATTTGTCATTTTATATTAGATTTATTAATTTTTGTCATTTTACAAAATATAAATTTTCAAACTCGAGCTCAAACTCGTGCGAGCTCGACTCGTTTATGATCAACGAGTCGAATTCAAGCTCAAGCTCGAGCCACTTTTTCCTTTTATCGAGTCGAGTTCGACCAAATTTCAAGACTCATTAACTTAAACGAGCAAGCTCAAGTTTGGTTCGATAAAAGCTCGAGTCGAGTTAAAAAATTCAATACTCGGCTCAATTAACAGCACTATTGACATCCAAAGTGCTCTAGAAATCTCGTAATATTTTCGCGCTGAAACACCACCTGATGTCTACAGTTAGTTAGTTGTCTTTTTAGGTAGAGTTGTTATTACATTTTATCACATATAGTTAGGGGAGTCGTCCAACTGTCAAAGGTTGTCCCATTATCATTACTATGAAAATTGCATCCTATAGATTACGTGTTTTTGAATCTATGCTTTCATAAAATTTACTGTAGCGATGTATATGAAACAATTGTTACCGTAATTATGTATTGGAGTGTTTTTAAAATTTTAAATATTATTAGGATATTTTTAAAAATAAAAACTTACCAACCATCACCACTCACTGCCACCACAAACCACAATCATCACCTCCTCCCTCCTCCTCTCACCTTCTCCCCCCTCTCTCTCTCTCTCTCTCTTCCCTCCTCTTCCTTCCTTCCCCAACCACTCGAGACTCCTGTCCCCTCTCCTCCAGACTGCAGTTGCTAAAGAGGGGGGATGAGGAAGGAGGAGGAGATAGAGAGGGAAAAGTTAGATGAGGAGAAAGGAGGAGTAAAGAGAGGAAGGGGAAGGGTCTTTTTGTTTTATTTGTTATTTATTTTTTGCTACTTGTATCTGAAATTTGTATAAATAGATGTTTTTGGGAGTATATTACTATAGCATTATATATATAAAACTTATTTTTGAAAAAATAGTCAATCCAAACATAGCTAATATTATTATTATTATTTTGACACTTTAGTCCAAAATGTGGAGAGGTATGTATGCTCTTAAAATCATAGGAAAGTCATGTGAATCGTTAACCAACGAGGGACTAAAGAGTAGCTTGACCTAAAACTGAATTCTGGGACATCGTGAAGGTAACTTTTCTTCCACTTCCGGATATAAATATGAATGCAAGTGCAGATGATCACAATCATACCTTTAACTACGCCTCTGTGATGGAGATTGCATGCAGCCCAATTGCTGTATTCTCTTCTTGTATTCTGCTCTTGATTTTAGTGCTCGGATGGAGAGCATTCAACTGGGTGTGGTTAGCTCCCAAGAAGCTGGAAAAGCGGCTGAAAGAGCAAGGTCTCAGAGGAAATCCTTACAAAATCCTCTATGGAGACTTCAAAGAGATCTCAACCCTCTTCAAGGAAGCTCATTCCAAGCCAATCAACATCTCTGACGACTTCGTCCCGAGAGTTATTCCTCACTTCTGTGCTGCTGTCAAGAAGTATGGTAAGTAGTAGTAGTATTTTCTTTTTCAATCATCTGATGCTTTCTTTGCAAGTGTTCATGGATTTCTTTAACGATTGCAATTTACGTTTCAAGATTTCTCCTTTTAATTTGTTTTGTACGCGCGTGTGTGTGTGTATTCTTAATTCTTTAACTCATACTTCATCATCTATTGTAGTTAAAGGACTTTTGGGAAGCTTCAAAAGGGATTCTCACAATTGTTAAAAGTAATTGTACCAGACAATATATGCCTGAGATCATACTATTTTAAAATGGTAAATGGAAAGGTAGAGATTTAGTTGTTTTAGTGTTTTACATCACATAATTTATATGGGTCCGTCTAATGCACGCCTATAGGATATATTTCATGTATAATATATTTTTTGAAATGTAATATTCATTGGAGAAAGTAAATAAGTATAAGAGAGAGTATATAAGATTAAATAGAAAAAAAATATAAATATAAGGCAAGATAATAATTGTTAGTATATGTATATACATACTAAATTTAAGTGAATTTTAGGTATTTTAACAAATGTTTAAAAAAAATCCAATGATTAAAAGGGATAACTGTTAAGACCCTTAATTTGGAGCCTTCAAAGTTTCACATATAACTACGCAATTGCGAATCAGAGGCATCATTACACCTTTGTCCCACCACAGTATCGCTATTGGTCTGGAAGAATTTCATACGGATCGCTCTATTTGTCTTGACATGCCAAGCGATGCAATCTTGTACTTAACACTTTGAGGGTTGATCTCCTTTGCCTTTTCCATTTTGCCTCTTCCTTTCTTTCTTTGTTCTGTTAGTAACGAGTGCCAGTTCACATTGAGGTTGGAGGAAACTTTTTTAGAGTAGCGGATAGCAATACGTTTTCACTGTTCAGTAAATCATACAGCTATTTTTTTTTAGCAAGAAAATTTCTTTTCCCCCGTTTTGAGTACACGAAGGAGATTGGAGAGTAAATGGTGCAAATTGGAGCAATGAGAGTTGAACTTTGGCATATGAATACAGATGGATGGATGTGCCGATCAGGACAAATTATTCTAAGTAGGTTGCTTGTCAACCTTCCAGTCTCAAGAGTTTAAACTACTGAATGACACTGTAGTACTACAGGAATCCTCAATCTTCTCATGATTAATGTATACCTTAAAACATGGTGAATCAAATAGACAGCAGTACCAACTATTCGAAAATAGATGAAGCCTTTATATCCTCTTAATCCAGGAAGTCCAATTTATCTACTGTGAATTGTTAGCAATGCATTTCATCCAATCGTGCTTGTTGTATACCGTGCCATCTGATTTCAGGTACCAGCATGAGTTCACAAGGTCAAGTACCCTCCTATATCTTCTTTCCAATAAATCCCATCTTGTTAAATGATAAAAGAAATAGATAAAGATAGCAGTACTGAGTACCCTTGATTGATTTAAGGTGTTTGTTTAATCTTGAGTTGAAACAAGTGGTGAATGACTCTCAGGTAAGAATACATACATGTGGCTTGGACCAATACCGACGGTGGTGATCATGAACCCGGAACACATAAGGGAGATCACAACAAAGCTTTACATCTTTCAAAAGCCTCAAGATAATCCACTTGCCAAACTGCTGGCACAAGGGCTGGTGAGCTATGATGGAGATAAATGGGCTAAACACAGAAAACTCATCTCTCCTGCTTTCCATGTGGAGAAATTGAAGGTTTTCTCTAATTTTGTCTGGGTTTTCAGTGAACTATCACTTCATTCTTTATAAGCTCTGCAAGATAAGTTGTCATGCCAAAAATCTCGGAAACTTTGATTAGTTCATAAGAATGAATGAGTTCCTCGTAGTGAAGTGGTAAGGTATCTGGTTATGGGAAAAGCAAAAACAAATGTGATACCTAGTTTGATAAAATGAACTGAGAATTCTTACTGGGGGAGTAGCATTGTTCATGACCTCTTTTTCATTTTCCCATGTTCTTCCCTGTAGCATATGGTCCCATCATTTTATGCAAGTGCAAGTGAGATGTTGAGCAAATGGGAGGAGAGTGTTTCAACCAATGGCTCCTGTGAGTTGGATGTTTGGCGGGATCTTCAAACTCTGACTTGTGATGCAATTTCACGGACAGCATTTGGAAGTAACTATAAAGAAGGAGCAAGGATATTTGAACTTCAAAGAGAGCAGGCACAATATTTCATAAATTCTGTGCAATCAGTATACATTCCAGGATGGAGGTAAATTTTGTTGACTCACAGCCTTCTCTGTTCTGAAGAAACTTTTTGACTTCGAAGTTCAATGCTATTGCTTGGAAAAGATCCCTTTACCCAGTAAACGAAGTTTCCGATATATAATCTTTGGTTGCTTGTTTCTGAAATTGTTTTTTCTCAGGTTTTTGCCAACCAAAAGGAATAGAAGAATGAAACAAATTGCCAAAGATGTTCAAGAATCTATTAGAGAAATTATAAGTACAAGATTGAAGGCAATGAAAGCAGGGGAAGCTTGTGCTGAAGACTTATTGGGTATATTACTCGAATCCAATTCTACAGAAATTGATAATCACGGCAACAGAGATTTTGGCATGACTATTGGAGAAGTTATTGAAGAATGCAAGCTGTTCTATTTTGCGGGGCAGGAGACAACCTCATCACTGCTTGTATGGACAATGATCTTATTGAGTAGGTATCCAAACTGGCAAGCGCGAGCTAGAGAAGAAGTTTTGCAACACTTTGGGACTAACAAGCCTGATTTTGATGGACTGAATCACCTAAAATTGGTAATTATTATTTACAATTTACATATACCCTCTTGTGTAAATTTGTGTCATTATGATGTTCTAATGGCCTTTGTAGTTTAGTTTCTACTGCTCTGTCACCATCATAGCGGTAAAAATCACTTCAATATGTACACACTATAGTTTCCTGATTGGGAAAAAAAAATACTTGGATGTACCTAATGTAGCTTTGCTAGGTAGATCGTAATTTACTTGTTTGATTCATCTCTGTTTGCATTCAATCTTCAATCTTAGAACAGAACTTTTTGCAATAATCTTGTCCAGTGAGGTCTCAAGAGTATATACTCATAAAGTGGTATGATGGAGAACTCTACTGAGGAATCTGAGTGGTTTATCGTCTGTGATAGGTAACCATGATACTACACGAGGTTCTCAGACTATATCCACCAGTACCTGCACTTCCTCGAAGAGCTGCTGAAGAAATACAGGTGGGAAATTTAACTATACCGGCTGACGTGCTGCTATCATTACCAGCAATCTTGTTGCACTATAGCCCTGAAATATGGGGCAATGATGTTAAGGAGTTTAAGCCAGAGAGGTTTGCTGATGGAGTCTCAAATGCAACAAAGGGGCAAGTTGCGTTCTTCCCATTTGGTTGGGGACCTCGCATATGCATTGGCCAAAACTTTGCCATGTTGGAAGCAAAACTGGCAGTAGCTATGATTCTCCAGCGCTTCACCTTTGAACTCTCCCCATCTTATACTCATGCACCCCGTGCAGTTATAACTATTCAACCGCAGTATGGTGCTCACTTGATTTTGCACAAAGTGTAGTGTGAATGCATAATTTGCAGCTGTTTGTGTCAACAGCTTGTAAGGAGATAAAAATTCAGATGTTCAATTTTAACTTCTCTTCTCGATAGATCTCATGTTCTCCTTCAGGAGTGAGCAACAGTAGTTGTATGGAGCAGTTTGTCCCCTACTCTGTATTTACTACATCATGTATTGTTCATAAATGCCTCAAACCTGATTGTAATTTTTATGCAAGCATTGTGAAGTTTTCTTGTTAAATGTGTCATTTAAAAATGAGCAAAAACTCCAGCAGTCACGCTTGTCCGCATGGGCTTCATTTGCTTCAAGTCAGCTTATGCTGCAATGTGTTTATTGGTTTGTGTAGTCTTACAAAAGGATGCGTGGCTGCCTAAGCAATGACATGCTAAGCAGAGCTAAATCTGTAGTTGGGAATGGTAATAGATGCAGCTTAAAGTCGTGTTTGACAGTGATGAATTGCTTAAAACACCAACTTCTAAAACACGTATTCTTTGGAATTGACATCATTCCAGACCTGGCTGTGAAGAATTTGCTTGGTCGATTATAAGTACTCAGTTGCTTGGCTCACAAGAGACGGGGGAAAACCATAAACGATTCAATTAACTAATGAAATTAATGCCAGCAGAGTTAATTTGTCTAACTTTGATGATTATAAATTGCACAAGAACAAAGTAAAACGTTATGTTAATTGACTTATCCCAAACCAGTGCACATGTAAACAGATCAGAGGTTCCCCGCTTTAGTAGTTACGCAAAATTATGGTATCTCCCTGACTATTAGGCACAAGTCGTAATCTTGCACCTTCCTAAGTCCTGAGAAGAAAAATTTATTATCCATCCAGAGTTTGCAACAAAAGTTTAAACAGGAATACACACATCTATGGTCGATCCCAATTCCCAAAATAGTTCTTTCATTTCTTCTTTCTACACCAAAAAAGATTTTGCCAAAAGTCACTTCTATAAGAGGAAAGGATATGTATCAACATTTCCTAAACTCGGACAGGTGTATAGTTTTTCTGAAACGGAACTTATGGGAAGTTCTACTTGTATACTAGAAAGGACTCTTGCTTATTCAATGTTTGTAGGCGGGTAGTGAACGAGTAGAAGATATATAGTACCAAGTCCTTGTCAACCATAAAATTATGAATGGATATACGATGTCTATATATGTGAGTTTCTCCACTATCCATCATCAAATAGGATTTCATTTATTTCATCAAAGTATTAAAGAAGATAGGTTGCTAGCTAGGGTCACTGAGGAGTGAAATTTTAATCTAATGGAGACTATCTTAAGCATATTTTTAGTGTTTTGTATTATTGTTTTATTACATTGTGCATGGAGAGTCATGAATTCGATGTGGTTGAAGCCAAGAAAGCTAGAGAAGTGTCTTAAAGCACAAGGTCTTAGTGGAAATTCCTATAGACCATTTTCAGGGGACTTGAAAGAGTTGGCAATGATGCTTAAAGAAGCCAACTCCAAGCCAATCAATCTCTCTGATGACATTGTTCCCCGAGTCATGCCGTTCTTTGTCAAACCTATCAAAAAATATGGTAGTCTCTACTCCATTCTTCTTAATCATATAATTGGCAAAGTTTTTTTGAATAGATAGTCTGACGAATTAAGTTATAGCCATGGTGATGGTTGAGATACCGTTTCCTGTGTTCCACACTATTGTTGGCCTCTGATCAGCAAGAATGCATATATTTGATTTTAGAGAGGCGTGACAAGATGGGGATTTTGCTGTTTCCTGATTCAGGCACATTTAACTAGATGACTTAATTGTGTGGATATTGAAATTTCAGGTAGCAATTGCTTTATGTGGCTTGGCCCAAAGCCTTCAGTGATCATCAACGACCCTGAACTTGTAAGGGAGGTCATGCTCAAGTATAATGTCTTCAAAAAGCCTCATTCTGATCCACTTGAAAAATTGCTAGCTCAAGGGCTCGTTGTTGCAGAAGGAGATAAATGGGCCAAAGACTGAAAAATCATCAACCCGGCTTTCCATCTAGAAAAGCTCAAGGTTTTACTCAATTTTGCTTTATAAACTTTAACAGAAGTTTCTATCTGAATGTAATAAGGACTCTATTCTTGAATTGATGTTTATATTTGATACGGTTACATGAATAACATGTCAGCTAAGAAGTCAGATTATATAACTGATTACCTCTAGTTGTAATCAGGCTTGTTTGTATTGTTTTTGTGAATAGCTTATGCTGCCAGCTTTTAATTGGAGTGCGAATGAGATGCTGAGAAAATGGGAGGAAAAACTTTCGCCAGCAGGATCTTGTGAATTGGATGTTTGGCCCTATCTTCAGACTGTAACTAGTGATGTGATTTCTCGTACAGCATTTGGTAGTAATTATGAAGAAGGAAGAAGGATATTCGAACTTCAAAGAGAACAAGCCGACCATGTTATGGCGGTTGCACGATCCTTATACATTCCAGGAATGAGGTAGAGTACATTCTTTTTCAATAGCTTTTGGAGATATTGAACATTACTACTGCATAAGCTGAATATGGAATTGGTCTTAATATGGAATTATAGGTTCTTGCCAACTAAGAGGAACAAAAGAATGAAGGAGATTGAAAAAATGGTACAGGCAACAATAAGGGACATAATTGATAAGAGAGTGAAGGCAATGACAGCAGGGGAAGCCAGTAAGGATGACTTACTGGGCATATTATTGGAATCTAATTTCAAAGAGATTGAACAGCGTGGCTGCAAAGATTTTGGTTTGAGCATCAAAGATGTAATTGAAGAGTGCAAACTTTTCTATTTTGCTGGGCAAGAGACCACGGCAGCATTGCTTGTTTGGACTATCATTTTACTGAGTAAGCATCAAGACTGGCAGTCACGTGCTAGGGAGGAGGTTTTGCAAGTTCTGGGGAGAGATAAGATGGATTTTGATCGCCTTAATCGCCTCAAAGTTGTAAGTACTTTCCTTTAGCTTATTTTCCAAAAAGGTTGAATGCATGATGCTCGTCAATCCTTTATCATTTCCTGGAATCTGCACTTTACTTGCCCTGCTGCTGTAAATCTTGGATGAGCTGCATAGACCTATTATGACTGAATTGCGATTGGGTATATGTGGAAGATAGTGGTATTAATTAAAAACGCAGAAAGAGGGTAAACTTCCATAAGTGGTATTTCTTACAAACGCAGATAGAGGGTAAACTTCCTTTGCTTCAATGCATCACATCCTGTTTGATTTTCCTTGCTGCAGAATCTGGATAGATAGTTTCCTTTTATATCTAAAACTTAGTTGTATTATGTTCCTGCAGGTGACGATGATTTTGAACGAGGTTCTAAGATTATATCCCCCAGCATTCGTAATGAGTAGAAGACTAGATGAAGAAACTAAAGTAGGCACACTTACTTTGCCTGCTGGGGTGCTGCTGTCACTGCCAATAATCCTACTGCATCACGACTTGGAAATATGGGGCGATGATGCTAAAGACTTCAACCCAGAGAGATTCAGTAAAGTAGTGTATGTGACGACTCACCTCTCCCTAGGGCATACCCTAGAGTATCAGCGGCCGCCTGCCTAGCTCTCGCCAGGACTCACTCACTTAACCATCACACAACTTACAACAACACTCCGAACACAATATAAAAGGAATAATATCTTACAATTCCATGACTTCAAATTACAAACTCAGAGTACATAAATCCTCCATCCATACATTCAAGTTTCATATTACAAAAGTTTTCAATAACCATAATCCAAAGTTTTCAAAACATTCAACATAAGTAAACCCTAGCACTAAGGGTTGGCTTCTCTACTTGGGTACTCATTTCCTGTTAAGGAAGAACAAATAGGAAAGGGTGAGCTAAAAAGCCCGTGAGTACCCAAAAACATGAAATTCACTTAGCACATAGAACATTTCACTTCAATTTTAAATTAACAATAAACACATAAGAAGGCTCTTAACATTCAAAGAAGGATACAGGGGCTCTCAGGGGCCAAGTTCCACCAAACTTGTCCACGAACCGAGTAGTTGACATTCCGTCAACTTTCACAAGTACAATCCATGTAGACCATCACTTATCCCTGACTCCTCCAAAACCCCCATCGAGCCCGACTCCAAACACTTAACACTATATAACACTTCACGTCACTTCACTTTGTTTGTACATCGTACATTTCTCTTTTTCCAGGACAAGTCCAAATGCCAAGTCCCGAGTGCACTTCATTTTACTTTTGGAACCCTATGGCTCGTACCTTTCTTTTCGGCCTTGGCCTAGCCTCTGGCTCGAATCGAAGGTCTCACCGTTAGGTCTCAGGAATTCCTGACATTTCACATACACATATAAGTCATTACACGACACTTTTACAATCAATCATTTCAAAACACTTTCACGATTACTTTCACTCAAATGGGGTAGGTGCGATAAAGTACACACCACCCCATCAGATCGAAAATCATGTTTCACTTCACATTCACTTCACTAAACACAATTACAATCATTTTCACATAAACACGTAACAAGCTTGGAAACTCACCGAAATAGTAGGGTTCAGCTTCCACGTAAGGATCAAATTCACTTCCTTGAACACCCCCTAAAACAATTTAAAAACAATAGTTGAGATTCAATCCTTCACTCAATAACTAAAACATTTCATTTTCACTTTTTAGTTTCAATCACTATTTTTCCCAAAAATCCCTCAAGGAAAAACATTTATTTCACATGATACAACGTTTCAAATGAATCTTTTGAAGATCACTATCATTTCAAATATAACACGCCACCGATGTATTCACTAAGCATTACTTTCACATTTTCTTTAATATAACACTTAAGTGAGGTTTATCACCTCAAAATCACTCTTATCACCAAAAACTCAACACTTACTCTTTGTCAATACTTTAACATAACTTTAGAACACTTCAAACCATATCTTTATTTTCAAAATTCATAAGATTTGGTCACAATATTGTAAAACCCTCAAATTCATTTAAATGACATCTTTCATTCAAAAGTTCAAGAGAAACTTCACTTTTCATCTTTTAAAATTCATACACTCATAAATGAACATAAAATGTATTTTCTTGGATAGAAATTCATCACGAATAATCACAAGATCTCGAAATCAAACATGGAAATTACCAAACATGGGTTCGGCCACCTCAAGCATTTTTCCTCAAAAATTCTCAACAACCAAAACCCTATTTTCTCACCATATCATGACAATTTCGCAAATATCATTCAAATCCACAATCAGGTCCTCAAGTCCGCTACCTAGATTGGGATTTCAAGAGTCCAACTTCATCTTTTCAGATATAATCATTTCTACCAAAGTAAACCATGGATCTATGATATTTAACACTAATAAAGCTATATCTAGTAGTTTTGAAACTTATACCTCCGGATCTATCAAGATCCAACAAGATCAAGGAAGATCTTGTGAGTTCCTCTTCCAAAGGATGCTTCCAAGCTTAGCAAACTCCAAAAGCTTCCATCTTTGCCCTTGATTTGTTAGCTTGTTGGTGATTTCCCACAAAATTTCCAAGAACAAGAACAAAGCACCCTCACAAGCCTTCTTTCCCTTCTTTTCTTTCTTCTATTTTTTTTGGATTTTCCCCCCTCTTCCTCTCACCTTCACACGGCTGCCATGGATGAAGAAATACAAGTCAAGATCTTCCACTAAAGTCTCACAACTTCAAATCGTAGGATGAAGAAAGAAATGGAAGCTCAACCCACAAGTTTTTCCTCTCTTTTCTCTCTAAAAAATCGGACCAGCTCCCTCTTTCTCTTCCTTCTTTCTCGGCTGCAAAGATGAAGAAGATGATGGTCTTCAATGGAGCAAAAAGCTTCAAGGATGAAAGGTAGAGAAGAAAGAAAGAAACAAGATGACAACTCTCTCTCTCTCTTCCTTGCTCTTAGTTTCAGCCTCCCTCTCTCTCTTCACTCAAATATGTGCAGCTGAAAATGAAGCCTCAAGGATACAAGAAGTCAACACTTAAGGGACAAAAAGAGGCCATTTCCTTGATTTAAGGAAAAGTGCCTTTTTGGGCACTTTATGTCGCGTCACGCGCGACAGTCTAACTTACACTATTTTATTTCATCCTAACACTGTCCAACCTCAATAATATTTCCATAATATCACTACATATGTTCAATTTCAATATCAAGTCACTAATCACGCTTCGGAACAAAAAATTGACACTTAATTCGGCCGAAACCACACACCGGCAAAAATTCATATAAAATTCTCTAAATTAGAAAATATTCACTTTAAACATGAATTCACTCATATTTCAATAAATAAGTATAATATAAACAATGTTGTGCACCTTTAAAATAAAATCTGAATTTTGAGACCCTCACAGTGTCGAATGCAATGAAGGATCAAGTTTCCTTTTTCCCATTTGGTTGGGGACCTCGAATATGTATTGGACAAAACTTTGCTTTGATAGAAGCCAAAATGGCAATGGCAATGATTCTGCAGCATTTCTCCTTTGAACATTCCCTTTCTTATTCTCATGCTCCGTACACAGTACTCACACTTCAACCTCAACATGGTGCTCACTTAGTTTTGCACAAGTTGTTGTGTGATGAACTTGAAAGGCCTTACTGCAGAAGATGTACCAGTGTGTCATATAGCTTGCAGATTGAAAATTTCATTTATCATAGGATTGGCTGTGTCTTTGGGTTCTTGAACTCTCATTTGTCTGATTTGCCTATGCTTGTTTAGTATTTGAACACAAAGGGTGTCATAAGGTTTGAAGAAGAAATGGCCAAGTTCATGTTGTCTTTCTGCACAATGGGAGATGGAACGTCCATTGGTGATCTTCCACACACAATCCCCTGCCTTCTACCTTGGAAAGGGATTCTGTAGTTATTATTTATCTGCTATCTATTAATGTATACTGTGCATAAAAGTGTAGTGGTCAAGTTTTAAGAGTGTAACAATGATATGTTGATGCCAAAATACCCTTGTTGTATGATTAAAAAAAAAATTTGTGTTAATTGTAGGAGTTACAAGCACGAAATATTCCCAAGATTCATTAAATTTGGATTATGGTAGAAATGAAAATGAATATTGAACCCTCTTTTTCAATTTGTTTCATTCTTCTGTTACTCTTAGTTGGCGAGGCCACATTATTATCCTCAAAAGGGGGGGGGGGAAGCCACGTTATTATATATTTTTACTCTCATTTTTCCTCAACTACTATTTTATATTTCTAACCATTATTCTACCTTATACCCTATTATTTTATATCTCTAACCATTGTTCTACCTTATATACTTTTAATGTTGTTTGACCCATGGGAATACTCGGAGTGAAAAGATCTTTCTATCCAAAATACCTTTCTATCTAGAATTTTAGGGAGAAAAATTTCTAATTCTAGCATCTAATACACTGATCAAAATGGAATGTTTATTCATTTTTCAATTACTTGGTACAATCAATATTAGATATCAGAATGAAATACAATAATATAAATTTAACTTAATTGCCCTAAATCAGTGTATAGAATATAACACGCTTTATTGCCTTTTCTTTATTTATTCTACTGTGTTATTTATTTGTTTCCGTGGAATTGTTATAGTTTTTAGTTTCAAAATAATTGATGGAAAATACTCAAGTGACGATAGTTATGATAATGAAACAAAGTTCACCTGATATTACAGGTAAAAACACTTTTAGTGACCATTTAGTTACCTGTTAGACCGGTCACTTAGATAAGATAATGCCTAAAAATTAGCCTAAAAGTTTGGAAGTAACTTTTGCATCAAAAAGAGTTAGTTAATTTTATAAATTATTAACTTTCATGTCTTAAAAGGTAAATTGAAAATAAGATGGAACTTACCTTTTCTTAAAAATAAATTACTATTTTATATCTTAAACTTACTTTTGATGAGAAGTAAGTTTTGCATCTAAAAAAGTAAGTTACTTGAATAAATTAGTAACTTTTATGTCTGAAAAGGTAAATTGGAGGAAACTTACCTTTTCTTGAAAAAAATTACTATTTTATATTTGAAACTTACTTTTAAAGATAAGTAAGTTTTGCATCTAAAATAGTAAGTTAAATTAATAAATTAGTAACTTTTATGCCTCAAAAGGTAAATCGTAAAAATAATATGAAACTTAGTTTTTTGTTTTGTGAAAATGAATTATTATTTTATATCTCAAACTTACTTTAAAGATAAGTAAGTTTTGCATCTAAAACAGTAATTTAACTTAATAAATTTGTAATTTTTATGTCTGAAAAGGTTAAATTGGAAATAATATGAATCTTACCTTTTTTTGAAAATAAATTATCATTTTATATCTCAAAGTTACATTTAAAGATAAGTAAGTTCTGTATCTAAAACAGTAAATTAAATTAATAAATTAGTAAGTTTATGTCTGAAAAGGCAAATCGGAATTTATATGAAACTTAAATTTTTTTGAAAATAAATTTCTATTTTACATCTCAAACTTATTTTTTAAGAGTAGTAAGTTTTGCATGTAAAAGAGTACATTAACTTAACAAATTAGTAACATTTATGTCTCAAAAGGTAAATCAGAAATAATATGAAACTAACCTTTTTTTGAAAATAAATTACTATTTTACATCTCAAACTTACTTTTAAAGAGTAAGTTTAGTTGAAGTAATAGTAAATTTTTATTCAATATTAGTTAAATTTATGATAGCATAGTAAATTTGATTAATGATCAAAATTGACTTGTTTGAGGTATAAATTTACTATTTTACTTTAAAAACTTATAAGAGTAAACATAGTTGAATTAATAGTGGATTTTATGATAACATAGTAAATTTGATTAATGATCAAAACTTACTAGTTTGTGGTAAAAATTTATGATTTTACTTAAAAAACTTATATGAAGCTTCTATTACGAAATTTACTTGAAATAGTGCTAAAATGTTTTATTAACGATTGAAATTTAACTTAATAAATTTGTAACTTTTATATCTAAAATATGAAATCAGAATAAATATGAAAGCTACTTTATTCCTTGGAATGAATGAATTAGAACTTTATATCCCACAATTAGTTTTTAGAGAGTAAGTTTAATTCAACTAATAATAAATTTTTATAGAATCATAGTAAATGTTATGATTTCATAGTGAATTTGACTAGTGATCCAAACTTAGTACTTTATGGCATAAATTTACTAATTACTTTAAGAAGTTATATGAAACTAGCATTAAGAAATTTAATTGGAATAATGCCAAAAATACTATAAAAACTATTTTTACTATTCACGTCACCTTATAAAATATGTACTAAAATTTGTAGGATTATAAAGTTTGAATTATTTTTAATTTTTGAAAAGATTGAAAGTTTGGTTTACAATAATAACAAATCATCACGAGTCAAGTTATATATATATAATGGTAGTTGTCTATTCATCACAAATTGTATAAGTTAATCCATATGAATATAATAAAATGAAAAAATTTTTATAAACTGATTTTAAAGATCATAAGTGTAACAGTTGTAGTTATATTAATGTAGCATAATGTTTGAGAATTATAGTAAATTCATCCATAGATTAAGTTGCGTAACTTTCAGATATATTTTGTATCATTTACATTTTGGATTTGTCTGCAGTTTTTATCAAACTCATATTTTTATCTTAAACTTTTAGTAATTATAATATTAGCACGAATTAAATTTTATATCATATGTGTCCAGCATTTTAGAAACTATGGCTATTACTTTATAATAGAAACTATCACAAATTATGTTGTGAAGCTTATATATAGCAAGAATCAGTTAAATTTATAAGCATAATCTGAAGTGTTTATAGGTATGTGGAATATTATGATATGACATTATTCTAATCATCTTATTTTTTTATGGGTGAATGGTATCGAAATTGATAAAATTGTCATTTCGCAAATGACTTAAACTTATTGCTTTCTAGCATATATTAGGCTAATTTTTACCTAAAAACAATCAATTATTTTGTTACTTCAGTTAGTTATTTTAATTTGGATAGAGTAATGCTAATTGAACTTCAATTATTAGTAATGACATTAATATTATGTTGTTAAAATTTGATGACGACAATGAAGTGTCAATGACAACAATTGCTAAAATATAGCTTTTATTTTTTGGATAAATCAAAATATAAATTCCCTAAAAAGTTCACTTTTATTTTGTAAAAAAAATCAACTTGTTAGTTGAATACAAAATGATTTTATTAACAAAACTATTACTCCTCAAATTAACATCAATGAGTACATGTGGGATATAATATAGATATTTGAGACTTCTGATAGGAGGTTTTTTCTATTGTTAAAATAACATGTTGTTATAGTGTGCAAATTATTTTAGAATTGTTTTGTATATTGAATGAATTTAATTAAAATTACATAATAGATTGTGTGTGCTCGTGTGATTTGTTTTGTTTTTGATTAGGAACCTGAGAGAAAAATGTAAAAATTTTCTTTTAAAGTACTGTAATTGAAAGAGGAAATTAGAACAAAAAAAAAAACACTATAGGAAAAGTGCAAATGACACATTAGTAGGATGTTTGGTGCTTTTAACTAAAAACTACACAAAAATAGCAATAATAATAATAATAATAATAATAATAATACTTGTAGTAGTAGTAGTAGTAGTAATGATGATAATTGGACAAACTTATTTTTTGAAATATAAAGTGTTTTTGTTGTGATAGAATTCCTTAGTAAAATTTGAAATGGTTTAGAATTCTAGGAACCCAACTATTTGACTTTTAGTATCTACCATTTTTCCAACTTAGTTAAAGCAGAAAAGGAGTTTTTTAGGAAACCCTCAAAAGAACGAAAAAATAATAAAACTTCTCAAAACCAATCAGAAAAGACAAGCCTGCTGCCAATTGCTCTCCTTTTTGTTTTTATTGTTTCTTGACTAATTAAGAATGACAAAAATGAGAAGAAGAAAGCCTGCGATGATGTTTCTTTCAATTCCGTGGCGTCTCCTCTTCCCAAGCGACGGTTTGGCTTAAAATAATTATAAATGAAAACCTAAGCTTCCCTATTTAACTAGGAATCTCAGTCCTAATTGGAGTCTAACTTACTAAAGAGTGATAACAAAGTAAAAAGGAAACCAATTACAAACATTCCTAACTAAAAGTGTCTTTTAAGCAATTTCCAAAAGTAAAATAAAATCTTCAATCCCAAAGATGACAAATATCAGGCGTAGGATTTTATTCACGAAATCCTTCTTCACAACCCAATGCAGCGCGCCCACGCCCTCTCCTTGGAATTCTTCTGGAATTTTCACCAAACTTGCACTTTTAAGATCCAAATAATTCCAATGACCTAAAATCAATGCCAAAACCAAACATAAGTAGAATCAAGCAATTAACACCATATTTAGGCCATAATTAAGGGGAAATATCCACAATTAATGTGTACAATTAAGGACTCAACATCAACTCAAGGAAAAACAATTCCCAAGCAGAAACAAATGACGAAATACTATAACAATGCATGTGATGAAATCATAATATGCAATTAATACCCTCATGGTTTGCATAAATATCCATTTTTATCCTTTGTAATTTTTGCATTTATCCATGTAATCCCCTTATAGTTTTATATAAGTGACTAGGTCGGTGTTTGATTTAGCATTTAAATGAGAGCATTATTGGTATTTCAATTAATGACATTATATATATTATTTCCATTAAATTTTCAATTTATATGAAATCATAGAGGGATGAAGTGGGTATTTCAAATGTGAGGAGGGTTGTATGACAATAAATAAAATCATAGGGGGTTATTACTAATTTATCCTAATTTAAATACATCAAAATTCATCTATCACACCATTGTCCTCACAAGTGAAAAGCAGGCCTAACTTATCATGTTTGAAACAAAGTTTTCTGTCTGCTACCTATTCAGAGCATAAAAAGAAAAGTTGATTGCTGGATATGTGAATATATGATAGTAATTATCTAAGTCCAAAACAGAGTAGTTTCAGGCTTTCAGCAGCAAAACAAATGTATTGATTTCGACAAGTACTAATAACTTTTTAACTAAAGTATCACATTGGCAAACTCGTGCATTTGAACAATGACAACCTATGGGGGCAATCCAAAAAAAACTGGAGTTTTCTTTTGCTGCTCAATCTTTTTAAGCAAAAGACAATAAAAAAGGATAGAAAAAGAAGGGAAAAAAATGATCACTTTACAAGACCTTTTTCTACAACATAACACGCCTTTTATGAGAAAACATAACATCATTGTCCATCATAGTAAATTCTTCATAATTAAGATGATTGCTATCCGATGGATAATCATTCTGGACCAACAGAGATACAAAACATGAGTTACAAAAGCTTACCGGCTTTATCCCCACGTCTAGTTCTTCTTCTAGTATCTCCGGACTCATACGAGATTTCCAAGTTAAATTAGTAAGTCGTTCATAAATTTCCATGCAATTCGAAATCAAATACATATTTAGGACTACCAAAACAAACCATATGCCGTCAATGACTTCTTCAAAGAAGATTGTTCCTCATTGGTGTCCTTTTCCATTTTTTGCAGCCTCTTCTCCCTACAACGACCACTTATTCACTAAATATATGGAACATCAAATAAGACTGAAAATAAGACTTGTGAGCGTGGTGAAAATAAGACTGGTGAGCGTGTTGAGCATGGAGGATGAACAAACGAGATGGGAATCACACCTGGTGAGCGTGGTGCCCTATTTCATCTACCTTTTTGCCCAAAATAAGACTGAAAATCCCTTTCCCACTTTGCCCTATTTTATCAAGCTTTCTGTAAAAAATTTCCTTTCCCGCTTCAACTAAACTGAAAATCCCTTTCGTACTCCTACCCTATTTCTCGTCTACTCAAAGAGCGACTCGAAAGCGCGGTCCACATCATTTGTGAGATCTAATCGAGTTTGTGTTATTTCTTTTAATTTGGTTACTATTCGTACGTTTCCTGGATTAATTGTTTAAAGGTTATTTTGTTAATTGAATATCAACGGCCGGATATTTAATTTAACCTGATATCCTATTGTCAAATTAACTGAATTGAATCCGTAATTGTTCATTTGGTTAATAATTAGTGGCGACCACCATAATTGGTTTTGTGTTGGGGAAACGTAGGATCTAGCTTAATTGAACCCTCTTAGTGTGTTCATTGGTTAGGGTTGGGCTTTTCTAGCTTTTAATGCAATTGGATAATTAAATTCCTATGGTCGTACTTAGACTTGTTATCTGGTTAGGGAAACAGTCAATGGTCGTACCTTGGCTGTTGAAAAAGTAAGGAAAAGCTGGCTGTCAGAGCTTGTTGGTAGCAATGAATGAAATATCTCTGCATCAATGATCATTTGACTGGACTATGCCTGAGAAGTTGTTCCTTTGGGTAGAATGTTAAGTCTTTAAATGCATGGTTTATTTGTGGACATTTTCCCTCAATTATGGCCTAGATATGATTTTAATTGCCTTATTCTACTCATATTTGGTTTTGGTATTGATTTTAGGTTCTTGGAATTGATTGAAGATTAAAAGCTCTATTTTTGGTGAAAATTCCAGAAGACCTTCAAGGATAGGCCGTAGGCGCGCTACATTGGGCTGTGAAGAAGGAAGTCTGTGGAAGAAATCCTACGCCTGACAATTCCTACGATTGGTGGAAGACTTTATTTATTTTCAATAATTGGTTGAAGACCCATTTAATTAGGGATTTTTAGTAATTAGTTTCCTTATTTACTTTATTAATGCTTTTTAGGAAAATAGATTCCAATTAGGACTAGGTTTCCTAAGTGATTAGGAAAGCTTAGGTTTCTATTAAATTGGGAGGATCCAAGCCGCAAGGAGACAGACCACGGAGCAGCTCTATCGTTTCTTATTTTCCTTTGGTGGTCATCTCGACTAACGATGCAATTTGAATAGGACAAAAAGGCATCTCATAGTTTGTTTTCTTTCTTTTTCGTTTTGTCCCTTTTCCTTTTGATTAGTCACTCGATTGTATTTTGGTGGCTGCCTTCGGTTCTTGGTGGAATTGGAAGCTTGGAATTCGATTCGTCGTTTTATTCCTTTTCTCATTATTTCTATGGTTGATAATTTCTCAAACATTCGTTGGATGGAATTCCCCATGAGGAGCGGCTAGAACCCTAGTCTACTCAAAGGGCAACTCGAAGGCGCGGTCCAGGAAATTTGTGAGATCTAATCGAATCTCTAACCTTTCTTTTAATTTGTTACTATTCGTACGTTTTCTGGATTAATTGATTGAGGGTTACTTCGTTAATTGAGTATCGTGGCCAGGTATTTGAATTAACTTAATGGCCTACTGTCAAATTAACTAAGTGAATACGTAATCGTTCATTTAATTAATTACAAGTGACGACCACCATAAATGGTTTATGTTGGGGAAACGTATGATCTAGCTTAAATGAACCCTCTTAGCGTGTTCATTGGTTAGGGTTGGGTTTTTCTAATTTTTAATGCAATTGGATAATTAAATTCCTACGGTCGTACCTAGGGTTGTTATCTGGTTAGGGAAGCAGTCAATGGTCGTACCTTGGCTGTCGAAAAAGTAAGGAAAGACTGGTTGTCAGAGCTTGTTGGTAACTATAACTAACCTAGTGACAAATGATTGAATTATTCTTGCATCAATGATCGAGTGATTGGACTGTGCCTGAGAAGTTGTTCCTTTGGGTAGAAATTTCATTACTTGCATTTTTATTAAATTATCTTCTATTCGTTCTCTGGTGATTTATTTAATTGGTGCTTTCGTTTTTCATTCTCTAATTTTGATTTAGTTTATTTTTAGTTCTATTCCATCCAAATCCCCCCATTTTTCTGTGACTTAAAAAGAGACATTTTTCCTACCCGTTCCCTGAGGAGACGACCTTACTTGCCACTACTACAAGTTAATATTTTCTTATAAATAATTCTGGTATATCGGGTATAGCATACTCCTTGGAATCAGGGTGAAGCCAGTAACCCATTGCACATCCGGAGTCCCTGCTCCAGTACTCAGAATTATTTTATAATTAATTGTGGTGGTAATTAGGATTTTAATATTTATTATTGCGCAGGTTCGGCACCTGTCAATTTTTGGCGCCGTTGCCGGGGAACGGGTGCCTGAATTATTTGTTTCTTTTTGAGTTCATCTTTTTGATTTTTTTTTCTCTTCTTTATCTCTCTTCTATTTTTCTTACTAGTTAATGGCTGCTAATTTTCAATATTTTGGTGATAGACCGGACTTTGTTCCTAATTGGTTTAATGAGAACTCTTCTATTAGTGATACTCATTTAGATGATTTGGCCTCTTTTGTGCAAAAGTTGAGTTATGGACAAAAACAACAAGTCAACACTTGTGGAATATGTCAGTTGGATCATCTAACTGACATGTGTCCATTACTTCAAGATGATATGAATGTCCAATTTTGTGATGTTAGAGTATTCCAAAATCCACCTCCACCAATGTTTGATCCTTATTCAAATACGTATAGTCAAGGATGGTGGGACTACCCCAACTATAGCTATGCAGAGAGGCCAACATCTCAACTCTCATCTTCTGATGGAGGGAATTCTTTGGAAGATATTGTCAAAAACTTGGCCATAAGTACTGCTCAACTTCAGCAGAGCATTGCTCAATTTCAGCAGAGCACTGCTCAATTTCAGGAAGAGACAAGAGCTGGTATGCACAATCTGGAGATTCAAATAAGTCAATTGATAACAGTCAACCGTTTGGACTCTCAGATGTATGGGGAGCTGCCGTCTCCGCCAGAAGCTAACCCTGAGAATGTTAGTGCCATGGATGAAGTTGAAGAGGAAACTGAAAATGAAGATTCTCAACCTCAAATCTCTCCAGTGGAAGAGTCCATCGAACAACTCCCAATTATGGTGATATCTTCTCCATCCTCTAACCAATGTGTTCTTGAATCTCATTCTATATCTCCTGTTGATGAAATTGACTTTATTATACCAGAAGAATTTGAGTTTCATGACAGGAATAATTTCGGAGTCATGATGACTACTAAATTGTTAATTGGTCGTAGTGGAGGAGTGAGCGAAGAGTTGAAGTTGTTATTTGATTGCTTAGTGCCACCCACTAGTCAATGGAAGAAAAGAGCTCGTGTGCATAAAGATTACTCTACTTATGAAGGGTATGAAGATTATGTAGAGAAGAAAGCAGTGAAACGAGCTACAAGATTTTATCCTCCTTGAGTAAAGACATTTATGTCTAGCCAAAGACATTAAAGAAAGGCGCTACTTGGGAGGCAACCCAAGAATTTTGATTTTTCGTTATTTCATGTTGTTAAATTTTGATTTTTTTTCCATATTTCGAGTTTTTATTTCTTATGCTAAGCCATTTTCTTGTTTAATGCAAATTTTGTGTTTGTAGGCCTTGGGTATGTATGCCAAAACTTTGCTCAATGGAGTTTTTCGTTTGACTTGGACAGAAGACTTTCACAGTTAGAGCGTGCCTTGGCTGTACGGAGGAAAGTCTTCTGGACACATTTTTGTCTACACAACATTTTTGGACAGAAGGGTTTCCAGGTTATGGCATGCCTTGGTTGTAACGACGGAAGTCTTCTGCCCAAGAGTTTAAAAAAAAAAAAAAACGCAAGGGATGGACAGAAGACTCTTCAAGCTATGGCGTGCCTTGGCTGTAAGGGGGAAAGTCTTCTGCCAACAACTAAAAAAAAACTCCTCACAGGTGATTCGAAGACTAAGGGTTCTAAGGCGTGCCCACGCCTTACCAACTATCACCTAGGAGATCTTGCCGTGCTACCCCCGAGTCATAGTTGATCGAGACCCTCCTCCGTGATTCAGGGAAGTTTCGTTGTCCCCTAATGCTTCTTTTTCTTATTCTTTATTTCTTACATTGGGGACAATGTAAGATTTAGGTGTGGGGGGAGGAATACTTTGGCTTGGTTGATACTTTTCCTAGTTTTTTTTCAATTTTAGTTTCAGTTTTTGTTTTAATGCCTTTTCAACTCTAGTTGCTTGTTTCGTGGGTCTTATGTGGTTGAATTGCAATTAAGAGTAGTATGATGGCAATTGCATGAATAGTTCACTATTTACTTGCAATTGAGTTGAATGATGGATGTTCTTGACATAATATAGCCATTTGTGAGCTTTTGAACCTGAATTGTTCATTATTCAAATTTTGCCTTGAATTCTTTTTGAGTGTAATTATCACACCTAGTTAGATTATTCTAGAACTTGCTATCATATACGTGTTAAGGCCACATTATTGAATTTGGTGCAAGGATATGATAAGGGCAATTAGGATTTACCCTTTTTGGCTTTCTAAAAACCCACCTTTACTATTTTTCCACTAGTTGACCAAGTTGGACCTTAGACCTTTTTCTTTGTTTAAACATTACTTTTGATCACCTTTTAACCCGTTTTTTATAGACCCCGTTGTTTGAACCTTATGTCAAAGAAGTGACTTAATGTTTTTTCTGTATGAGGATATCATGAGTAATGAAGGTGATTGTACTCCTAGTTAGCAAGTGCTTTTATGTTCATATGTATTAGTGTTTTCTAAAAAAAAAAATCGAAAAAAAATACAAAAAAAAAAGAGAGACAAAAAGAGAAAACAAACGAAAAAAAAAAGAAAGAAAAAGTGTGGGTGAAGCACGTTTGAAAAAAAAGGAAAAAACAAAGTGCTTTGATAGTGGAACTAATCCTTTTGTTTTGTATGCACTTGCTATGCTCGAGAAGTTGTTGTCACGCTTAAGAGCCAAATATGTGAGTGAAGATGATATCTAAATTCATGCAAAAGACATTTTGGAATTTTCTTTGATATTTATGAGCCTGAATTACCTTTTTGTCCAACCTTTGCCCTAAGCCCCGTTACAACCCTTGTTAAAGACCCTTTGATTCTTGCATTTGAATTCATATTCAGTGGTGGAGATATGATAGATTAGCAAGCTTATGGTAATTTCTTTCTATGGTGTTGATTTGAGCGTATATGTCCCAATCTAAACATCTTGAGTGCTGAGTGTATACACTATTTTCCATGTGAGGTTTGTCAAGTCTTGAATATCCTGATTTTGATGAGATTGTCAAGGAAATGTGGATTATTTGTGCTATGATATTATACTATTCTATGGTTGATTCTGGTTTTTGAGTCTTTGAATGCTTGAGGGCAAGCATTGACTAGGTGTGGGGGGAATTGTTAAGTCTTTAAATGCATGGTTTATTTGTGGACATTTTCCCTCAATTATGGCCTAGATATGATTTTAATTGCCTTATTCTACTCATATTTGGTTTTGGTATTGATTTTAGGTTCTTGGAATTGATTGAAGATTAAAAGCTCTATTTTTGGTGAAAATTCAGAAGACCTTCAAGGATAGGCAGTAGGCTACATTGGGCGTGAAGAAGGAAGTGCGTGGAAGAAATCCTACGCCTGACAATTCCTACGATTGGTGGAAGACTTTATTTATTTTCAATAATTGGTTGAAGACCCTTTTAATTAGGGATTTTTAGTAATTAGTTTCCTTATTTACTTTATTAATGCTTTTTAGGAAAATAGATTCCAATTAGGACTAGGTTTCCTAAGTGATTAGGAAAGCTTAGGTTTCTATTAAATTGGGAGGATCCAAGCCGCAAGGGAGACAGACCACGGAGCAGCTCTATCGTTTCTTATTTTCCTTTGGTGGTCATCTCGACTAACGATGCAATTTGAATAGGACAAAAAGGCATCTCATAGTTTGTTTTCTTTCTTTTTCGTTTTGTCCCTTTTCCTTTTGATTAGTCACTCGATTGTATTTTGGTGGCTGCCTTCGGTTCTTGGTGGAATTAGAAGCTTGGAATTCGATTCGTCGTTTTATTCCTTTTCTCATTATTTCTATGGTTGATAATTTCTCAAACATTCGTTGGATGGAATTCCCTATGAGGAGCGACTAGAACCCTAGTCTACTCAAAGGGCAACTCGAAGGCGCGGTCCAGGAAATTTGTGAGATCTAATCGAATCTCTAACCTTTCTTTTAATTTGTTACTATTCGTGCGTTTTACGGATTAATTGATTGAGGGTTACCGTTTGAGTATCGTGGCGGTATTTGAATTAACTTAATAGCCTACTGTCAAATTAACTAAGTGAATACGTAATCGTTCATTTAGTTAATTACAAGTGACGACCACCATAAATGGTTTATGTTGGGGAAACGTATGATCTAGCTTAAATGAACCCTCTTAGCGTGTTCATTGGTTAGGGTTGGGTTTTTCTAATTTTTAATGCAATTGGATAATTAAATTCCTACGGTCGTACCTAGGGTTGTTATCTGGTTAGGGAAGCAGTCAATGGTCGCACCTTGGAAAAAAGTAAGGAAAGACTGGTTGTCAGAGCTTGTTGGTAACTATAACTAACCTAGTGACAAATGATTGAATTATTCTTGCATCAATGATCGAGTGATTGGACTGTGCCTGAGAAGTTGTTCCTTTGGGTAGAAATTTCATTACTTGCATTTTTATTAAATTATCTTCTATTCGTTCTCTGGTGATTTATTTAATTGGTGCTTTCGTTTTTCATTCTCTAATTTTGATTTAGTTTATTTTTAGTTCTATTCCATCCAAATCCCCCCATTTTTCTGTGACTTAAAAAGAGACATTTTTCCTACCCGTTCCCTGAGGAGACGACCTTACTTGCCACTACTACAAGTTAATATTTTCTTATAAATAATTCTGGTATATCGGGTATAGCATACTCCTTGGAATCAGGGTGAAGCCAGTAACCCATTGCACATCCGAGTCCCTGCTCCAGTACTCAGAATTATTTTATAATTAATTGTGGTGGTAATTAGATTTTAATATTTATTATTGCGGGTTACTGTCAATTTTGGCGCCGTTGCGGGAACGGTGCTGAATTATTTGTTTCTTTTGAGTTCATCTTTTGATTTTTTTCTCTTCTTTATCTCTCTCTATTTTTCTTACTAGTTAATGGCTGCTAATTTTCAATATTTTGGTGATAGACCGGACTTTGTTCCTAATTGGTTTAATGAGAACTCTTCTATTAGTGATACTCATTTAGATGATTTGGCCTCTTTTGTGCAAAAGTTGAGTTATGGACAAAACAACAAGTCAACACTTGTGGAATATGTCAGTTGGATCATCTAACTGACATGTGTCCATTACTTCAAGATGATATGAATGTCCAATTTTGTGATGTTAGAGTATTCCAAAATCCACCTCCACCAATGTTTGATCCTTATTCAAATACGTATAGTCAAGGATGGTGGGACTACCCCAACTATAGCTATGCAGAGAGGCCAACATCTCAACTCTCATCTTCTGATGGAGGGAATTCTTTGGAAGATATTGTCAAAACTTGGCCATAAGTACTGCTCAACTTCAGCAGAGCATTGCTCAATTTCAGCAGAGCACTGCTCAATTTCAGGAAGAGACAAGAGCTGGTATGCACAATCTGGAGATTCAAATAAGTCAATTGATAACAGTCAACCGTTTGGACTCTCAGATGTATGGGGAGCTGCCGTCTCCGCCAGAAGCTAACCCTGAGAATGTTAGTGCCATGGATGAAGTTGAAGAGGAAACTGAAAATGAAGATTCTCAACCTCAAATCTCTCCAGTGGAAGAGTCCATCGAACAACTCCCAATTATGGTGATATCTTCTCCATCCTCTAACCAATGTGTTCTTGAATCTCATTCTATATCTCCTGTTGATGAAATTGACTTTATTATACCAGAAGAATTTGAGTTTCATGACAGGAATAATTTCGGAGTCATGATGACTACTAAATTGTTAATTGGTCGTAGTGGAGGAGTGAGCGAAGAGTTGAAGTTGTTATTTGATTGCTTAGCGCCACCCACTAGTCAATGGAAGAAAAGAGCTCGTGTGCATAAAGATTACTCTACTTATGAAGGGTATGAAGATTATGTAGAGAAGAAAGCAGTGAAGCAGTGAAACGAGCTACAAGATTTTATCCTCCTTGAGTAAAGACATTTATGTCTAGCCAAAGACATTAAAGAAAGGCGCTACTTGGGAGGCAACCCCAAGAATTTTGATTTTTCGTTATTTCATGTTGTTAAATTTTGATTTTTTTTTCCATATTTCGAGTTTTTATTTCTTATGCTAAGCCATTTTCTTGTTTAATGCAAATTTTGTGTTTGTAGGCCTTGGGTATGTATTCCAAAACTTTGTTCAATGGAGTTTTTCGTTTCACTTGGACAGAAGACTTTCACAGTTAGAGCGTGCCTTGGCTGTACGGAGGAAAGTCTTCTGGACACATTTTTGTCTATACAACATTTTTGGACAGAAGGGTTTCCAGGTTATGGCATGCCTTGGTTGTAACGACGGAAGTCTTCTGCCCAAGAGTTTAAAAAAAAAAAAAAAACGCAAGGGATGGACAGAAGACTCTTCAAGCTATGGCGTGCCTTGGCTGTAAGGGGGAAAGTCTTCTGCCAACAACTAAAAAAAAACTCCTCACAGGTGATTCGAAGACTAAGGGTTCTAAGGCGTGCCCACGCCTTACCAACTATCACCTAGGAGATCTTGCCGTGCTACCCCCGAGTCATAGTTGATCGAGACCCTCCTCCGTGATTCAGGGAAGTTTCGTTGTCCCCTAATGCTTCTTTTTCTTATTCTTTATTTCTTACATTGGGGACAATGTAAGATTTAGGTGTGGGGGGAGGAATACTTTGGCTTGGTTGATACTTTTCCTAGTTTTTTTTCAATTTTAGTTTCAGTTTTTGTTTTAATGCCTTTTCAACTCTAGTTGCTTGTTTCGTGGGTCTTATGTGGTTGAATTGCAATTAAGAGTAGTATGATGGCAATTGCATGAATAGTTCACTATTTACTTGCAATTGAGTTGAATGATGGATGTTCTTGACATAATATAGCCATTTGTGAGCTTTTGAACCTGAATTGTTCATTATTCAAATTTTGCCTTGAATTCTTTTTGAGTGTAATTATCACACCTAGTTAGATTATTCTAGAACTTGCTATCATATACGTGTTAAGGCCACATTATTGAATTTGGTGCAAGGATATGATAAGGGCAATTAGGATTTACCCTTTTTGGCTTTCTAAAAACCCACCTTTACTATTTTTCCACTAGTTGACCAAGTTGGACCTTAGACCTTTTTCTTTGTTTAAACATTACTTTTGATCACCTTTTAACCCGTTTTTTTATAGACCCCGTTGTTTGAACCTTATGTCAAAGAAGTGACTTAATGTTTTTTCTGTATGAGGATATCATGAGTAATGAAGGTGATTGTACTCCTAGTTAGCAAGTGCTTTTATGTTCATATGTATTAGTGTTTTCTAAAAAAAAAAAAATCGAAAAAAAATACAAAAAAAAAAGAGAGACAAAAAGAGAAAACAAACGAAAAAAAAAAGAAAGAAAAAGTGTGGGTGAAGCACGTTTGAAAAAAAAGGAAAAAACAAAGTGCTTTGATAGTGGAACTAATCCTTTTGTTTTGTATGCACTTGCTATGCTCGAGAAGTTGTTGTCACGCTTAAGAGCCAAATATGTGAGTGAAGATGATATCTAAATTCATGCAAAAGACATTTTGGAATTTTCTTTGATATTTATGAGCCTGAATTACCTTTTTGTCCAACCTTTGCCCTAAGCCCCGTTACAACCCTTGTTAAAGACCCTTTGATTCTTGCATTTGAATTCATATTCAGTGGTGGAGATATGATAGATTAGCAAGCTTATGGTAATTTCTTTCTATGGTGTTGATTTGAGCGTATATGTCCCAATCTAAACATCTTGAGTGCTGAGTGTATACACTATTTTCCATGTGAGGTTTGTCAAGTCTTGAATATCCTGATTTTGATGAGATTGTCAAGGAAATGTGGATTATTTGTGCTATGATATTATACTATTCTATGGTTGATTCTGGTTTTTGAGTCTTTGAATGCTTGAGGGCAAGCATTGACTAGGTGTGGGGGGAATTGTTAAGTCTTTAAATGCATGGTTTATTTGTGGACATTTTCCCTCAATTATGGCCTAGATATGATTTTAATTGCCTTATTCTACTCATATTTGGTTTTGGTATTGATTTTAGGTTCTTGGAATTGATTGAAGATTAAAAGCTCTATTTTTGGTGAAAATTCCAGAAGACCTTCAAGGATAGGCCGTAGGCGCGCTACATTGGGCTGTGAAGAAGGAAGTCTGTGGAAGAAATCCTACGCCTGACAATTCCTACGATTGGTGGAAGACTTTATTTATTTTCAATAATTGGTTGAAGACCCTTTTAATTAGGGATTTTTAGTAATTAGTTTCCTTATTTACTTTATTAATGCTTTTTAGGAAAATAGATTCCAATTAGGACTAGGTTTCCTAAGTGATTAGGAAAGCTTAGGTTTCTATTAAATTGGGAGGATCCAAGCCGCAAGGAGACAGACCACGGAGCAGCTCTATCGTTTCTTATTTTCCTTTGGTGGTCATCTCGACTAACGATGCAATTTGAATAGGACAAAAAGGCATCTCATAGTTTGTTTTCTTTCTTTTCGTTTTGTCCCTTTTCCTTTTGATTAGTCACTCGATTGTATTTTGGTGGCTGCCTTCGGTTCTTGGTGGAATTGGAAGCTTGGAATTCGATTCGTCGTTTTATTCCTTTTCTTATTATTTCTATGGTTGATAATTTCTCAAACATTGTTGGATGGAATTCCCATGAGGAGCGGCTAGAACCCTAGTCTACTCAAAGGGCAACTCGAAGGCGCGGTCCAGGAAATTTGTGAGATCTAATCGAATCTCTAACCTTTCTTTTAATTTGTTACTATTACGTTTTGGATTAATTGATTGAGGGTTACCGTTGGTGAGTATCGTGGCGGTATTTGAATTAACTTAATGGCCTACTGTCAAATTAACTAAGTGAATACGTAGTCGTTCATTTAATTAATTACAAGTGACGACCACCATAAATGGTTTATGTTGGGGAAGCGTATGATCTAGCTTAAATGAACCCTCTTAGCGTGTTCATTGGTTGGGTTGGGTTTTCTAATTTTTAATGCAATTGGATAATTAAATTCCTACGGTCGTACCTAGGGTTGTTATCCGTTGGGGAAGCGGTCAATGGTCGCATCTTGGTCGAAAAAGTAAGGAAAGACTGGTTGTCAGAGCTTGTTGGTAACTATAACTAACCTAGTGACAAATGATTGAATTATTCTTGCATCAATGATCGAGTGATTGGACTGTGCCTGATGCGAAGTTGTTCCTTTGGGTAGAAATTTCATTACTTGCATTTTTATTAAATTATCTTCTATTAGTTCTCGGTGATTTATTTAATTGGTGCTTTCGTTTTCATTCTCTAATTTTGATTTAGTTTATTTTAGTTCTATTCCATCCAAATCCCCATTTTTCGTGACTTAAAAGAGACATTTTTCCTACCCGTTCCACGAGGAGACCTTACTTGCCACTACTACAAGTTAATATTTTCTTATAAATAATTCTGGTATATCGGGTATAGCATACTCCTTGGAATCAGGGTGAAGCCAGTAACCCATTGCACATCCGGAGTCCCTGCTCCAGTACTCAGAATTATTTTATAATTAATTGTGGTGGTAATTAGGATTTTAATATTTATTATTGCGCAGGTTCGGCACCTGTCATAGAATCTTATTACTTGTTATTTTTGCTTAATTATTCTCTACTTGTTCTCTGGTGATTTAGTTAATTGGTGTTTTCATTTTTATTGTCTAATTTTATTTATTTTATTTCTAGTTCTATTCCATCCAAACCCCCCATTTTCCTGTGACCTAGAAAGAAACAATTTCCTACCCTGAGGAGACGACCCTGCTTGCCACTACTACAAATTAATATTTTCTCAAAGATAATTCTGGTATATCGAGTTCAGCATACTCTTTGGAATCAGGGTGAAGTTAGTAACCCATTGCACATCCGGAGTCCCTGGTCTAGTACTTAGAATTACTCTGTAATTAATTGTGGTGGTAATTGGGATTTTAATATTTATTATTGCACAGGTTCGGCACCTGTTAATTTTTGGCGCCGTTGCCAGGGAACGGTGTTTTGGTTAATTTGTTTCTTTTTAAGTTATTTTCTATTTTTTTTGGCTATATTTTCTTTGATTTGTTGTTGATTTATGGCTTACAATACTCTTCCATTTGGTCATGGATAAAATTTCAATTATGGAGGAGTTCATGAGGTAAATGTCTCATCCATTCAACAACAATTATCTGAATTAACGTGTCTTATTCGACAATGGGCCGTGAGACAACGGCAGCAGGTCAAGGCATGTGGAATCTGCGAAGATATAAACCATCCCACAGACTATTGCCCAATATTGCAAGGAGAGAGAGCTGAGCAGATGAACATGACTGGTAACATGCCCGCGCCCCATAGGCAGTATGACCCATATGCCAACACATATAATTCAGGTTGGAGGGATCATCCTAATATGAGCTACGGTGGAAATTGGCAACAAAACTTATTTTCGAATCGTCAGCAAGAATACCAGCCATCACACCTATTTGAGAATCAACCGTTCTCATCTGATTCAGGTACAACTCTTGAGAATATCATTAAAACATTAGCCTCTAACACTTTGCAATTTCAACAGAAAATCGAGGCAAGCATTCAAAATTTTCAACAGAAAATGGAGGCGAGCATTCGAAATTTGGAGAATCGAATAAATCTAATGGTATGTGCAATGAGCGAATTAGCATGTCAAATTCTTGAAAAATTGCCATCACAGACCATTGTCAACTCCGATCCAAATATGAGTGCAACTACCTTGGAAAAGGGTAAAGAATCGCAGATTCAAAAAGAGAGATCTAAACATGCAGTTGAAGAGATTGTTGAGAAAGATATAAAGGGACCTCAACTTCAAATCTCTCCAATAGAAGAGTCTACTACTCAAAACCCAATTGTGGTGATATCTTCTTCATCTCCTAGCCAACAGACTCCTAACCCTAATTTTATATTTTCCACTAATGAGATTGATTTTGTCATACCAGAAGTTTTTGAGTTTCATGACAGGAAGAAGTTAGGAGCTGCGATGACTATTAAGCTTTTCATTAGTCACGATGAAGAAGTAACTAAAGAACAAAAGTCATTGCTTGCTTGTTTGGAGTTATCCTCTACTCAAGGAGCAAAAAGAGCTCGTAAGCTTGAGCATTACTCCATTTATGAAGAATATCAGGAGCATGTAGAGAAGGAAGCAATGAAACGCGCTAAACGATTTTATCCTCCTTGAGCAAACAAGGCTTTATGTCTAGCCAAAGACATTAAAGAGAGGCGCTACTTGGGAGGCAACCCAAAAATTTAATTTTTCGTTATCTCTTGTTGTTAAATTTTGGTCCTTCCATATTTTTATTTTTTAATTCTTGTGTTATATTATTTTCTTGTTTTAACAGAAATTTTGTGTTTGTAGGCCTTGGGTGTGTGTGCCAAAACATTGCTCAAAGTGGAGTTTTTCGTCTAACTCGATCAGAGGACTTTCCACAATAAGGCGTGCCCACGCCTTAAGAAGGAAAGGCATCTGATCCCATTTTCGTCTCCACACTTTTTTTGGACAGAAGACTTCCAAGGTTAGAGTGTGCCTACGCCTTAAGGGCAAGAGTCTTCTGACCAAGAGCAAAAAAAAAAAAAAAAAAAACACACCACGGATGTACAGAAGACTTCCTTGGTTAAGGCGTGCCTTGGCCTTACCAAGGAAAGGCTTCTGCCCGGGACCAACAAAAAAAAACCTTGAGTCAAATAGGGTCAAAAGCCCTAAACCTTTTTCCTCTCCCTTTTTGGTTTTTCTTTCTTTTCTTTCTTTTTCCTTTCTCTTTCCCTTTTCCGCCGCTTCCCCTGTTTTCCTTCTTCCCTTTTCTTTCTTTCGTTTCTCTTTTTTCCCTGTGCGTGGCCTTATTCTTGCAGAGCCTTTGTGCTTGCTGCACCAACTTTTCGGGTGAAGTTTGCGCGGTTCCGACCATCTGTCGTCGGCATCATCCTCATACGGAGCAGTTGCGAAAGCAACCCATTCACGCGGAGCCTCTTCTTCCTGTCACGTCTCATCACCCCCTTTTCCTCTCCAGTCGTAACTTTGCTCTACAGGGAAGTCCTCCGTCTTTTTCTTGTTTGCATACATTGGGGACAATGTAGTGTTTAGGTGTGGGGGAGGATTATTTTGGCTTTGATGGCTTTAGTTTTAATTTTCCCTAGCTTTTTCAGATTTTAGTTTCAGTTTTTGTTTGTTTTCAACTCTAGTCGCTTATTTGTGTTTTTTTTTCATGTTTTTCTTTTTATGTTTAGTTGATCTTATGTGATTGAAATGCAAAAAGGAGTAGTGTAATGACATTTGCATGAATATTCTATTTACTTGCAATTGATTTGAAAGAGGGATGTTCTTGACATGACATATAGCCATTTGTGAGTTTTTGAGCTTAAATATCTTATTATTCAAATTTTGATCTTCATCGTTTGTGAGTGTACTTATCACATCAAGTTAGATCATTCTAGAACTTGCTATGATATACATGTCGAGACCACATTGTTGAGTTTGATGCACGAAAATGATAAGGGCAATTAGGATTAACCTTTTCAACTTTCTATAAGACCTGTCCCTATTATATTTTCCCCTAGTTAACCAAGTTGGACCTTAAACCCTTTTCTTTGTTTCATAACACATTTTATCACCCTTTAACCTCTTTGTTTAAGACCTCTTTGTTTGAACCCTATGTCAAAGGAATAACTTAATGTTCTTTTACATGATGATATCACAAGTGAAGGAAGCTGATTATATCTATAGCTAGCAAGTGCTTTTATGTTCGTATGTTATTAGTGTCTTGTTGCAAAAAAAAAAAAAAAAGAGGAGAAAAAGGAAAAAAAATCCCAAAAAGACAAAAAAAAAAGAGAAAAAAAAACGTGTGTGAAGGACTCTTGTTAATAAGTGCTATGGGATTAATCTCTTGTTATGTATGCGCTTGCTATGCTTGGAAGTTGTTGTGGTGATTAATAGATGACTAGGTGAATGGGTATGTTATTATAATTCATGCAAGGGATAATGAGTTGTTCTCTTTGACATTTATGACCTAAATTACCTTTTTGTCCATGCCCTAGCCCCGTTACAACCCTTGTTAAAGGTCCTTTGATTCTTGCATTTGAATTCATATGCAGCGGTGGAGATGTGATAGATTAGCAAGCTTATGGCAATGACTTTCTATGGTGCTGATTTGAGTGAACATGTCCCTATTAAACATCTTGAGTGCTGAGTGCATACACTATTTTCCATGTGAGAATTGTCAAGTTTTGAACATCCTGACTTTGATGAGATTGTCAAGAAAATGTGGAGTATTTGTGCTAATCTATTATACTATTCTATGTTTGCCGTTTTGAGTCTGAGTTTGGATTAGAGAATGCTTGAGGGCAAGCATTGTTTAGGTGTGGGGGAATTTGTTGAGTCCTTAATTGTACACATTAATTGTGGATATTTCTCCTTAATTATGGCCTAAATATGGTGTTAATTGCTTGATTCTACTTATGTTTGGTTTTGGCATTGATTTTAGGTTATTGGAATTATTTGGAACTTAAAAGTGCAAGTTTGGTGAAAATTCCAGAAGACTTCCAAGGATAGGGCGTGGGCATGCTGCATTGGGTTGTGAAGAAGGACTTCGTGAATAAAATCCTACGCCTGATATTTGTCATCTTTGGGATTGAAGATTTTATTTTACTTTTGGGAATTGCTTAAAAGACACTTTTAGTTAGGAAAGTTTGTAATTGGTTTCCTTTTGACTTTGTTATCACTCTTTAGTAAGTTAGACTCCAATAAGGACTGGGATTCCTAGTTAAATAGGGAAGCTTAGGTTTTCATTTATAATTATTTTAAGCCAAGCCACTGCTTGGGAAGAGGAGACGCCACGGAATTGAAAGAAACATCATCGCAGGCTTTCTTCTTCTCGTTTTTGTCATTCTTAATTAGTCAAGAAACAATAAAAACAAAAAAGAGAGCAATTGGCGGCAGGCTTGTCTTTCTGATTGGTTTTGATAAGTTTTATTATTTTTTCGTTCTTTTGCTTTGTCTCTTCTCGTGGTTTTTCTTATTGAAAATCTCTCAAACAATTCTTGGATGTGATTCTCCATGAGAAGCGGTTAAATTTCTCGTCTACTCAAAGGGCGACTCGAAGGCGCGGTCCACATCATTTGTGAGATCTAATCGAGTTTGTGTTATTTCTTTTAATTTGGTTACTATTCATACGTTTCCTGGATTAATTGTTTAAAGGTTATTTTGTTAATTGAATATCAACGGCAGGATATTTAATTTAACCTGATATCCTATTGTCAAATTAACTGAATTGAATCCGTAATTGTTCATGTGGTTAATAATTAGTGGCGACCACCATAATTGGTTTTGTGTTGGGGAAACGTAGGATCTAGCTTAATTGAACCCTCTTAGTGTGTTCATTGGTTAGGGTTGGGTTTTTCTAACTTTTAATGCAATTGGATAATTAAATTCCTATGGTCGTACCTAGGGTTGTTATCTGGTTAGGGAAACAGTCAATGGTCGTACCTTGGCTGTCGAAAAAGTAAGGAAAAGCTGGCTGTCAGAGCTTGTTGGTAGCTATAACTAACCTAGTGACAAATGAATGAAATATCTCTGCATCAATGATCATTTGACTGGACTATACCTGAGAAGTTGTTCCTTTGGGTAGAATCTTATTACTTGTTATTTTTACTTAATTATTCTCTACTTGTTCTCTGGTGATTTAGTTAATTGGTGTTTTCATTTTTATTGTCTAATTTTATTTATTTTATTTCTAGTTCTATTCCATCCAAACCCCCCATTTTCCTGTGACCTAGAAAGAAACAATTTCCTACCGTTCCCTGAGGAGACGACCCTGCTTGCCACTACTACAAATTAATATTTTCTCAAAGATAATTCTGGTATATCGAGTTCAGCATACTCTTTGGAATCAGGGTGAAGTTAGTAACCCATTGCACATCCGGAGTCTCTGGTGTAGTACTTAGAATTACTCTGTAATTAATTGTGGTGGTAATTGGGATTTTAATATTTATTATTGCACAGGTTCGGCACCTGTCAGTTGCCAAGTGAAACATTTTTGCTAATCATTAATTTTTTTGTATAGGTTAATGTTCTACCAGCAAATTGGAATTCACTGTCCCCCCTAAAGAAGGCAGTACATAAAGAGTTTCATCGGAAAAATAAAATTGACTACATTGCACACAAAAGAAATGAGAATGCAAAGGTTATGTGATATCATTGATGGAATTTGGAGATGTCACCTATTATTATGTTTCCATACCATTTGATGTTGACGTTAATTATAGTTGTTCTTCACATTTTCAGTTGACTGTTCCAACCAGAACATCACTGCGAGGTGTACATCAAATCATACAGAATCTAATTCCGGAACAAAAAACCGTAGTTATGGAGATTGTTATGGGCAGCTTACTTGAAATCAAGTGCAAGAACATTCACAATAGTCTATGTGAATGGTTAATAAATAGATTTGATTACAAGAATTGTGCATTGAATGTTCACCAAAAAGTCATTCCAATAACTATAAAAGATATTGAGATAGTTTTAGGTCTAAGTTGTTGTGGGGTTGATGTGAGTACAAGTCTAGGCATGACAGATGACATTACAAAATTGTCAATTGACCTTGGTTTTCAAGAGTCTGGCTTAACACTTAACAATTTGAAGGCAAGGTTGATTTCAAGTAATGGTAGTTGTGATGAAAATTTCAAAAGATGTTTTGTTTTATACATGTTGGGAGCTGTCCTGTGTCCAACTACTGGACTAGGTGTTAAACGGGATTTTCTTCGAATTGTACAAGATGTTTCTAATCTTGGCAACATCAATTGACGCAAAATGATTCTTCAAGATTTGATAACATCTGTGTAGAAAAAGCATGAAAACAACCAGTTTGGATTGCGTGGCTGTATTTATTTTCTTATGGTGAGTTTATTTACTTTTTGTCATGACTTTATATTATTGGTAAATGGTATTAATGTTATTATGTATTCTTCACTTGTGAAGCTCTTTTATTTGGATCGTGTGACTCCACAAGAATTGGTATTTGAGCCCTTTGCAAACAAATCACATCCTCGTGTTAAATTTTGGAGCGACGAAGATGTCAGATTGAAAATTTCTTCACTTACTTCAAAGTACAGTATCTGTGGCCTAGATAAGGTATAAATCTAAACGTACCTCATATCATTTAACTTTAGATGTGTTTTATTATGTAATTCTATTAATAAAATAAATTGTAAAATGACTAGTTCATAGTTTACCATAATGTTTTTTTTTTGGTATTATGTTACCGCTATTGTATTTAATTCTTATTTGAATATGTTTATAATTATAATTTTTGTCATTTAAACTAGATAGATTCAAGTTATGGTCGACGATAGCAACACATCTATTCCATCTCCAATGGCTTACATGGCTAATGTTATGCCTATTTTTGATAAGTTGAATTCTCAACAATTTGACAAGCTTGCTGAGACATTGGAAAAGATGAATGATAAAATTGACAATCTTGCAACAGTATTACATGGTTTGTCTACTACTGTGCTTGGGATGAAAGATGATTTGTATATGTACACTACCCAAGTTAAGAAGGAAACCACTTTGCATCATAAAGATAACTTGCAAAATGCAGAAAATTGCAATGAAAGAGCGGCTCATGCTAGTTACTCGAGCGTTGCTGATATTGGTGATGCAAAAAAATATCAGGAGCGATCACAAGTTAACATGGGCCACCATATACCTGTTGATAAGAACTGTAACATGGCTTCTCTGTTAGATCAAAATGAAGCCAACCCTTTGGATAAGGGAGGTGATAGTAAAATCCAGTCCTCACCTGCTGCATGTGTAAAAGAAGAATCACTTGACACACTTTTTGGTCCTAATCATTACAAGAAGGCACCTTTAGGGTCTCCACCGGACAAATATGGCGTGTTAAAGGACTTTCGAAAAGGAATGATGCGTATGATTAGGAAAAACCAAAACACTCTTTCCAATCCGCAAATGATGAAGAGCAAGAAAAACATCAATTTTGATGATGTATTTGATCATTTGAGGGGGTATTCTGGTGATCCAAAAAATGAACATGATAACACGGTTGAGTCTTTCACTGCATGTGGAAAACAAGAAGTTGAAGCAGCTACAAGTTTTGACTCCTTGATAGAGCTTATGGAGCTACGTGCTAATGTAAATATCAAAGCTAATGCCAATAATATGGAGGACACATATTCAAGCTCCGAGGGTAATACAGGTAAGAAAAGGAAAAGAAATAAACAGTCAACAGTTGAAACTAATTCACAAGTGAAGGATTCAGCATGCATTGGACATCCAGTGTATATGAATACCCGTGCAGCTAGCAATAAGAAACCCAGTAAATATGTTAGAACTCCATATACTTCTCCAGGACACCAAAAGAAAAGGAAAAAGGTTAGACAAATCAATGTATTTTCTTTAGTTTCATGCACAAGTGTTCATGGGAGGTATAATTTATATTGTACAATGCATCATTTGTTTTCAACTTTTAAAAGTTTCATGCTTCTTTTTAATGGATAGCAGAAGCAGAGAGCACCGGCACACCCTATCAAATTGGAGAAGGATAAGGTATACAATATGGTTGTTTCATGTCATTGAAATATGTAAAAACTTGTTTTATTTAAGAAAGATCTTTGCAATTAATTTTTTAACTTCATATGATTCATTATACAGCTTGCAGGACAAGAAAGTGCATTGGGTGAAAACCATACGTTGCAACAATTGTCTAATGACAAAGCTCAAATCCTGGACTATATTTTTAACAATAACTATGATCAACAGTAATGATTCAATGGGAAAACTTGATTTTAACTAATTTATTATTATCATTGTTATTGAATATATACTCAATTACGATCGCCTTTGCAGTGAATCGATTGTGGAAATTGGACATGTGTTTGCCTCAAGAAGTGAATTGGCGTGCTTGAAACCCAAGACTTGGCTTACTGACACTGTTAGTTGTTGTTAGCAGTAATGATTATACTGTTTTCAATGATTGACATGGTATCCACTATACTGATTGCAAGGTGTAATGGGTGACTTCAAATGTACTTGCAGCCAATCGATCTTGTCGCAAACATGCTTCGAACAGATTTTACAAAAGAGCATCAACATCAAATATGTACCACTTGGTACCTGCCAACTTTTTTTGCGGTATGTTAACATGTCATTACTGGATTGTGTTTGTTGTTAATTAACATATTTTTCATAATTTTCTATTTTTACACACAATGTATTTGATAATTTTGTATTTTTAATATAATTATGCAGCACAAATTACAAGCACCTATACTCAACCTCACATCTCTTTCGGCATTTTTGGGTGATGATAGATATGGAGGAGACATAAATTTATGCGAAAAGGTATACTGAAGAATGTGTCAAATTTATGCGTTTTAGCCAGGTTTACAAACCTAAAGTTCATTAACCTATTATTCTGTTGAATTGTATATGTGTTGTGAGGACCCGAAAATTTTATTTTTATTTGACCTATTTATTTAATTAATTATGTAATTTCTCTGAATACTTGTTTTAAATCATTTTAATTGCATTTACATCATACATTACCTCATTTTATTTTAAAAACTATTTTTAAACATTAATTTGATTTTTCTGTCACTTAATTGTGAAAAACGAATATGGGCACGTTTTTCGAGACAAATATTCGGACTGAGAGTGACGTACGTTCGGAGAATAAGAATGATCGTTAATAGATTAAGAAAAGCTAATTGAGGGATTAGAAGTGATTGATTAGGATTAAACTCCAATTGGAGCATTTTGGGCCACAAATTCAAAGTTGACTTTTGGCACCATAAAACCAAGCTTTATATTTCTTCTTCCCCTCACTTTTTCCCACTTTACCAAACAACCAAAAACCCTCTTCTTCTCCCTCTCACCAGCCGACTCTCCCCCTCCCTCTTCCCCTTTGATTTCATCTTCAAAAACTACCAAAATTCCACCCAAATCCACCAAGAAACCTTGAGTAATTCTCCACCATTCCACTTGGAGCTTGAAGACCCTCTTGTCTTGAGTGAGAGCCGAGCTTTGGAGGAGAGAAAGAAGGGTTCTTGGTGCATTTTATATCATCTCCAACTTAGGGTTTCTAGTTCTTCCATTAGAGGTAAAATCATCCAACCAATTCTTGTCTTTTAGGTTAATTACTTTTATGCTTAAAGCTTTATTAGTTCTTTAGTTGCTATTATTGTTATTTGGGTTGTTGAAGCGGGCTCTTGGATTCCCACAAGACTTGAATGTGTGGCTATTTTGATGTTGATGAATTGATATGGTGGTGATTTTAATTGATTTTTGATGTTAGAAAGATAGGAAGAAATGAATGAGGAAAATCAAGTGGGTTGAGGGAAGTGCTGCCGGTTTATTTTGCTGATTTCATGCCCTGTTTTAGCTATTGATTTTCGTGATTTTCTTGGCCGTTTTGAGAGCTGAAATGTTGGTCTATATGTGTGTAAATTTTGTTGCAAAAATCATTCCATTTGGTGTAGTAAAATTGCATGAAAGAAGAAGCCAAATTTGGAAAAATTTTCACTGTTATCTGCTGCCCTGTTTTGGTCTCATTGAACACTGCCTTCCCATGCGATTTTTTTGCTAAATTTCAGTACAAATGTAGCTCACATACTGCGGTTTATGTCTGAAAAATTTGGTGTTTTTCCAGTACCATTTTGTTGCTCAAATGATGTTTCAAATCTGCCTCTTTAATCTGGAAAATTTTCCCCAGCTTTGAGCACTGTTTGAGTTCATTTCGGTTTGACATTCATTTGTTTGAATTTATGGCTGAAATTTGGTGTGAACCTACCCTTTATATGTTAGTTTAGGTGTACCAAATTTGGTAATTTTTGGACAATAAACCGTCACTCAAACAAGGCCTAGAAGTTTGTCCTGCGAATCTGGAAAACAGAAATTTCAGAATTTTGAAACCACCCTATTTGAACTGCTATAATTTCTTACTCGAGTGTCAAAATTGAGTGACATCAGTGGATTTTGAAACTCCTTATGTAAGACTATATCATGTATGAATTTCAGAGGCTGATTATATTTCTACAGTTTTTGGTGAATTTTCAAAGTGGGCTGGTCGACCAACCTGACGTGCCCTGTTTTGGTACTGTAGCAGTTTCTTTCTCAAAAATATGGGCAATTTCTGCCCATAATTTTAACTAGGTGTCTTCTGAAAAGTTTTATAAAATTCAAATAGATTTCCAACGGTACCAAGTGTGTGAAATTTGGACTTATATAACTCAAGTTGTGATTTTTCAAAAATTTCTGCCCAAGTAGGAAGTTGAACAAATTTCCAGATTTGAACTTGAAACCTGGACACTTTATACACTTGGAAACTGACCTTCCCGTGGGAGTCTATGGCTGAACATTAACAGGATTATAGTCTATATATAGAAGAATATGTTTACCAAATTTGGTGTCAATCCAATGTGTATTCGACCTCCAAATGATTTACCAAAGTCGGCCCTGTGAATCTGGAAACCTGCTTTGTCAGGCAGCCACTTAATCTCCAAAATTTACTTCCCTGCTTTGGTAATTTGCATTTTATGTTTTCTCACGACTTTTAGATGGTTGAATCTAGTTTCCAACGGCTCAAGCCTCGTCCAATTCCGATGTGTAAAACTTTAGTTATGAATTTTCTTTGAAAGTGCCAATTAGTGGAACTAGTTATCTAAACTTCAAATGCACTGCTTGTCATACCGACTCGCTTGGCCTGGTTAGTGATTAAAATTTGTCCTCAGGTGATCAAAGTTTCCTCGAGGAAGGACCTGCGGAAGTGTAATCCGCCCGTGTGATTAATTACTTGCTCTTTTGACTCGGTGAGTATTCAAGTGCATGTTTAATTGCTTTAAATGATGTAAATAAATTGAAAGCATGCTTGTGTTTCTCGGTGAGCGTGTACTTTATCGCGCTCACATTCTTGAATTGTCTCAAGATGAGCTTAACTGTTTAAATGGTTACTTGTTTGACTGCTTGACTTGATTGAACTGTTTGAATTGTTTATAACTGTGGGGACGCCTAAACCCCATCGGAGATCCCTTCACCTTGTCCGGCAACAGGGGCTAGGGCAAGGGTTGAGTGAACCATGGGTTTTTACTGTTTAAAGTACGTCGGTTGGAATGAGTCCACCGACTTGGCATACTCATAGTGCGTTGCCAAACACTATTCAAATTTAGGAGTTCGGGCCCGGTCAAGGGGGTGTAAGTAGACGGGAGAGGGAGAAAAGTGATGAATATGGACTGTGAGAGTGAGTGGTTGACGGAGTGTCAACATGTGGCTTGAATTGATACTGGTGAAGAAAATAATTGCTGAGAATTGTGGATGTGGAGTCGGCAACTGTATCCTTTAAATTGTATTGTTTAAAAGTTTTATTGCTAAATTCGCTGTTTGACTCTTTTATTGTCTTATTAATTTATTTAAATGCTTTGAGTTGCCTGTGCATGTTTTCTTGCCTTCACTGAGCTTTACCTCACCCCAATTTGTTTTTCTTAACAGGTTTTGAGGTGAGGCACGTGAATCGAGAAAGTTAGTACTTTTATAGGATTTCCTCTTTTTGTATAAGATTGAAATTAATGGATGAATTTGATGGTTTACGATATTTTGGAGTTATTATCAATGTAATTTTGATGAAATTTTGGGGTTTGTATTTTGTGAGAGTTTATTAGTAATTTTAATATCTTATATTGATGACTTTACGAATGAATGTTTGGATTAATATTTGAGAATTCGTAGTGAGTCCCGGCGAGAGTTGGGTAGGCGGTCCGCCAAACCCTTTGGTTTGCCCTAGGGGGAGGTGGGGCTGTCACAGGTGGTATCAGAGCTTAGGTTTCAAATCCTTGTAGTGTATCCTAGACTAGATGTTTAGGGTGCCGGACTGTGGGGTTAGCTTGAGAGTTAAGTGAAGGGAATTACTTGTATATATTTGGTTAAGACTAGCATTCTAAGTGGTTGATTTGAAAAAAAAAATGTTGAATTATATATGGTCAAGGTTTGATTTGTGATAGAGGAATTCAGATGGTATGTCGGGCAAAAATGAGGATTGAGTTGATTTACACTTTGGGGTGGCCAACCTGAGTGTTGATTGACTTTGTTCTTATTTTGGTGCTTGAATACAAATATGTTATAACCGAGGATATTTGCCATACTTGGAGGTTATCCAAGACCCCATGAGGAAGTAGAAGAGAGAGTTAAGAGCACGGCTCGTAAGGAGCCCTCGAAGGAGGAGCCATTCAAGGACCCATCTGAGGAATTTCCGACCAGCGGTTTGGCTGTGAACTAAGTTAGGGTTTCCAATCTTTAAGTGTTTTATAAATGGTTTAGTTGGGGTGAGGCTAGTGAGGCCTACAATTGTGACTGCATGACTGTTTGTATTTCTATGGCATTTGTACGTGTTTTATCTTATAATACCTCATGATTTGCTACTTACTTGTGAATTTGCAAATATAAATGTATGTTAGTGTTTCTATTTTAAATGTTTTCACCATTGATTTTTATACTCAATTTGCTTTTGCGTAATGGCTTTATTTCTACGTTTAGAAGTAACTAAGACAAATGGATGCTCAAGATCGAGATTGAGGTCGAGGTCGTGGTCGAGGACGTGGGCGTGCATAGCCCCAACCCTCCGTGAGTGTTCACCTTTCTGGGGCTGAGTCTGAGGGGAGACCGGGCGGTGTTAATGAGGATCAAGTGGCTACGGCCATCAATAGGATGACTGATATACTTGAATGTTTGGCCGATAATCAAGGCCTAGGACAGCAGAATCAACCTTTAGGGCCTGACTAGGGGGATGATAGGGTTTTGGAACGTTTCTTAAATTCTCGCCACCTAAGTTTATCTGAGGGGCTGATCCCGAGATAGCTGAGAATTGGCTAGATAGGATGTCTGATATCTTCACCGTTCTAAATTATTCTGAGGAGAGACAAGTCAACTTTGCCACTTTTCAACTTGAGAGCGCGGTGAGATCTTGGTGGAATGTAATCCGAGCTAAGTGGGAGCGAGAACAAACTCCTTGGACTTGGGTGAACTTTAAGAGAGAATTTGATGAGAAATTCCTGCCTCCATTGATCCAAGAGAAAAGGGAGGATGATTTCATTAGATTAAGGCAAGGATCTATGAGTATGGCCGACTATGAGACCCAATTTACAAAGCTCTCAAAGTTTGCACCCGAACTAGTGGCCACTAATCGGAAAAGAATTAGGCGATTTGTACAAGGACTTAATGTTGAGATCCAAGAGGCGTTGGCTGCGGCCCAAATCAATACCTTTACTGAGGCTTTAGAAAAAGCCCAGAAAGTTGAGAGTGTTAGGCAGCAAGTGAAGGCTTTTCATGCTAAAAAGAGGAATGTTTCGAGTAGTAGTGAAATAGGAACGATTGATAGAGATATACCGACCCCTAAGCTGGGAAGAGGCACTGGTGGAGTAAGGACTACCGGAGTATCGAGGGAGTCTATGACTAAGGAAGCCTGTCGTGGGCGTGGTCAGTCCTGGAATACCTCACAAGGAGGTTCTAGCTCAGTATCGATGCCACAAACGGGATGTGAATATTGTGGTAAACCAAATCATACGGTGGATGGTTGTTGGAAGAAAGCTAGAAAATGTCTGAGATGTGGGAGTGCAGAACATCAAATTATCAACTGTCCAATGTCACGTCGTGAGGGTGGTGGATCCCAATACTATGCTAGGCCAACGTCTAAACAGTCGAGTGTGGGGATAATCGCTCGAGAGTGCCTGCCAGGGTCTACGCTGTGGACCAGCATCAGACCCCTAATCCTACAGAGGTTATTAAATGTATGACCCTCCATTTATCATTGCCTAGTTAGAGTTTTAATTAATCTTGGTTCGATAGACTTTTAAACACCCTAGTTTCATGACTGGGGTAAACATGAGGTCAAGTAGGTTACCTTACAAGTTGGAAGTTGAAACGTTTACGGGAAAACCAATTTTTGATTGTTAATTTGAGGTATAAAGATTTTGATGTATGAATTTCAAGGACGAAATTTTTTGAAGGAGGGGAGGAGGTGAGGACCCGAAAATTTTATTTTTATTTGACCTATTTATTTAATTAATTATGTAATTTCTCTGAATACTTGTTTTAAATCATTTTAATTGCATTTACATCATACATTACCTCATTTTATTTTAAAAACTATTTTTAAACATTTAATTTGATTTTTCTGTCACTTAATTGTGAAAAACGAATATGGGCACGTTTTTCGAGACAAATGTTCGGACTAAGAGTGACGTACGTTCGGAGAATAAGAATGATCGTTAATAGATTAAGAAAAGCTAATTGAGGGATTAGAAGTGATTGATTAGGATTAAACTCCAATTGGAGCATTTTGGGCTACAAATTCAAAGTTGACTTTTGGCACCATAAAACCAAGCTTTATATTTCTTCTTTCCCTCACTTTTTCCCACTTTACCAAACAACCAAAAACCCTCTTCTTCTCCCTCTCACCAGCCGACTCTCCCCCTCCCTCTTCCCCTTTGATTTCATCTTCAAAAACTACCAAAATTCCACCCAAATCCACCAAGAAACCTTGAGTAATTCTCCACCATTCCACTTGGAGCTTGAAGACCCTCTTGTCTTGAGTGAGAGCCGAGCTTTGGAGGAGAGAAAGAAGGGTTCTTGGTGCATTTTAAATCATCTCCAACTTAGGGTTTCTAGTTCTTCCATTAGAGGTAAAATCATCCAACCAATTCTTGTCTTTTAGGTTAATTACTTTTATGCTTAAAGCTTTATTAGTTCTTTAGTTGCTATTATTGTTATTTGGGTTGTTGAAGCGGGCTCTTGGATTCCCACAAGACTTGAATGTGTGGCTATTTTGATGTTGATGAATTGATATGGTGGTGATTTTAATTGATTTTTGATGTTAGAAAGATAGGAAGAAATGAATGAGGAAAATCAAGTGGGTTGAGGGAAGTGCTGCCGGTTTATTTTGCTGATTTCATGCCCTGTTTTAGCTATTGATTTTCGTGATTTTCTTGGCCGTTTTGAGAGCTGAAATGTTGGTCTATATGTGTGTAAATTTTGTTGCAAAAATCATTCCATTTGGTGTAGTAAAATTGCATGAAAGAAGAAGCCAAATTTGGAAAAATTTTCACTGTTATCTGCTGCCCTGTTTTGGTCTCATTGAACACTGCCTTCCCATGCGATTTTTTTGTTAAATTTCAGTACAAATGTAGCTCACATACTGCGGTTTATGCCTGAAAATTTTGGTGTTTTTCCAGTACCATTTTGTTGCTCAAATGATGTTTCAAATCTGCCTCTTTAATCTGGAAAATTTTCCCCAGCTTTGAGCACTGTTTGAGTTCATTTCGGTTTGACATTCATTTGTTTGAATTTATGGCTGAAATTTGGTGTGAACCTACCCTTTATATGTTAGTTTAGGTGTACCAAATTTGGTAATTTTTGGACAAGAAACCGTCACTCAAACAAGGCCTAGAAGTTTGTCCTGCGAATCTGGAAAACAGAAATTTCAGAATTTTGAAACCACCCTGTTTGAACTGCTATAATTTCTTACTCGAGTGTCAGAATTGAGTGACGTCAGTGGATTTTGAAACTCCTTATGTAAGAATACATCATGTATGAATTTGAGAGGCTGATTATATTTCTACAGTTTTTGGTGAATTTTCAAAGTGGGCTGGTCGACCAACCCGACGTGCCCTGTTTTGGTACTGTAGCAGTTTCTTTCTCAAAAATATGGGCAATTTCTGCCCATAATTTTAACTAGGTGTCTTCTGAAAAGTTTTATAAAATTAAAATAGGTTTCCAACGGTACCAAGTGTGTGAAATTTGGACTTATATAACTCAAGTTGTGATTTTTCAAAGATTTCTGCCCAAGTAGGAAGTTGAACAAATTTCCAGATTTGAACTTGAAAACCTGGACAATTTATACACTTGGAAACTGACCTTCCCGTGGGATTCTATGCCTGAAAATTGACAGGATTATATTCTATATATAGAAGAATATGTGCACCAAATTTAGTGTCAATCCAATGTGTATTGGACCTCCAAATGATTTACCAAAGTCGGCCCTGTGAATCTAGAAAACTGCTTTGTCAGGCAGCCACTTAATCTCCAAAATTTACTTCCCTGCTTTGGTAATTTGCATTTTATGTTTTCTCATGACTTTTAGATGGTTGAATCTAGTTTCCAACAGCTCAAGCCTCGTCCAATTCCGATGTGTAAAACTTTAGTTATGAATTTTCTTTGAAAGTGCCAATTAGTGGAACTAGTTATCTAAACTTTAAATGCACTGCTTGGCACATCGACTCGCTTGGCCTGGTTAGTGATTAAAATTTGTCCTCAGGTGATCAAAGTTTCCTCGAGGAAGGACCTGCGGAAGTGTAATCCGCCCGTGTGATTAATTACTTGCTCTTTTGACTCGGTGAGTATTCAAGTGCATGTTTAATTGCTTTAAATGATGTAAATAAATTGAAAGCATGCTTGTGTTTCTAAGTGTACTTTATCGCTGCACATTCTTGAATTGTCTCAAGATGAGCTTAACTGTTTAAATGGTTACTTGTTTGACTGCTTGACTTGATTGAACTGTTTGAATTGTTTATAACTGTGGGGACGCCTAAACCCCATCGGAGATCCCTTCACCTTGTCCGGCAACAGGGGCTAGGGCAAGGGTTGAGTGAACCATGGGTTTTTACTGTTTAAAGTACGTCGGTTGGAATGAGTCCACCGACTTGGCATACTCATAGTGCGTTGCCAAACACTATTCAAATTTAGGAGTTCGTCCGGCCGGGGTGTAAGTAGACGGAGATGGAGAAAAGTGATGAATATGGACCTGAGAGTGGAGTGGTTGACGGAGTGTCAACATGTGGCTTGAATTGATGCTGGTGAAGAAAATAATTGCAGAGAATTGTGGATGTGGAGCCGGCAACTGTATCCTTTAAATTGTATTGTTTAAAAGCTTTATTGCTAAATTCACTGTTTGGCTCTTTTATTGTCTTATTAATTTATTTAAATGCTTTGAGTTGCCTGTGCATGTTTTCTTGGTCTCACTGAGCTTTAGCTCACCCCAATTTGTTTTCCTTAACAGGTTTTGAGGTGAAGCACGTGAATCGAGGAAGTTAGTACTTTTATAGGATTTCCTCTTTTTGTGTAAGATTGAAATTAATGGGATGAATTTGATGGTTTACGATATTTTGGAGTTATTATCAATGTAATTTTGATGAAATTTTGGGGTTTGTATTTTGTGAGAGTTTATTAGTAATTTTAATATCTTGTATTGATGACTTTACGAATGAATGTTTGGATTAATATTTGAGAATTGTGAGTGAGTCCCAAGGCAGAGTTAAGGAGCTGTCCGTCAACCCTTTGTCTCCTCTGTGGAGGTAAGCTCACATGTGTTCTCAGATATTTATGCCAATAAATGAAAATAATCAACATTGGTATTGCATACTAGTTCACTTTGTAAGAAAGAAGATATACATATTGGACTCATTGCCTAATTCGTAGAAACAATCTTGTAGTTAGAACTGGTAAATATGTTTTAAGATGTGTAACAAATAATGATGGGCCATTTTCTATAACTATGCCTTAATTTTTCTTTTTTTTTTAACAATAGGTACAAGTTCTTGATACTTGTTACAACACAAATTTGGGATATGAATAAGTTTCTGTGCATCATTATTTGAATTATGAATCTTCTAATGTCCCCATGACGTGACGTAACTCTTATTACTTATAAAATTTTTATTGCTAAAAATTTTGAATGTCAATTTTCATTTAGTGTGCTATTTGATTTCATGTAGCAATGATTATGTGTGTATGTTATTAGTTCATGAAGGCGTCCAAGTGGAAACAAATGAGTTCAATCAAGGTATATTTTAATTTCTAGAGTACTTGTGTTTTGAATAATTCTTCATGTCATTGCAACTGTTATGTTGAATTGTATGGCCAACTCACTACTTCTATTATGTGCTATAAATTTCCGCTTGAATCGAGAATGAACATTGTAAGATTGCAATGGAATTGGTCTTGCATCCTAAGAACGTATGGGGGTTTCTTCTACAAGATCATTTGCAGAGAAGATAAAAGAACTCAATTATAGGGGAAAAAATTCTGATTTGCCATTATTATTTTTAGCTGAAGAACAAGTATTTTCTTAAGGCACTACGTGCATCCTACTCTTGCTGTCCAAGATAGAAATTGTCTTTTGTTCTTTCCTCTTCTAGTCAAAATGCTCGCTAGTAAATTCACAATGTAAGCATGATAGATAATCAAAAGAGTTGTCTCCGCTACCGTTTTACCAAGCAACCTACTTTTCTATTAAGAGATACAACTTCAAACAAGTTAGCATTTCCAACTAGTGAATTTTGATGTGCGTATTCTCAATGACTGAAAGCAATACGCCATCACCAACAAAAGCTTCATTTCTGGAGGGGAAAAGGTAATTCATCTCATCTTAGTTTATTAAGCAATACTTGAGTAGAAGACCAAGTAAATGATTAAAACATTTTCATTTCAACCATAAAAGCAAGCATGAATAGAGCTACCAAGTAAAAAAACAGAGAAAAGCATGCAAATGTCAGGTTTTCAATTGGTTTATGAAAGCCACAGTACCTTGCGCCAGCTAGCATGTCACTCAAATCAGAAGTTACAAACAAATGTGTGAACCTATAAAGAACAGATCACCAATCAGAACATATCAGCCCAATCATTTGCAAATATCAGCGTTTGCTTCCTCCTCCTCAAAGGGCTGTAGTATTATTAAAACCACAAAAAAGAAACCTCTGCTACTGAGCTAATGCATGAGCAGTGCTCTATGGACAAGAATATCACAGCTTCATTGACATTCAAGATGCCCATAAAACATATAAATTCAGAATGAAAAACTTCAATAAACATTACATGGTTTTAACTGGACAAAATAACTTAACATTCCAAAATTTCTCCCATGTTTTTTCCTATTTGCCTTTTCAAGCTCACCAATGGAACTTCAAGGCCGTCCTCATCACAAAAAAAATACTCACCAACAATCTAGAGCAACTAATAGATCTATAAGTTTAGGCTCAAACACAAGAGAGGAACAAACTGATTGATAAATTAAATGTACTTGTAACATTTTCTGAAAATTCCAACTTGCTCTAGAAAAGCAAACAATGTCTGGGAGATAGCACTTAAGGTAGGAAAAAGCATACAAGGACCCAAAAAGAAAAATGAAATAGAAGCCAAAGTGAAGATGCAATTCCAACCCATTGAAAGGACAGTATCTCTTTTTGCGTCCATCAGTTTGTTTTTTGTCATTGCAATATGTAACGGTCTGCTTTATACTTGAAAGCAAATCTGGTTCTGTCACTACAAAGCCATCAAAAAATTTATTATGATGAAAAAACTACTGCCAGCACATATTCATAACAAATTGACATGAAACTTAGGTGTGAAGGGAATCAAAACATACCTGAATATTTTCGTCAAGTAAGAAGCCACTATGTTGTACATGAGTATTGATTAATGAAGGATTACATGCCCACATTAATGCCTATATCATTGCAAATGAAGCATAAATATATTTTCATATGTTCATATACCAATAAAAGCAAGCTATATATTACCTGACTTGTGGGAATGATTTGAAACCACTATTGTTATCCATGGAATCCTTATTGCCTCCATGCTATGAATCGATATGATGGCTCCAAAGGAGGATCCTATTGGGTTCAGATGTTCAATGTAAGCAAAATTGGGTGCACCAACATCTTCATCTTTCTTGTATAGGATGTGTTTGTCATCTCCATTTGTATAAAATCCAAAACCACTTGGATTTTCATGTGTGTCCATGCACAATTTAGTGCATTTTCGTCTATCATGCTCAAATGACCTGTTCAAGACTAATTGGTCAACCACAATCTACAAACAAAGATGTTTTTGTCTAACAATAGAAGAAGTAATTTTCTAATTATAGGTGATTACTCTGCAATTTTGTTCTTGTCTTTCGCTTGTGATGGAGTGTTTTAGCTTTTGTCCCTTGGTAGTAACAATATTTGGATCACGAACATCAAAATCTCTACTATTTTGCACCTTTATATTACCATATTGTTTATCCTGATGCACTAGAGCCTCATCACTCTCCCAAAGAATTTTGAAACGAGATGCAAAATTTGTAATGCAAATTCTAGCTTCATCATATCCTTGCTATGTCTTAGCTGCATAAAACACATCCTGACTTTAATGCACATATAAAGCACCAAATCAAGCTATTTGAATTGCAGATTCTTCAAGTTGTCTAGAATAGATGTTTTTTTTCGGCCGCTTTGCTTTATCGAAGTCCATCTAAAATTTATACATGATTTTGAATTTCACCATGCCTTTAGCTTATCATCACCGCAAATGCATGACGCAAGGAAATCCATCCCACCCAAGTTTCTTACAAGAACAAGTTATAATCTGTCAGATTTATCTAATTCCACTTCCCAAGAACACATTCTATGCAAGTACTCTCGTGGAACTGATAACTTCACATTCCCCTTGGTCTACCACGAAATGAGACAGATGGAGGCTCCTCAAAGAGAAATTCCTCATCACCAAGTTTTAAAACATCTCTCGTGAAAATTGAAGCATGTTCCCTCCAACTCTCGCATGAGTAATTAGAACAGCGATGATTGGTCTGCGGATACATTCTTCCTTGTGCTCATTCCTGCCTAACCTTCGATAAGAAGAATAACTCAAATCTTTAGCAAACGGTAAAGTAACATTTGCTTTGAAGATACTTGTGCAGTAAGCATTCAATTGTTTCATCTTTATGCAAGAGCTCATTCCAGAAAAAAAGTTGTCCCTCCAAAATGTAGCTGCCCATTTTACGCTTTTGGTACAAATCCCAGCACCCATTGGTTATCCTTCAAATTGTGTTTCAACCAGCAAATGCCAACTTTTATCAACTCCCTCATGGCTACAAATCATGTCCATAGCCAATCGGAAAATCATGCACGAACTCCTTCTTTGTATTTGTAACCACATTTCTTTTAAATGCTAAGTATTATAACCGAAGGATGTATATGAATGACAGCTTTTATTGTATTTCATTGTAACCATCTCTATCCAAGGATAACCGAGATAGGTTCTTTTTTTCCATGGCTCTAAAATGTTTCCAATACCCATTTATATGTGTCTTGGTCTTATCGGTAATCAATGCAATGCAAAAAAAATTGTTGTAGTGTAGTGATGACTTACACCAGCCAAAAGTACTAGTGGTTTCCTATAAGCATTAAAAGGAGCAAGTAGAATCAAAACAAGAACATCACCAAAGTAATCGGTAATCTAAACTAGATAGTGAATCTGTTCAAAAGAGTCGACAATCAAGTCCTGATCAACAAAGATGCTTGTAGAAGAAATAATGAATTCTCACCTTTGCTCGACCATCCAAATAATGCTTAACACCGAGAAGCCACCAACTTCAAGTGCATTCCTATGCAATCGGTCAACAGATTTCAGATCCTTTCTGTGGTAGCCTATCTTATCGTGGCTCCCTGCATTGGTAAGTTGAAGGTCTAATATTTGAGGAATTCAATACCAACTCCATGCATCAACACAAAGATGATCCAAGTCTCCGCCTTCTTGACATTTTGTGTGATCAATAAATTAAAGGAATTTTGATTTGTCAATTTGGATTGTGGAGCATCTCAAATCGATAATTGTAAACATCTCAATACCTTGTTCCATTGCACAATTATAGTTGCCAAACAAACCGACCCTAGTAAAAAGACGCTATTGCTCCTCTCTCTAAGGTTCACTAGATTGAACCATTTTTTTGATTTTATAGCCCTTGCATTATACCCAACGCTTGTATGTCACTATACCATTCTTATCTTTCTTCTCAAGGTTTCTATACCAAACCCACCATTTTGCATATGACATAAGTAAAATTCTCGCATCTTCAATGGAATCAAACCTTAGTAATGAATTTCATCGAAGACAAGTTTTAAGTCGACAATAATAGCTTCCAATTTATACCATCATCATGAGTAGGTGACTTATATTATTGTACCAATTTTCATCTACATCAGTTTTCATTTCTTCCTTCACACGAAGTAAGACGGTAATGCATTGACAATTTAACACCTATTACAACCAACTACATTATAATCAATGGATAACCGTTACATAACAAATAATATAATGAAAACTTATAAAATTTTAAAAAAGTATACACAAAAAATATGCGTAAAAACGAAGTACCTTGAACAAGCTGCTCAATGGCAGCCACTCCCACCTTCAAAATTTTAGAAATAAACAGTACGTGGTCTTCTTGACTAACCAAAATTTTGCTCGCTTACCTTATTGTAGCCTACCGGATTTTATGCTCGCCTCCCTTGAATAGTTCCCCCCAAAATGCTTATAAAACCTCATTACCTAAGTGAAACTTTAAAATCTTCTTAAACTTTTGTATCCACTAAGTTCAATGAAAATGTTTCATGTTTCAATTGATTTGCAGGTGTGTTTTACAACCATTGTTCATATGCTTGAATCAAAGGTCCTGACGCGGGCCTAAGTCAAAAGCTTCAGGACAAAGAGTGCTTCATAAGCTTGTCACAATAATATAAATGCGAAAACTTATAAACAATTTTAAAAAAAGTATCAGGTAATAGAAGTTTTAGTTTTTATTTGCCGGCTTTTTAAATTTAGTTTGAAATAAGTATTGTAAAATTTAAATAAAAGGAAGGAAATGTCCCGATTCAAAATCCCACATGATAAACAATCACACACACCATTGAGAAAATTTAAAAAAATGTTTAACAAAAATTACAAAAAAGCATAAGAACTTACTATGTCTTAGAATAAGAAACCCAAAATCCTCCGTGAGGTAAAACTATGCCCAACCAACCACCAACACTTGAACTATAAAATCAAACTAAAGTTTTCATTAGGCAAGATGAACACTTTCCAAACTAATCAAATTTCCATTACTTTAAATAGATATATCATCCACCTAAACTCCACTCATAACCTATTATTAACAAATGAAATTGATTAATTGTGGTGGCCAGCCTTAAGGAAATCACATATGCCTGTGTCCGTAATCAACTGACAAGCCTTAGAGTACTTTGTACCTGGTGTCTTTGGTAACCTAATTCACCCTAAATATACATAATCTATGTCGAGGTGAAGTTTGAGATAGCAATGGCAGTGTTTGGTCGAAGGAGATTAAAGATCTTGTCGATCTCTACCACCGCCTCCCCACAAGCTTTGTCACTTGTTTTTGTTGAGCCTATACAATCAAGTACCAAACTCCAAAATTTCATTTCATTTAGTTAGAACTGAAATGAGCTTTATTAGTTTCATTTTGCACCACCAGTGCCCCATGTCTCTCCTCCTTTTTTGCGTGTACCCTTTGTGTCTAGTAGTGTAACAGAGAGCTTTAACTCTTCGGCTTTGTGTAGTATTCAGAAGAGGACCTGATGTCTTAGGCTGGAATTTTGTATACCGGGCTTGGGGATTTTACTGTAGCGCCTGCTTTCTATAGAATTATGCTTGGTTCAAAGGACGTGCTTTTGCTTTGTTAGATAAAGCTACTAAAATTACTCCATGCATGAGGATAGATTTACTTCAAATGCCACCCACCACCTTCTTCAAAATGACCCTCATATAGCTTTGTGGTTTTCCAATCTCCTTCCTTTTTCTCTCTCTCCCTTATTGCTTCCACTTAAAACAAACATCCTCCTCTCAAATTTCACCTCCCAACCCATCTTTTCTCAAGCACCTGACACATGGCAGATCTCTTCTGTTCCTCCCTTTAGCTCCCACTTTTATTTTAGTATCACTTTTCTAGTAAGCATATTTTAAGATTGATGAACTGATTGTTTATTATTTTCCCATTCCAAATCGTGATAAGTAATTGACTATACTTTTCCTCATTTTACCTTCAAGAAAAAAGCGGTAGTTGTTCTCTCTCTATTTTTTTTTAAAATGAGGAAGTTAGTAACCTATAATACTTTTAGAAAAAGGTACGCCATAATTTTAAGTGCATGCAAAGTTTGCATGTCCTAACTCCTACCACAACGGTGATTTAAAAAGCCGAGAAGGTAGCAGTTAAGAAGAAGAAGAAGTTGGCGTGACAAAATCGATGGAGACAGCAAAATAGCCAAGAGTGATCACTCTTTGGGTAAGGATTCAGATTTGTCAAGTTAGGTTTTGGCAAAATAATCATCATGGCTTTAATGACTTATGCGTTGCCTACCTTTTTTTGCAAAGATAATCTTTTTCGTCAATCTGTAATTTATCCATATCTTCATCAAGGATGGCTGCAAACTTCCGATCTAGCTTTTTAAGGTTTCACCTAATTAGCAAGAGTATATATGCCCTGCCTCCAAACATACCTTAATGAATCCTTAAGAGATGTAATAAAAGAGCAATGGTCAATACCTATTCCATTTTCCAGTCCGGCTTGCATTTAAGGTCAACACAATGTAAACATTTCCACCAAACATCTTATACGCGCATTACCGCCGTGACTGCTCCATTTAAACCACAAAGTCTCCAACATTTCTCCAAACATCTTATATGCATTCAACAAACCCCGTCAGTTTCCGGACTTAAGTCTAAGGTGTAGGTAAAATTTTACATGATTCTTCTAAGATTTTATTTTAGAAGTTATTATGAACGAACCTCCGGACAGAAAGTGGCTGAGGACAAAACTAAACCCGAATTGAAGAATCACACAAACCACAATCCCACAAGCACCAACAATTTCCATCAATGGCTATTCATTCCACAAAATCTTTTGTTCTAAGAAAGCAAGAACGTAGAGAAAGAAGAAAAGAAAACGGTGGAATAATGCCTAACCTTATGTAAAGGCAAGTGATGACAAACGAGAACAACCCCGGCTAGAATGCGTATATTACGAGTCGGAGGAGATTCTGGCCCCGCTATTATAGAAAAATAAGCAAGAAAAGTCGGGCTCTTTTGAGGTTTTGATATGGTCTATATTCCGTAGTAGAGTGTATGGTCAAATGTAGGCACCAATACTGGGTAATACAAAATATTTTAATTCTCAACTACTTCAAAACCATCAAGAAAAAAGCTGGCTGAAAATTTATAAAACTTCAATGGAAGTTGAATTGTCAAGTAAATCGCTTTGAAGTGAACTAAATGAAAAGGTTGGAAAAATACTCAGAAGTTCATGATCAAGAATTTATAAATAGGCAAATTTGCATCTTTACAGATATTAACTAGTGTTGAATCTGAAAAATGGTAAATTTTATTAGCACACGTAACTGAAATGA